>MPNV01002268.1:0-136794 GCA_013376435.1 Cyclocybe cylindracea | reverse complement strand
GAGAGAGGAGGAGCGCAGAACGAGAGAGGAGGAGCGCAGAATGAGAGAGGAGGAAGCGCGAGTAAAAGATGCAGAGATTGAGAGGTTGACAAGACTCCTGGCAGAATTCCAGGGAGTTCGCTCTGGTCCGTCTTGAGTCCATCGCTTGGCTTGCATTCTGTACATGTCTCAAGTATGCAATCAACCTTTCACATATTTGTTTCATGAAGTAACTCTACATGTATTTCCTCATCGTTTCGAGTACTTGCGATGAAGTGACCATTAGCTGGAAGCAGTGGCCGATGCAAAGGCTCGGTGTCAAGTGTTGGTGGTTGGTATTCTCCTTGGCATAGGTTGATTTCGTTGAGCTTCCAGTCAAAAAGTACGACGTGAACCCTCCAGCGCGATTTTAAAAAGAGGTGGCTGGGAACAGTCCCAAAAAAACCTCATACGAGCAACCTTCTAACAAAGTGGGAAAGTGGAAAGGCGGTGAATCGCAATGTCGTAACGCAAGCTCGGAATCGATTCGGAAAGAGTTTTGATGTCGTATATTGATTATTTAAGGTATACAATCCTGGACATCTGAGGCGATATGCGAACCCCAAGGCACAAACATCGACATGCATAGAGGGCGAGGCTTAAATAAATGAGCACTGAATGCAAGGGAACCAAGAGCAAAAGGCCACTCACAGCTGAGCTCTACTTCCTGTATCTCCCACCTCGCACTTCCCCGCCCTTTGCCTTCAACGCCGCCTTCTTTCTCTCCTGCTCCTCCTCTCTCGCCTTCGCACTCCTTTGCCTCGGGTCGATGACCTCGTAATCTCGCTCAGCCTTATCCGTCTCTTCCGTGTTACCTTTCGGAAAACGCAGCGCGTGGCTCATAAACCCTCTATCGTCATCGACCTCCATGTCCTCCGTCTCGCCTTCCCTGCGGGGTGCCTCGGCTTCGGCGCCGTCTGCGAGTGCAGGCTCTTCCGGCGCGTCATCCACGATGACGGTGTCTTGCAGCTTCCCTCTGAAGCTATTCAGAGCGGCGATGATGTTGCCCTCATCTCTCTTTTTGCCCTTCTTGTGCACCCCACGTGAGCTGGCGTATTTGGCGAGCTCCTCACTGAGGTATGACTTTTTAGGTTTCTTGCGAGCCAACTCCTCGTCACTGTCGTCGCCATCTCGTCGTTTCTGTAGTTTGCGGATTTCTGCCTCCATCTTTTCGATTTCAGCTTTGCGAGAGTTCCTGCAAAATAGATCAAGAAATGGAGAAGTGAATGAAGAATGCAACCTACTCCGATGAAGCCTTTTCTTTTGCATGTTGCTCTCGAATTTTCGTAATGTCCTCCTCCTTTTTCTTAGAAGGCTTTTCCTGCTAGGGCGATTAGATTATTGTGCATATGTTGTTGAAGTCCAATGGTACCTTCGGCTTTTCGTGTTCGGATGCTGGTTTGGATGAACTTGCCAGAGGTTGCGTCACGAAATCAGGGATGTCGGTTGTCGTTTTAGTTTTCCCGGCGTCGACCACTAACAACTGGTCAGTAGGGCTGACGACAGCTACGACGACAAGCTTACGTTCTGGACGGAAAATAGGCTTTTTTGCAATGGCTGGTTGTTCCTCCTCCTCCGCGTCATCTCCAGCGAAACTCAGCAACTTCACGTTCCTATTGGCCCATTGGTTTACTACAAAGACCGAGATAACATGGACGTACTTCTTTGCACCCTTTCTCCGCTGCTCCTCCTCTCTTTCGCGTTGAGCCTGCTCCCTCGCTCGTTGTTGAGCTCGTTTCTCAGCAGCTGTTATCCGAGGCACGATGTCATCGAAAGGATTGTCGACAATACGTATCGACTTGATCTTGGGTGGGCTATACGAACCTCGTCGAGATTTCGGATCATATAAAATATGCGAAGACTCACTATACAGGCCGTCCCTCCTTGTCCAATTCTGTACCTTCATGAGTGATGCGTCAAGGGCAAAAATCGCGTTCAAAGTCGTACCCATCTCCCCGATTTTCATAACATCTGCAATGGACAATAAGCCCAACGAAATCGAGACCATAGAACGCCACCTACTGTATACTGTATCTCCCATACACCTCCCAAACAGCGTATGCTTTCCGTGTAGCTCATCAGCTCTGTCTGCCCAAACCGATCCATTCAACAAGACTTCACGAGCATTTGTCCATTCGACCCACCCAGCGTGATGAAAAACTGCGAGTCGTTCGAGTTCTTGGTTCCATTATTCGCCATTCCGACCAGCCCTCGGTGGGACCATCGCAATCGCGGGTGAATCTCGTCGTCGAATTGTTCTGCCCACCAAAACGGTCAGACGGCGCCCTCGAGTGCACAAGCACGTTGCTCACCGCCGTAGAACGATTCTCCGCCACCACCAGTGCCTGTCTTGTCTCCCGTTTGGACTAGGAATCCTGGAACGACCCTAACATGTTCGGAGAATGCTTAAATGCACACATTCGAGACGAAGGAGCTAGCCGCACGTACCGATGGAAGATAACCCCGTCATAGTACCCTAAGCCACGGCATAAGTTAAACTGCTCTTCCAGCGTCCGTAGGAACTCACAAACCCTCCATGGCGAGCGCGATGAAGTTTCGACAAGCCTTGGGTGTTTCCTGCATTTGCGTGGCTGGTTCAAAATTGTGTAATGTTGTCGAGAGAAAATACACACTTTGGACCACAGTTCTATGTCGATTTCACCAACTGTGGTGCTAATGATGACTCTGCCTTTCGTCGGGAGTGCCATCGTTGTTCGAGGCTGCAGAGTTCGAGGCTACAGAGTCGATGTTCGAGGTAGAGGATTAAAGAGCGAAATTAGCTCAAAATGTGCGTTTCTGGGCGATATCCCATCAAAAGTTCAAGTTTATCCTAGAGTCCCTCCTGATATAGACGGAGGTACTGGCATAACTTACATTCTCTTCTTAATTTTGAACCAACACCTCAAGTCAGATCTTTCTCCTCCAGAAATCCTCCAGAGAATTGTCGTCACCGTGTCTTTCTCCAAATTTTCCGATTTACATAAGCCGAAATCGGGGCCAATGCTGACACAAGAAGTAAATAGGCCAGCGCTAATATTCAGCACACCATGTCCCTCTGCTCAAGATGTTGGTCTACGTGCGACTCTGGCGCTACATAGGTTCTCATAATTTGTTGAACGAAATAATACAACCTCAATGCCCCAACCTTCCGATCACCTAGAACCTGACTCGATGTCGATTGCGACGTGCCCTGAATGATGACTCCCAACCTTTCTTGACTCTCGTCCTCTACTAGTATGTCCGCAGATATCTCTGTCTTGGGGCCCACACGTTGCATGTTCTATTGCAATGGAAATAATTAATGTCCAGATTCTCGGTCCAAGGTGTCGGGAGCATTTATTCATTTGAAGTTTCGTTCAACACCTGTGCTCATGTTCCTGTTTCCCTGTTGGCAGGCATGTATAATACCTTACCTTGTCGAATTCCACTGGTCCCGACGATATGTCGCGAGCATGCTTTGGATACTTTACAATTGACTTGTACTAACATTTTAAAAGAGAATGCATTTTCGAAGGATATGAGACGAGATAATAATATGCATGCCTGTCCGCAGTTTCCTTCCTTTCTGTCCTTGGCAATGGTAGCCTGGCTAGCCAAGCTTAATGATCGCGTGTAAGTAGCCTTCAGACTTGCTTGAGACCAGCTGGGGGAAGCAAGCGCCATAGGCGACACTAGCTCCACCAGAGGGGTTTGGCGAGAGATGACAAGAGAGGGAGCTGAAAGGGCGAGAGACCGCGGCCTTGAAGCGGCGAGGCCGAGGTTGGAGGGGGTTTGGGGGTGAGATAAGAGCAAGGGCTGGAATCATTGGATTGGTCGATTACGATAGTGGCGAGGCAATGAAGGGGCAGGAATGGTACCATTATTATAAGTAATCGTTAACCATCGTGCTTCAAGCAAGTAGAACATTATGAAAATGCAATACATTGCTTGCGTAGGATCTTCATGTAAAGTCGTTGCCAAGTACTAAGTAGAGGATACGGGATTGGTACGGAGTAGATTCAAAAACACCAATTTACAAGAACGACTGGTTTAGGTGTGAAATGGCGATGCACAAAGTAAGGATGGCATGGGGAGATGGCACACAGAAGACGTCCGCTTCGTCGGTACTGCCTATTTGACCTTTCACCAGAACTCGGCCTCGTGAAGCGACGGCCACTCAGTGCGTACGAGCTTGGGACCATTGATAATGTAGTCATCCACGGCACCTAGGCCTCACAGTCAGTTTCATTGCCCACCCAAAAAATAATGAAAGCAAACCGGGCCTGAAATAGATGAGAACGCATTGATCCCCAGAGAAGACGTACGCTTCGTTGGCTTTGTCGGGGTGCGGGAGGATAGTGTCGACTGTCTTGAACCCGGCCTTCCTCAGCGATGGCCATTCATTGGTGATAAATTTCGGTCCGTTGATAACATAGTCGTTGACTTTGCCTGGAGAATAGATTCAACTCAGGAGGGCAATGTGTTGCAAGGGATGCATTTACCTGGCTCGAAATGGATGAGCACGTAGCGCTCACCGCTGAAGACATAGGCCTCGTATTTGTTCGCGGGACTCGGGAGTACGGCATCGACGGTGTTGAACCCAACTTCGTTGAGAGACGGCCACTCAGTGGAGATGTCCTTGGGTCCGTTGATTATGACGTCGTCGGTCGTTCCTAGCATCAACAATCAGTTGCGCAGCCCTGCCTCGTTTACATAAAAGGACGCACCTGGTTTGATGTCGATTAACGCGTACTTGTCACGGAAGAAGAAGTACATCTCCTGCTTGTTGTCCGGGTTCGGGAGCACCGCATCGACGTACCCGAAGTTCGCCTTGACGAGCGACGGCCAGTTGCCGACGATTGGCTTCGGACCCCAGGCGATCGTGTCGCTGGTCGAGCCAGGCGCGATGTTGATTGCGACGTAGGTGTTCCAACAGAAGAAGTACGCGCGCCCGGAGTCTGACGGATGCAGCACGGATGCAACGCATGGACGCGAAAGTGCGTTCCCGATGAGCGGGTCGGCGATACCAGCACCGTCGCCATGCATCAGATCGTCCCAGTCTTCCTGGTCGTCGGCCGTGACATCGCGGCGGTGGCGGAGCTCATCGTGGACGTCGACGTCCGGCATCGCCGTGGCGGCATCTGAGTCCTCTGGGGGATAGTAGTCAATTCGCGTGCCGGACATGACAATGACGGGCCCGGGAAGGTTGGTCAGCGCGACGACGTGGATGGGTGGGTTCAAGAGGTTGTTGAAGCGCGGGTTCTGTACGATCTCGACGACATCTTCGCCATTATATACTCGTACGCTGCGGATGAATTGCGGCAGTATCCCGCCGGGGAAGGCGATCTCGTGCTGATATTGGTGCTGGTGGTGGCCGAGGGCATCGTTGACATCGATGCCTCCGTAGGCGAAGATTTCATACTCGTAGTAGGTGGCGGGCCGTATGTTCCGCTGGCGCCAGCGGTGCAGGGCGTTGGTGTCGTTGCGGTAATATCGCGCGGTGCTGACGAAGATCGAGGGCACGTTCGACTGTATGTAGTCACGGAGGTTGAAGGCAGAGTCGGGGAAGGAGCCAACAGGAGGAGACACGCGAGGCTCGAAGCCGTTCCGGAAGATAGTCGAAGGAGGCCGCCTGTCCCACCGGATGAGCCGCTCAGCCGCAGTAGGGACGATACGTTGTGTGGTAGCGTTCTGCACTTGGTCAGGGCGGAATATGTGGCCGGGAGAGGGCGGCTCTGGGTTGATTCGGGAAGCGATGTTGACTAGTACGTCGTCTGCGTTGGAACGGAACCAGTTGATAGCTGAAGTGGCAAACCAGTCTGCGCTCATGATAGTCTGCTGCAAGCAACGTGAGTTACGCTCCAATCGCAGTACGCTGACTTGCCTGAAGTTTGAAGCTGTCCAGTTCACCGTCTCTGCGGTGTGCAGATATTCTGGTGAACTGGACGAGAGCCTTTTATAGCGCCGACCACACTCCAACAACCAATAAAAGCTGTTAATGATTCATATCGTCTCAGGTACGACTCTGGCCAATTGGAGAATCGAAGGTTGTCACTGACCTTCAAGCTAAAGTGGCAAGTTTATGGAAGGGTGAATGGTCTATACTACGGCGCATTTCATATTTGCGACGAACATTACGTACTCTTACCTATCGCATAGCTGTAATGTTGAGATCCGCCGACTGCATGTACATGATGTCGATCTTAGATGCATGACGCTGCCAACTCTCAGCCCAGAGTGTTCTTCCCTCAGACCGTACACTGCCGTTTCCGACTCGGAATTCGTTAGGAAAGTGCACCAATCTCCAAATGCTCAAGACAACACAAAAGACCTACGCCTCGGAGAAATACAGGGGAAACCCACTTTCCTGCTGCAAAAACCGCCGCTATTCCTGTCGCAAATCCGTCTCCAGCCTTGATCGGGTACAGCAAAGAAAACAAAAACACAGAGGAGTTTGAGGAAGGTCCATCACTTAAGTGCTCATTAGTCTAACCATCATCGGCAGGAAGGACGCTCTTCCCCCTCTCTATTCAATGTCGAACACCAGAGGAGGCACGGCATATTGTTGAGGAAGTCGCCAAGGTCGCAGATGAGCACACTGCGCTGTTTTGCCGTCCGCTTGAACTGGTCGTGGCGTTCCACCAGTCATTGACCATCAAAGCTTTTTCGCAAACGTTCGACAGTATGCCTGTGTTCTTCACCGTCTTGTTGGGCCCGTGTCATGATATTCATAGAAAGGTGAGTCTGTGTGACAGTCCTTGCAACGAGGCACTCACCTAAGTACATGCACTGACGTCTCGCAGACGTTCTGATCTAGCCTCTCGCAGCAGATTTATCTCCCTATACTGTCAAGTAGAAAATGAAACCGGAGTGTGTTCTTGTTTTTCAAACAGTATCTTTTCGAAAACAATAAGCATTCATGCTACAGATAAGACTTGCTTGGCCAGCTATGAAGCGCTCACTGAAGGAGGCCACACCGTAGACTAATTGGACCGGTGTATTCACGCAGAATGAACTAGGGTTCAGAGTCACTTGGGACAGATAAGCTCAAATTAAGTCATTGCGCAATGACAGTGAAAATGTTATGCATTGGCGCGACCTTCTATGTTGACGCCCCAGTGATTTAGTTTTAGTTTATGCGCATCAAGTTTTTCCGGAGACTCTGAACTGTACCCTGTTCGGTGCAACCGGAATCCTTGGGCATGGACATGGGACACTGCCGGTCCCTACCCTTGAACTTTCAGCTAATAGTTTAGGTTCTGGGGGCATGCAAAGATGCCCTACTTCTGTGAGGCCGTGAAAGAGCACTTTGGTTCACCCTGCTTCTACGAGGACATGAAAAGCTTATATAAATATATGACGAGATTGCCAGGCCCTCTGCGTGTAAGGTCAATTCACCATGTCGGATTAAGTTTCGAAGTAGAACAGATAAAGTAAAGCAATCGTTCATAAGATTTGTTTGTACGAGAAGAAGGATCCTGCCACGATATCATGTGGTACAATCTCACCTATAGCGTGAGAAATTGGCTCTAGGATTGGGCGTCAGTTAAGGTTTAGAAGCGGGACGTTGGAGTATTACATTACCTGTCTGTATTCCTCTTATATTGTGAACGTACTTGGGCGCTCATTTGGGAAGATTTTGGCATATTTGATAAAACGCCGCCCAATTCGGACAGGACATCAGACACGGTGACCCGGAGTGGCGCCCGGCACTGCCCGGCGCTTCTTATCACAGACTTTCCCAAATGACGGCCCAAAGACTTCACCTAAATATAAGAGGAAGTGACAACGACAGGTAAGTGTAAACTCCAACGTCCGGCTTCCTAAACTAATGCAGCCAAGTCAGAGCCAATTTCTCCACTGCTGACAGGACGATACCAGACCACCCACCCAGTAGATTGTACCACTATGAGTACACTACGATGCGACACCGGACCCTTCTGTCTCGTACAAACAAATCTATGAACGACACTGCACCCTAAACCCAATTCTCAGGACTCAAGCTAAAGCCCCTATCTGAAACTCTAACCGTCCGACTCCATGGTGAGACCTGGACCCTCTACCAACGTGACCAGCAGACAGGCCTGCAAAATCATCGTCATAAACGCCTATATTTTTAATAATACAAAGTCATTCATATCCTTCGCGCTTCGCTGATAGAATTCAGGTGCCATCAGCCACCAACCGACACATGCTGTCTCTTCAGAGCCATCACAGAGTAAGACAGGCACCAGACAGCCACATACTTGCAGCTCCACCCACAGAGCAACCTACCCTCCCCCAACTACTAAGGCGGAAGCGCAAAAACAGGTAGAGATAACCGGCAATGATCCCATGTCCATAAAACCCGCACAAATATTCCCAAAAGGATTGCCGGCCTCTCTGCACCCAACGGGGAAGCGAGAAGCACGACTCAGAACTCACGCGAAAGAACTCCGATGCGCCACTCGAGAGCCAAACTACAAACTAACGACATCCCCAGGAGCGTCAACATAGAGGATCGCGCCAATCACCACAACATTCTGCCTCACTGCGTCATCCCCCACACGACACTGCAGCAATGACTTCTCATTGAGCTGATCTGATCCCCCCAGTGACTCGAACCCGTCAAAAGTGTCAAGTAGTGCCCTCGCGCTGAATCACCGGCAGACCCAATCCGGATCCCCTAGCAAAGCCCAAGCAGTGGCACAATTCAATCTATCAGTGAGCGCGCTGATCAGCTCGCTACGGAACATCTGTAGCAGTCGGCAGCGAAGCAGCCATAGATGTTTTTAGTAAAACAAGATAGAATGGCCAGAAAACAAGGCAAACACACCCGTGAACACCCGGCGTTATCAATGGTCCAAACTTGACAGTATGCCGGGAGCGATAGCAAGAAGAGTCCTCGATCCACGAGACGGCTAGCCATAAATAGAGAACCGCTCTGCGAAACGAGACACAGTAGCATGTAACTGATAGGGGAACGTGCGCTTCTCGCAGAAACTGTCCACCACAGACTCACCTTGCTACTACTGATTCAACTACGGACGCTGATCGGGGGTGGGGACAGGACCAAACAACACAAAAAGTTCAGCAGACCTTAACGACAGCATACCCCTACTCGACCAACCTAATCAACAAAGAAACTGATGGTCAAGAAAAAAGAAGAGCAGAAAACAAGCACAGGCCATTGCGGACACCCAACAGCCCACCCTATGGAAAGAAGAGCGCAAGCGCAACACGCAAAGACATCGCATAAAATAACAGGACCCCACCTTCCCAGCCCCGACCCAACACGAACAGCCAGGACATTAAGCATACCATGCCACTTGCAACCCATAAATCAACGCCAGAAACCTGCCAAGCAGCCAGCCTTTAAAGCGCGGTCCAAGGGCCGAGTCTGCCAGGCCGTGGCACAACATGACCAAACAAGCCGGAACATGCAAAAGGCCCTCTGGCGGAAGCGCGGAAACCTTATCCATTACGGCGCACAAAGCCCCTCCGAGCCGGCCCGGCAGAATCCAGCCACCTGGGACAGCACGCCCATTGAATATAAACTGAACCGCCAAACGCAGAAAAGTTCAAGCGGAACGCCAAACCCATCACAGGTTCTCCCGATGTCTCCGCGCCCCTCCACGACGGACGTCCAGCGAGATGGATGCAGTGCCGCGAGAGTGCCTCCTCTCAATTAGGAGACTTCAGCATCTTTCAGACAGCCGCATACCAAAGAACACAGCAGAAAAAGAGCATCCCTAAAAAAAAAAATAAGCCACCAAGCAAGAATGAAATGATTGACCACTAGAAAGGAGCAACGTTACTAACATGACACCGCACCACGATCACATCAGATCAAAACACAATACACGAACTATTTGCGAACTTACTCCCCCTGTTGTACGAGAAAAGCGGCTTCTGGCCGCCGAACTGACAACAAGTGGTAAATTGTCGGTTCAGAAGATCAAAATCTTATGAACGTCTGCCTCTGCGATCTGAAGGTATGTTGCTGTGGCGACCGGGAGGAGGATTATGCAGCATTAAATACATTTTAGACAAAATATATGATTAACGTTCAGTGAATATCGTCAAAGATTCGTCACTTTCGGAGTTGTTGTCGTGAGTATGGATCGAGGATTCTTTCGAACTTGATGCCACACCCGAGAAGGCGGCGCTGACCGCTGTCCTATGTGTCGAGGACTCGAGATGACAACGACGTAACACTGCGGCCCGATTAGCCATGGGACTCGAACCGTCCACCGAACGAGGCGATTGCCCGCCCCACGTCGCAGTACCGCCACTGCTTCCCTGTACCGAAACCAAAGGCGACCGGAACCTGACGCGATTATCCTGCAAATCCACGTCCTCTTCCCCTGGCACGGGAAGAGGCGAATCGACGTTCGAGCGCGACCCGAGGCTGTGGTTGCTGAAGGCTGTCATAGGGGTGCCGGGGATGGGAGGGAGGTTCGGGGGTGGTGGGACGGCGAGTCTATGCTTAATCAGCGGCGGGGCGTTAGCAGGAGGGTTGAAATTAGAGGCGAGAGGGATTTTAGGAGAGAGAGGTGGTGGTGGCGGGTAGCGTGCCGGTGGTAGTGGATTCGAGTCCGTGCTGGAGGCGTAGGATAGGGTGCTGTCCATGGTGTTTTGTCTGGAGTAAGAAGAGGCCCTGTTACGAACAGTGTTCGCGCGTGTAGCGTCCGTCCTTGAGGAGGTGCTGTCCGGGCTCTGCGAGCGAGACTGGTCTGGCGTATCGTACGGCTCTGGCGGAGGGTGATAGCTGCTCGCTGGGAGGAACGTCGGGTTCTCCTGCGTCGGATACCCACTGGCATCTGATGCAAACCCATACCGGGGGAGGTTCGGGTCAGAATACATTTGGAAACCGGGCGGTGGCACGAAGTCTGTCGGGTATCCTGTTTCTGAGCCCAACCGCGGGACGAATGGGGTGGCGTACCCCGAACCGAAAGGTGGGTAGCTGGAATGTGGATAACTGAAATGTGGATAGTGAGGCCCCGACCCATATGGGTTCGAGGCTTTCTCGTCGAGCCATGCATCGATACGCTGCTTCCATGCCCTCTCCATCACCTCACCGTACCGCCGGAAGGTGCCTATTATTGCCACTCCGTAGACCATGCCCAGGCCGAGAACGGAGGAGATGATGATTCGAACGGTTAGAAGCGCGTCGGCGGACATGTGCGAGGGTGGCGTTGTATCCTCGGCGCTTGTGCGCCAGACGAAGGACATGATGCACACGATGTACAGGATGATAGACCTGAAAGGATGACATCAAGAACTAAGGATTGACTCAAAGAGAATGTCATCGAAGGTACGTACCAAGTCAACCAAATTGCTGGCATTGCTAGCAGGACCCAAACGTTCCACCATATGACCGATTTCGTCTTTCTAGCCTCCTGGGAAAGGCATAGCAGGATTAGTATTTGAGAACGACGGCAAACTCAGGCAAGAATACGCACCAGAGCCCACTCAGCAGCCTTGTAAGTCTTTCGCATGCTTCCAAAGCGAATGATATACATGCACCCAAATAGCAAGCTGATCAAAGCGCATATCAACGAGAAAAGCGCTGCGTATCTCGAAATAGGGTCAGCTGCAGCCGCTTCGATTTGCAGGATTGTCAAAATGGCACTGCAACCCAAACTGAAGTCAGCACGGGCACGGAGGTTGCTGCAGCGGACGAAATAAACGAAGGAAATATAAAAGTAACGCACGAGAGGAGCAGAACCGAAATGATATTGAACGTCTTCCACTCTCTCATCACCGAATCGATGAAGCCCTCCCACGTCGCCTTGAGCCTCTCATACTGGGGCGGCAAGTTCGAATTCTTCGATTCAAACACCTGCACATCAAATTGTCCACCCCCACTCCGAGCGCGAGATGCCGTCTCCAGCGCCATCTTCTTCAGTTCCGGCAGCGTCAGGTCCGCCTCCTCGAAGATCCTTGCTACACGCGAGAAGTATAACGAGGGCAGTCGTAGCAGGAGGAGCAAATATACCTGGCTCGGAAGTGTGAGCGCCAGGAAATTGACGACCTTCTCAAGAGAGTCGGTGGAGTCGGAGGCACTGGGGGTGACGAAGACGACGTGAGGAGAAGTTTCGCCCCCAACCCACGTCGCGGGGCCTTGGGGCTTGTTCTTTCGCCCAAAAGGCCAGCGTAGGACAGAACCCACACGAGACCAGAACGACGCACGCGGCGGTGGGTAGGGCGTGTACGGAGGGTAATACGGACCACCATAGACAGGGCTGTAGGGCGGGTACTCGGAAGGACGGTTCGGGATGTACGGCGGCGACACTGGTGGTGGTGGCGGACTGTACTCATGCGCTGGCGGGAAGATTGGCTCAGGTGAAGGACTACCCTCGGGACCCACTGGTACCACTGGTACCAAGGGAGGCGAAGGGGTTGGCTGCGGCACGATTATGATCGGAGGAGTCACAGGTCGCTGAGGCAGCACAGGCACTGGCGGCTCATCAGAGTGCTGGCTGTCTGTACTTGGGCGGCCAACTGGCACTGGCACTGGTCCTGGAGAGATTGGAGGCTGTACGACGGGTACATGTTCGTCATGTCGTGCCGGTAGCTGAGGGGCTGTCGGCACTGGCGCTTGTCCTTGCCCGTACGTTGGCGGAAGGTTCCACGGACTTTGGTGTGGTGTCGGAGTCGAGTGGTACGGAGGCGACGTGCCAATGACAGGAGGTGAAGTGCCCCACTGCCCTGAACTCGGATGGGGCGTCGTCTGGTAGTGAGATGGAGGGTACGGTGACGGACCAACAGGAGTCGGCACGGTGTGCGGTCGCTGCACACCTCCAGAGTAATGCGGGGACGTATGGGTCGATGTCGGCGGCCTGTGTGAGCTGCCCGTGCCCGGGTACACCCCGGACCCCCAGGTCGAGGTAGGCTGAGCAGCCTCGACCGTGCCCGGCATCGGGATATCATCGAACGTGAGGCTGCTCGAGGGCTTATCCGCCTTGCTCTGGCCGTGCGAGTGCGGCTTGAACGGGTCACTCGCCACGAACGCGTCGGTCTTCTTGCGTACCGCGGGTTGCGCACCGTACCACCCAGCAGCAGGCTGGTGCGGGGGTATGTCTGCAGACTGGATGAGAGGCGCGTTCGGCGCGTATCCTGGCCCAACGGGGGTTTGTGCAGACACAGGCTGTGGTCCAGGCACGCCACTAGCGTACTCGTAGGTGCCGGAAGTGTGTACTGGTGTGGAATATGGCTGAGCAGGTGTTGACGCGAGGGCGGTTTGTCTAGGCATAGGCTGTGGTACAGGACCGCCCCTCGCGTACTCGTAGGCACCAGTGGTTTGGATCGGCGTGGAGTGTGGCTGGGGGGCAGTACTGCCGGGAAAGGTGTAGGGTTTGGTTGGGTCAGGAGGAGGGGTTATACCGTAGGATAGTGATGCAGGAGTTCGCGAGTGGCCCAACTGAGGTGTCGTTGCAGGACGAGATCGGCTTCCAGCGGGGTCTTGTTGCGATCCGGAGTACCTTTGTGGGGGCAGTGGCACGGAGGAAGAACCCCAAGCTGGAGCTGGAGGATCCGGAGGGGGCGGGGGCATAGCGAAGGGCATGTGAAATGGGGATACGTGCAATGGCCCAGGAACGTAGATTGGCCCATCGCTGGAAGGGTTGGGGTTGGATGTCGGTCCTGGCACGCTGTTCACTGGGACAGCTGCAGTTGTCGTCCGCGAAGATTGCGACCCAGGCACAATTTGCTCTGGATGACGAACAGGCGCGAGGGGACGCGAACCTTCCGGAGTGTTGACGGAGGAAGGTGTCGACATTTGGCGGACAGGTGATCTTTCGACCGGCTGGTCCTTCGATGATCCTTGGATGAAACTGGGAAGAGGCGCTGGGGTCGCGCTGAGTGCTGGCTGCTGTCTGGCCGTAGCAGCTCCTTCGTGTTCCGATAGCGCTGATGTCGTTGCCTTCTTCTCCTCGGGCTGCTGCTTCCCCTCGACCCCGCCTCCCATCTCCCCTGTATCCGCCTCAGTTGTAGATGGCTGGTTATTAGTTCCCGACATGAGCATAATTCTACGTGTAATCAGAACAACGGCAACATGAAGAGGGCAGAAACACGCACTCTTAGAGACGACTACCGAGAGATGGTGGTGGTTGCGGAAAGAGTTCTAGTCGGCCAAATGGCGTGCGGTGCCAGGCACCCTGAAAATTCAACATGACTGCTGATTGAGCGCTAAAATCGGCGCCGGCGAGTCATAGGGTCGGTGTCGTTTGCTGGACGCTCGGAAGTATTTCCGAATTCGGCATTTGTTTTGACTTCGGATGCCGTTCTATCGCCCTCCGGATAGGACATCGTACCGATAGGCAAACGTGGAGAGGTGTTAGCGCCTTCTCCCTGGCCCTCTTCATCGTTTTCCGTATTGCAGAAGTGAATAGGTCCTACATTCTCGAGGCATTGCACGTCAAGAGAGAGTGAAGAGGTAATAATTTCCCGGGATATCTTTCTATGTGTACAGCTATATAGTTCTTAGTCATCATTTCACACAGTTTCGGCGTTAACCGACGATTGAGCAAGTCTGCGACTCGTTGAACTTCAATGCTAACGTTCGAACTTGCACTATAACACGATCAAGTAGACGACAAACCATACGTTAAGCATTCGGATTCCACAAGCGCGAATGTGGACCTCAGGTCGAGTCTTGACTATATGGCGGGCTGCCGGACCAAAAGCATCGCATTGCTGTCACCAACTCCAACCCCCGCGGCATCATACAGTTGCATTTCATCATTCAGTCGGTAATCGATCCAGCCTAATGAAGTTCGGACCATTATAAGTATAGGCCAAGGTTATCATGCCCTATAAAACAAGAATCAACCACGAATCACCGCCTGGCTAAATTCCTCCTCCTGGACGCCACTGAACTGAACAATATCTTACTACTTCCCGAACATGGCTATATTATCAGCCGCCACTCTGGTGTACCTACTCGCGGCAAGCAGGGTTGCATTTAGTCAAGACCTAAGTGTTCCTTCATCTTGGAGGGTGCGTCTTCTTTCGATGTCATTCACGCTCCAACACTTCGAGTTTGCTGAACACCGGCCTTCACAGAAACCCAGCACAGATCGCCCGCTCAGTGAGCGTGTCGCACTATCTCAAAAAGCAATAAACGCCATCCTTCCTCGACGCAACTCGGGGAACGGGGAATTCAATGGTTCGTAAACTGGTCGACGAAAACTCGATGATGTCCATCTAATATCAATATCTTATTGAAGGGATCGGGTTCTGGCAGTCGGGGAACGTCTACTCAGCCATGGTTAATCACGATCGATTTGCTAAGACGACGACCAACCGTGCAGTGGTTCTGAATAATTTGAACAAGGTGTTCGGCCTATATTCAAACTACGATCGATATGGGTAAGTTGTGTTCGCCTTCTTTGACCGCAACAGTCCTCTAATATACCCTAGGGTGAGTCAAATCTAAGATGACAAAAGTCTTCAGCATCTGCTGAGCTTCTCGTGGTTCCAGTACAACGATGACGCTCTGTAAGCTTTCCGTCAAAACTGGCGTTAACCACTGTCTAATCCACTGTTTCGTGCAGGTGGTGGGCTACATCGGCAGTGTACGCCTACAGGGTCTACAAAAATGCAACAATGCTCTCCCATGCAGTCGCGACGTGGAACAACGTGAACCGATTGTGCGTGCGACATCTGTTCTCAAAAATGTCTCTCATAGTCGTTCTTCCTTCTCTTCTCTTTGCACATGTGCTCACGAATAGCGTCATAACTCCTGCGCACGCGGCAGCAGGCAAGCACCCAAGGAAGAACTTTGTGCTCCGAAGCACGTGTGATGGAAGTCAGTCCAGTTTTCCCATTGCTCCGTGTTTTCGTTCTATTTCTGACTTCAAACTGTCGTCTTCCTTGTCACCTTCATCCTTCCGCGCCACCTACTCCTGGATCCTCGGCACATGCTTCTGCAGAAACGATGGCGGGTGGGGTGTTTTGGGTGAGTGCTTTTGGGCGTCAACATTCCAAGCACCATGGGTGTTTCATTGACCAAGCATTTTTTGATCCCTTCTAGCGTCCAACGGCAGATGATACGAACGTGAACTCGGTCACGACGGGGTGCGTCGGCCTGGTTTCCACTCTCCTTGATGCTCATGCTAATGCTTTGTGGATCTCCTTTCTACAGCCTCTTCATAACGTAGGCCTTCCACATGACGAAGTGCACTCCAGACTTACACAACTCCGCGCGACTGTACAGCCTCTCTACCTACCTCTGGGGGGCCACCAAAGATGAGAAGTACCGCACAGCCGCCATCCGGAGCGCGCGCTGGATGGAGGCGCTCAACATCAATGCGAACAACATCGTTCTCGACACCGTGCATGCAAACGACTGCTCTCGGTCGCCTGCAAATTGGATATTCACGTATAATAGTGGAAAGTATGTCGAGGGGTTAAGCGTATTGGCGGACATCACCGGGGATACCCATTGGCGTAATCTGTAAGCACCTTTCGAAGCTATTCGATCACTGCAACCCTCGCACTCAAGTTATTTTTGGTAGAATGGTTAAAATCATAGCTGCGGCTGTCAAATCAGCTCCCTGGCAGGGTGCGAATGGAATTATAACAGAGGGGTCGAGTCGCAACAGCAATAACGACGGAGTAGGATTCAAAGGCTCGTCATTTCCCCCTCTTTGACAAAAGCTTGTGTTTCGAAACCTAAATGAGAATTAGCCATCTTCATTCGTGGTCTCGCCGAAGTGTACACGAGGAGCTCGTCGACTGGGAACCTCCGGCCTTTGTTGCGTAGCTATATAGACGTTCAGGTAAACTATCAATCCAATTTATTCAGCACTGGCTAATACTTGAGTGCCTTTTAGTTCAACGCCCTGCTCGATCTTGCGGCCAACGGGAGCACCTACTCTTCTACCTGGCGCGGTCCACCACAGGCGTTCACGACCTGGGGTCAACTCGCCGCACTCGACGTGTTCGCGAGTGCAATTGTTGCGAATTAAACGGCAAACTCGCCCTTGACTGATGAAACTATACCAATTTATAAAAGAATCTCGTAGTCCATTGACTGGGAAACGTGCTCTGGTTATATATCTAATGTTTATTGATTTTCACGACATAACGTCTCAACATTGGAGGCGACTCTACCTGTGATTTCAAGCGAACTTCGTAGAACTTCTGTCGGAGACTTGTCCCAAGTTCCAGATCTCGAAGATAGAAAACATCGCGCTTCTACGGGAAGCGTCCTGCCAGTACGAAACAGAGTATCTTAAACTGCTCTAGACAGTGTATACACAAACCTTGAGGCAGGCCAAGGATAGGCTTTTGGGGCTTCGGCGTCTGCCGGAAGTCCCCCATCGTTCCTCAATGTCGACCATCACAGCAGCAGTTCGTCCGTCAACATCAGCGCGACCTCAAAAGACTAGAAAACGGGTGAATGTCATCATATAATACCTATATTCTACGATTTTCTAAATTTCATTGTTTCCAGCGCCACGGAACCGTGTAGGACAGCCTGACCTTAGCCTGCTACTTCATGACCTTGTCAATGTATTGGGAAACGAGCACATACTTATGACCGACTTCAATGCCACAAGCAAGCAATCTTCTGGATGCACCCCCAAAATACTTGTCATTGGGCCAGCGATCTCCGCCTAGGCGCCTCCTGAGAGGCAAAGGCCATCAGACCGTAATTAACCTCTACGTTGAAAATTTTCTCCTTCTTACAATGTCTAATTAGATGCACGGCTTCAGTGGAACACCTACTCAGTAAGTAAACGAGATTTCCCCGCTCTTGCGAAGCTCACCCCCTCCGTTGTTCTTTGTTAGATGAATGAATCATAGCCGTCCAATGGAGAAAACTCGCTTTCGAGTCTTGGTCCATCGAAGCCTTGGCTGGCTTGTAGTCGTAGTTCTTGGCCTTCTCGTTGCGCAATTGCACGCCTCCATCCCTTCCTTCTTCGCGGCATGGAGGCTGTTACGGAGGTGGATTTTCCTCGCTAGCTGGGCAGAAGATGACTACTGTTGTGAGTGCATATATAAAGCCTCTCGTTTCGTAGGATTCGCCCTCTAATTACTCTCTCATTTCAGAATCTTCCAAGATGAAGCTCCTACCCTCCATTGCGCTTGTCCTCTCGACAGCAGTTCTGTCGTGTACTGCGGCCGCTATTACTCGCCAAGAGGTCGAGCAGAATTCTGCAGCGGGCCTGCACCTCATCGATCTTGCCCCGGATGTTGAACCAGTTTGGAAGACCGAAGAGGAGGTGGAGGCTCTCATTGCTCAGGACATCCGATTTGTATGTGACCTTCACTAGCCATGTGCAGACGCTAGCCTTCATTTACCTTTCACTTTCAGTTCGACGTAACCGATGTCTACGACCCCGGTGCTGCAGGGACTGCCGCGATCGTCGAAAGCAGTCTTTTGGCTACTTGTAAGCCGTCTCCAACATCCATCATAGTTACGAGAAGAATGCATAACGCCACTTTCACTCAGACACAGCACCATCGCGGCAGGCGCAAGTGCAGCCCATCCTCGCCAATGTATCTTTGTCGACGATGGGGGATTACCTGACCACCTTGACTGACTTCAACAACCGCTATTACACCTCAACGACCGGCCTGGAAGCCTCGTTGTGGATCCGCGACACCATTGCCGCCATCATCAGCGAGAACCTCGGGAGTGGCGCGACCGTTGAGCTCTTCAACCACACCTGGCTGCAGCCCTCTATTGTCGCTAAGATCCCTGGAACAGCCTCCCAGTCGCCAGTGACCATCATCGGCGGACACATGGATTCGATCAACTCACGCAGTCCTTCTACTGGACGGGCGCCTGGTGCTGATGACAATGGCAGTGGCAGTGCAAATATACTAGAGGCCTTCCGTGTGTTGGTGGCTGCTGGGTTCAGGCCGAGCACCCCGGTTGAGTTCCATTGGTATGTTTTAATTTTCTCGGTCAAGATCTGGAGGCTTGATGTCGATGTAGGTATGCCGCTGAAGAAGTTGGTCTCCGTGGCTCGCAGGCCATCGCCTCCAGCTACAAAAATGTGGGTGTGGAGGTCAAGGCTATGCTCCAGCTCGACATGACCGCCTAGTATGTGTTCGCTCCCTGCCGTGTTTGATGTTCCATCTTCACAGTACCCTTCAGCGTCAGGCCTGGAACGGACCCAGTTGTAGCCTTGGTTCCTGTATGTTCCATGAACGGTTCCACAAAGCGAATTGAAGCTTATTCCGTTCGTAGGATTTCACCGACAGTGGTTTGACGACCTTCGTCGGACAAATCGTGGATGAGTACACAAGCTTGTCCTGGGTTATCAACGATCCTGTAGGCTTCTCTCCAATATTCCGTCTAACTCCTCTGATACCCTTATTAGTGCGGCTACGCTTGCTCTGACCACGCCTCGTGGAATAGCCAAGGGTACCCTGCGGCTTTTCCATTCGAAGGACTGTTCAGCAACGGTAACCCCAACACCCACACCGACTCCGACACCGCCAGCGTTGCTGGCTTCTCGCTGACTCACTCGCTCGAGTACGCCAAGCTGGCCACTGCATATGCCTACGAGCTCTCTGCTTAACCATGCACTCTAATTAATCTTTAAACTCAAACCCGAGAAAAGAGCTATTGCTACAATGGTTCTAAGTGTAAAAAGGACCAAATATGACAACAAATTTTTAGTCGAGGTCAAACACGAGAACCTCGGCAGTACGGTCGCCACCATTCTCCACCTCAAGGACGTTCGCACCCAGATCAACGAAGATGTATGCCACGTCGCCTTCATGCACACAACCCGCTCATGACTAACTTTCGACTTAATTAATCTTGACATTACCGCCATCGGCCTTGCCTTCGCTATACCCGCTCGTCCGCACGACGTGCATGTAGCCTTTCTTTTCTTGCAGCGGTCTACGCAAGCTCTTTCCCTGGCAGAGCAGCGTTGCGTAAAGTGTAAGAGGACTTTGCGCTGGGGCCTGACCTTTACCCTCCCTCTCAGCGAGGATACCTTCGGCCCCAACTGATGCGACAACGCGCACCCACTTATCAGTCTTCTCGACGTCAGAAAACTGTCGCGTGCAGTACTTCGGCTGGAGGTGGGAAATGCTGGCAAGGACCGAAGCGAACTTGTTTCGAGCCATGTACCTCCTTGGACTGCGCGATGCCAGTGCCGGCGGGGGTCAATTGGACATCGCCTCGCTTGAAGACTTCAGTGTTTCCCATTGAGATCTTGCTGTATTGGTGTCAGTCACAATTAAGTAAAGCGGAAGTGAGAGACTTACTGCTCGAGCTCTCCCGAGACGACGCACGAGAATATCTCGAATTCGCGGTGTGAGTGCGTCCTGAAACCCGTGCGACGGGCGACACCGTCCTCGTTGATGACACGGACGCTACCAAAATGGTTGTGTTGTCTGTCTTAGTACCTTGGTAAAATAACGACTATGAATACCCAGTGCCCTTAACAGGGCCGCGACGTAAGTGGACTTAGATGACAAAGGAGATTGTGTGGAAAGGTCTTGAGTCAACCATGGTCAGCGTGGACACGCGCTTCACTGCGATGAGGAACGAGTTTTATGGCAGTCATAGAGCCTTCTATCTCTGCGCTAGTATAAACTCTGATTGATTGGGCGATAGTAGTGCTACAGGTACGGCGATGACCAGAGGATGATAGAGCCGTAAGGAAAACGGGTTGGAGAATGGGGTCGAGCTTGAGCTCGCGCTTTATACACCTTTATAGTGCGATTATGAGAACGAGGTACGGGACTTCGGTAACATGACAGAGCCATAATTGTGGTCGGTCAGCGGTGGTCATCTTCCTAGACGCCCCATTTCCTTAAAAGGGAATTCCCGACCCACGAGCGCTCGTCATCAGTCACGACTGGCGGCTGACATGATCAAGATGACTTGTGTGTGGCGTCAGCGAACTAATCCTCGAGAATGAAACGCATAGTAGCGGCATCTTGATGGCCGTATTAGAGGTGCCGAACCCTTCAAGTCCCGAAGGCGCTGGAATGTAGTAGAGGGATCCGGGCGGGTGTCAGAATAGTCACTTCAGGTGCATCGTTCTTCGTTGGCGCGAGCAGGTTCCAGAAGTCGGAAGAGCTTGTATCAGCTGAAGATTCTGATTATTTGCAGTTTTTTGAATTTAAAAGGAAGAAAGTATTTCAGAATGTCCTACCACGAAGACATGCAAAGTGCACCGGGAGAATATCATGACTGTAACAGCCATGGTCATGCAATTAAATATGGCTTAGCCCTGGCTCAGCTCAGCAGGGATTTTCTAGAGAAGTAAGTGTAGTCACTGAAGATTAAGAAATGATAGCAGGCAATAATCGCACTTGCCATAACCTATCGATAGGACATGCTCGTCTCTATTATTCATTCAATTTGAGGGTGTCCTGAAAGGCCCACGGAGCTTCAAACCTTTGTTCTTCACATAAGATAGGTTTGGCGTTTGTCCAGCCCTATTGCAAACTACATGCTTGAACTAACTCTGAAGCTCCGTCATATATATAATCATCGTTGTCATCAGGTTCATCATTTCATGCCCGCCATGGTCAATTCCCAATAAGATGATTCAAGACCCCCCCGTGTGTCATTGCCTTCCTTCGATTGGACTTCGCGTTTACTTGCAGAATTTCTTCATTTGATAGACGATGACCTTCGTCGAATCATCATTGCCAAGCCCATTGTCACCTGCATCGCGTCAGCATCCTAGTCATGCCAAGCCCTGCCTCTCGTGGGAGCTCGTGGGTCGGGAAACCCTATTCAGGAAAAACGCGTTATTCAACATCTCCGCCGCTGACTGCACACGTATTTAACAGGACGATCACGATGGCACCTCTGTCATGCTGCCCAAAACCCGCCTCTTGTTTCACATCACCTTCCTGCCGCTGTATATAAGCCTCACATTCTACACAGGTTTCGTTCCCCAACCCGTTTCAGACAAACTGTCTTCTCTTCTCCGACTCGCAAAAGCCAACCTGCGCACGCAACATCTTAGGACAGTCATCACTCGAGGTCTCGCCACTGCTTCAGATATCAACAACACCATGTCAGCATTGAAGTTCGTCCCTCGTCGTAGTGAAGAGCGAGGCCATGCAGACCACGATTGGCTCAAGACATTCCACACCTTCTCCTTTGCCATGTACGTTCTCGGTCTTGATTCTCGATCGCCAGGTTACTGATGCCGCTATGTAGGTACCAAGACCGCGAGCACGAGCAGTTTGGCTGCCTTCGCGTCATCAACGAAGATCGTGTCGCGCCTCGTACTGGATTTGGCACACATTCACATCGCGAATTCGAGATCTTCTCATACGTTGTCGCGGGAGAGCTCGAACAGTGCGTATATATCGCTTCTCTTATCTTTGACCCTAGCTCATATCGGTACAGCAAGGATTCAATGGGCAACACCGAGGTCCTCAAACGAGGGGACATCCAACTGACTTCAGCTGGTATGGGGATCTCCCACTCCGAAAAGGCGCACAGCAGCAAGGAAGTCCATTTCCTTCAAATCTGGTCTCTACCTCACACGCCCCGCCTCCAACCCAAATACTTCACGCGACACTTCTCCGACGCTGAGAAGACGGACAAGTGGGCTCGGGTCGTCGCTCCTGTTGGAGCCCAAGGCGTCCTCCCAGAACGAGAGGGGGCTGGACCTGCCCCTGTGCAAAGCCAACTCTCGCTGTACGCGACATTGCTTGGGCAGGGAAAGAGCCTGAGCCGGCCGCTTGAGGGGAAGAAAGGGTACATCCACGTCATTCAGACCAGTGGATATAAAGAAGGCAAGGCGGAGGGTGCCACTGTCAGGATCAGCTCGAAGGAAGGTGGAGGAGAAATGGTGTTGCACGAGGGCGATGGCGCGTATATCTTCGTTGGGCAGAGTGGCAGCGTGCTCGACGTCGCCAACGAGGGAGATCGCACTGCTGAAGTCCTGGTGTTCGATTTGGACTGAAGGCCTTCCTATTCCTCTCTGTGCACGCGAACACTGTCGCCGTTGTAATACTAGTAGAGCCTCATTTCTTTTTCTTGTGGATAACCTGTAGCCGTAGCCACATGTCTCCTGTTTTCCGCAATATACTATGTCCTGAAGACAGGTCGTAAAGGCTCTTCGACTCGAGCACTCTTTCACCTGCTCAACTTTTACGCCCCTATCAGGATTGCTCCTTCAAGTTTGCCAGCCGTCCATCGTCTCCAGGTCGAGTGTTCATCGGTGGACCCCGTACTGCGGTCACAATGGCTTGAAAATGCTTCGCTACCCTGCCATGCATTTACTATGCTACAGCACTTCATGAGGGCTGGCCCGAAGTTATTACGATTGCTCTTGGAGATCAAGTCTTCCCCGTCTCAGCCAACAATTGATATATCCACCCCGGTCATGCGAAAGAACAATGGATGGAATTTACAGGATGATGGCCTATCTTTCAAACTCGACACCCTCTCTTCCTCCTCTCCGTCCGTCTCACTCTCCGAAACGAACTCCCCCCGCCCGAAGTACCCGGAGGCTGACCAAATTCAGAGAAAGTGGGGTGGAAGCGCCGTCCCGCTTTCTCTCTCGCTGATCTCTCTCTTGCCTCTTGTGCAGCATCCACACGTCGATCCTGATGTTGCCGCAAAGAATGCGATGGTCGAGGAGACACCAACCACTGATATCTGAGGACACGAAGAATGAGACGACGAACTTGTTCTGATGTCTTTATATAACTTTTCCTCCATTTCTGTTGTCCCTTTCTCTTTCTATCTCACCACCACCGCCACCACCACCAGCAACTCTCGCTGAAGAAGGTTGACCGTCACGCATAGGAGATCTTCAGACATTGTATCGTAAATGGGGTATCCATATGACAGAAATAAGGCTACACACTATAATACACTGATGGCTGGTGAGATGGTGGACAGCGAATTTCTGAGCAATACTCACACTTCAGTCCGCAGCTATGAACCAACCCGGTTCCTCGGTGAACCCTTGCGCAGCGAACACCTTCTTCAACTCCTCCACTTTGTCGGGTGGGGGGAGGAACTTGTCTTCACAACGCGTGCATTTAACGAGCGCAACCACCGTCTTCTCCCCAGTGCGTGCGCCTTTAGAATATACTTGTTTGGTGCTCGTTGTAGGTGAATACCAGATCTCGTTGCATTTTGCGTCCAGCTCCGAGAGGACTCTGATGACATGGTCACCCAAGAGGCTCATGTATTCTTCACTATCAATATTGGGGGGTGCAGTTTTCTTGAAGTCAGCGAGCATGCGCTTGCGATCGACAGGGAACCCCCAAAGGGCGGCGTTGGGGTAACGTTCTAGACGGCGGCGTATTAGCCGAGAAGGAGGATATTTGTCTGTTGTAGCTGTGCTTTGTGAGTATAGCACGAAGCGTGATAATGAGAATGGATACGTACCCATCGCAGCAAATTCACGATGTCGTTGAAGGTTGAGTCAGAGTGGCATTAGTTCAAGTGGGCCACGGTTGATCTTCAACAGCACGTGACACGTACGTGACAAATCGCTTGTTCTCTTCATCTATGTACATCTGGCCCCTCGTCCGAGGCAATTTCTATTTAACTCCACGACACCTGCTCAAGTTTCGCAACCAGCCTTCATCCTAGCATGTCTCGAGACCCTCTTCCTCCCCCATACACCAGCTCAGAAAGCGTCCTTAATGGTATTTCATTGGCATTCTCGACGTTCAATAACCCGCGGGGCCTCGAATGCATGTGGAACAGTCCGTATGGCCAAACATTCTATGAGCTTGTCAGCTCATATACGGAGGGTCAGTTCATCCTCTACTCTCCCTACACCCTATGGCTACCAGCATTAGTCAGAAAAGAACAAGTTCTCAGGAAGGAGTTTGAAGATGCTGGCCTAGACTACGAGGCTCCAGGCACTCTCCGTACTGCTCTACGTACAGTTGCAGCTTTTCGGCGCCACCATGGCGCTGGTGATCAAGTTGCGGGTCCAAGTGGCCCACGCAAATCAAAAAGGGTAGAAGCGGCAAAGATCGCCATAGATGAGGGTGATTTGGCAGCAATGGAGAAGAAAGTCGCCAACCTCTTGAAGCGAAGGGTCATGATGATTGAAAAACAGGATGAAATTGCCAGGCGTAAGTACAAACCCTTTCTCATACCATCATCTCTTTTGACTGAGTGACATATAGAAAGGAAGGAAGTTGGGAACACCAGTTTGGAATCTAGCCCTGACGCAGCCTCGTTCGAGGAGGAGCCCGACATCTTTGTGACCCATGTTGCAACTTCCAGACTTCCAGAACCGGACTCTGAGGATAAGAGAAATCACTATGAACTCCGCGCTGGGAGGAAGACCTATCACCAGTGTGGTGCAATAATCGTCGAGCTCAAGAAAGGGCCAAGCCGGCTTCTAACTGGTGGAGACTATCTAACAGCAGCCAGTTCTCTGATCAAAGATGCTCAAGATGATTTACTTCAATACTGTTCAGCATATTTTGCCTGCTACTCTGATGCGATGACTGTCATTGCTTTTGCCACTGGAGGTCCGATTTGGAGATGGGCCAACATAAAACGTTCCAATACCCCCAGGTGGGACTTTGTGCTCAACTGCGCAAACGAGACAAGTCCAAAAAATAAACGGCTCGCCCAGCAATGGAGGACTTTGTTCAGTCGTTCATTCCAACTTGGGACAACAAGCTCCGACAAAGAATTGACTTCGATCAACCGGCAACACATCTATACCTTGCTTGATCACACCCCTGATATCCCAGCTTATGAGGCTGAGGAGGGTGGAGACAAGGACGAAGATGAAGACAAGGGTGAAGACAAGGACAAAGATGAAGATGAAGATGAAGATGAAGACGAAGACGAAGACGAAGATGAAGACGAAGACGAAGATGAAGATGAAGACCGGGGTAACTGGACAGATGAAGGCCAATGAAATGAAATGAGGATGGATGAACCTTTCCATGTAAGTTGCCATTCAACCTGGTACCATCCATTTTTGAACTCTTGGACCTGACTACTTCAGAGGGGCACTATTCTGCATGATGACACTTGAGTATGGTTTGGCAGTTTAATAGAATATAATTCTTCCTTCGACTCCAGGCATTTCTGCATGAGGTTGTCGAGATTTTTGATTAAATGATGGATCTTCTTGTCGAGGACGTCAAGCTGCGCACATGAAGAACAAGCAGCACCGCTTGAAAGGTCGCAGAACCTGCCAGAGACATCGACGAGTTCGAAGGCTGCTTCTCGGTATGCCCCGCAGACCTGCAGGGGTCAGAGGGGGCATCGTTTCCCTGTTGTAGTGGCATAAATATAATCTCCGAGAAAGTATGTTCAACGACGTACTGGACCCATGAAACTCCTTCGTTTTCGATGTCAGAATGTGAAGAATTGCGGTGGAGGCACAGCGACTGCACGGGTCAATTCGTCAGGCCGCCAACCTTCCGGTCTTAGCACTGTGGATTTCTACTTTCTGGTCAGTTGTCTGTTCACAGTTTATGGCCTCTTACAAGTTCGAGATCAAGGTTCGAGATCTATGTAGTAGCCATCAAAGGCTCAACATCGACGTTCACACACTCCAAGGTTGTATTTTACTATCACCTGTCGCTGGTACGTTTTACCGTCTCCTACTATTGCAAGACACTACATACATCCTACAGATGCACTGCGATTAACTAATGTTACGACGTCAATATGGCATCGCTGCGCCGTCCTCGGTAACCCCAGTGCACCACCCTGAAGACGTCCAACCGAACGAGAACAACGTTCAAGGTCGGCGCAGTCTGCCACCGAGGCTGATTAATGCCAGTTCGAGTGGCACTGTTGTTCCGGCAAGTCGAGGGGGTCGTCGAGGAAGTGGGGTTCCAACGAGTCCCAGTCGAGGTGGACACCATGGTGCTCGGGGTGGTGCATTGACACAAGTTGCCCGTCGAGGAAATGGTTCATGGAGAGGGAATCCATCGAATCGAGCAGGGCAACTAACTCATCAACGACCGGTATTTCCCCCTGCACATTGGTCGGTTTTGGAGGGATACAGACCGTCAAGACGGTCCGACAGCGACTTCTCGATGTCCTCCAGCTCCCAGTCGTCGATCTCGACCGCCAGCGTCTCTTCCAACAGGCAAGAGCAGACGAGGCCGCCACCTCGACTTTCTGACGGTACGAAGACCACGTCGACGCACCATCAACGACATGCAAGTGTGGGGGAGACTGGATCTTCGAATGTCGCGCACGCGCCACAGCAGCTGCGCAACAGCCCATCAGGGCATGCATCCACCCGACATCCCATCTCACATTGGCCCGTTCACGAAATTCAAGCTCGAGCATCGTCGATTCAAACTTCTGTTTTGGAGGTGCAGGCTCCGAGAAAAGCTCTCAGTCCAGGACCGACCGTTCTAGCTGCGCTAGCTCCTTTGCCGCACGCCACGCCACCCCCACCTTATTCTCCTCCAGCAGCATCGCAGACGAAGGATCTCTATTGTTGGATGCTGAGATCGCGTTCTCCAACGCCGAAGCTACCCGCTATACCGCTCAAACGCAGGAAGATCGACAACGAAGAGTCAGGAACACGTTGGCCGTCCATGCGATCACCACCACCGGGTTCTATGCCCCCACCATCCTCTATACCACTACCGACTCGACTGCCTCTACCCACGCGTTTGGCGATGCCTCTATCCCAACCAGTAGCACCTGTTGTCGTCGAAGTCGAATCCGCATCTGTACCGGTCAAATCTGAGTCTTTGTCGCCAGAACCGGAACCTTTGCCACGCAGACCAGAGCTTGTAACAGAGTCGTGTACAAGGTTTCCGTTGCCGGATGACTGCCTGAAGACGAACCCGGCATACAGAGAAAACCGACAGCGGTTTGTGAAAGAGAAGGCGCAGGAGATCAATAGGCTTGGGCTACGAAGAACGAAGATTATGCTAAGAGACGATGGACTCGTCATTGAATGGTACGTTCTTCTACTTTGTTTGTGATTCCATCGTTTTAAAAATGTTGCACAGGACGAGCCCTGTACCCGTATGGTCCGACACCTACCTTCCTGAGGATATCGAGGTTGTCGACGGCCCAGAGCCATCTCCGAGTCCCAGTCCAGCAAAACGCCGACGAACACAAGAAACTCCCGAGTCTGAATACTCTTTCTCCCAACCCATGCCCCCTCCACTACCACCGACCCCACCGGTCAAGAAGAAACTCGTCAGTACGCAAGGCCCTGCATCATCCGTCTCCGGCTCGCACTCGCGGTCTGGTTCATACAGTAAACCACCCTCCTCGTCCGCTCCGCCGGCCGCCTCATCCTCGAGGCATGTCTCTTCTTCCTCAAAACCTGTCTCTCCCTCTAAATCTACCTCCAAGAAGGCCTCCACTCCCACTCCCGCCTCCGCTTCGTCTCAGCCAGCTGCAAAGGCCAGGACCGCATCGTCTGCACTTTCATCCACGTCAGCCACAGTGTCGACCGTACCATCAACCGTATCATTGAATGCTGGTGGCTCTGGGAAGGCGAAAGCGAGGAAGGGAGCACCAGTTAGACACTGGGCAGACGGTATACCGAAGCAGGAAATTGATCGATTTGTTGGGGTGAAAATAGTGCAGGACGACAATGAAGAGGACGAAGATGAGATTCAGGTCGTAGCGGTCAATTTGAAGGGCAAGGGCAGACAGGTTTCAAGCAACGCCAGTGTTACGAAGGCTGGCTGGCATGCACGATCTCAACCATTATCGCCACCTCTATCTCAGCCTCTATCTCAACCTCTATCTCATTCACTACCTCATTCACTATCCCAACCACTACCTCGGCGATCTTCTCAACGACTACCCCAACCGTTGTCTCCATCCATAACGTCGTCTCAACCGCTTCCGCAACCGAAGACGATCCCATGGCCAAAACCCAAGGGCCCGCCGCCATCACTGCCAACACGGATGAGCTTGCCAGTCATGAAGCCTGCAGGTTCAGAGACCTCCTCCGCATCGTTGACTGTTGCGAGCACGATGCCAATCCCAAAACGAGAGACATCCACCGCAGCGGCGGTACCGGTGCCCATTCCATCTAGACTGGTCGGCGGCTTCGCAAAAGCTTCATCCGTTCCGGTACCGAACATTGGCTACCGCGTTATCAAGCCGGCCCATTCAAACATTATTGCAAAGGTGGAGGACAACGTCGTTAGCACACCTGATATGGTGCCCGTAAAAGATATGCCGTCAGCCCAGATGGAGAGATCAGCCCTGAATGTTTCGTCTGCCGTTGACGATATTTGTGTGTCTCATGGTATGACTGCAATATAATTGTATTCATCTTCCATCTTCGAATAGTGGTGCTTACTCTTGTCGAAAGTAGATACGGATTCCAAAATCGGGCTCGTCGCGAGTGTGCTGCGGTCTGAGACTGCTGGAAATGAGCAACGTGGTCAAGATATAGGGCCGGTGGTCGTAAAGGACGAGAAATACGATGATGAAGACGCTTGGTCGAGTGATGACGAAGAGGAGCAAGCTTCTGAAACAGAAATCTGGGCCGTCGAGTACTTACGGAGGTACGAACTCTCGCACCCGTTCGTCTCCCTTGGTTCGTGTCAGACTTCTTCGCAGGTATCTACAACTCTTCGATTACAATAGACTAGGACTCGGCATGGCCTACGCAAAGGACGCGATGTTCTCGTGCCGGGTCCATCACCTCCACAAGCCATCATACTCTATGGCTAGCCTCTTCGCGCCCGAGCCCAATCCGTCTCTCAAACGTGAGTCGCTGATCTGGCGTACCTCGCCATTTTAGCTTTCATATTATCTGACCATCTCTCCGTATCCAAATGGCTTGACAGTGACGCAAGGTCGCTCGCAGATCATGGATCGACTGCTAACAATGGGTCCCTACGTCTTTTGCCCTCGCGGACAAGGTCGCACGGCCGTCTACGACGTCGTCTTGCATGACAGCGACCACGTCCTGGTAAAAATGCATGGCGAGGTGGCCAGCCCCAACGCGACGGATCCAAATATGGACCATGTGCTCACTCTAGACCAGAGCTTCGTCCTGAGAAGGAAGTCGGCGGAGGATGACGGTGATGAGATAGACGTCGAGCTCGAACATCAAGTAGGCGGCGGGATGATGGGCGCTGCGGGGTACGTCTACTTTGACCTGCTTCTCTGTGTGTGTTCTCCCGAACGAATTCTGATTGAAATTGTCTTCTGTTCTTATCTGCCTTTTTATAACCCGCTTTTTTGTGGGCGTTTAGTCCTCTGAAGCGAGAGAAACCATGCGCTTGGCCTCTCGTAGCTGTATCGCATCAGATGACTGTACGCGAAGGCGCCCTTCTGCCCTTCGAGAACCTTCACGAGATCACGCCGTGGGTGAAGGACATTATGGGACTCTCATCTTCGTGATCCTTTGTCAAAGGGCTGTTTGTCAGCCTAAAGCTATGAAGAAGACCCTAGGACTGCTTCATGGGCAAGGGGAGGGGGTAGAGGGGGACGGGAGAAGCTTTTTGGCACCAGGACTAACTTTGTCTTGGATGGTATATGTCTGTCGCATGTGTTGGGTGTAACTTGCAACTCTCATTTTGGCGTGTAAGGGTATTCATCGGTATAGATCTCCGGATTGTGAATTGTTGTATATTCATTTTGTATAGGATTATGAAGGGGGTCTTTCCCGCCTTTTGGCGCTTGCTGTGGAATTCAGATTTCTGGTGCGACTTCCCTGCCTGTGCAATGGTATACTTAGAATTTGAATTTCTCCTTCAGCAGCCAGCTCCTCGAGGTTGAGTCTAGGTTCGAGGCTGATCTTCCTTGTCGCCAGGGTTGCTTATTGTTGAGGTTGAGGTTCCTTCTTCCTTTAACATGAATTCACTTCTTCGCACTACTCTTTCAGTCAGCAATACATACGAGTAGAAACGCCAAAACGTTTCACGCCTTGGTCAAGCTGAAAATTCCTGGCGTCCCTGGACAGAAGCGTTCGAAGCCCTGACGAGCATTTCTTGCAATGATATCATCAGAATTTGTCGGAAAGTGCCCTTCAGGTTTTGACATATACAAGAATGCTATCGTCCAACCGTTGTTCCCGATACGACTCGGGAGCGCTTGTGATCCTACGGTGAATACTTAACGCGACGCGCGGATCGACGGCGTATAGTCAATAAGTTTTGGTACTGATCAATCACTACTTCAATCTTCTTGCACTATACACTTGACGGACTTCTTTCTCGTTCGGCGTCTGCCAGTAGCTGTCAGCAAGCCAATGGGTCCTGATATTTTCCTTCGATATGAATTCAATACTATTCACGGTAAGACCGAGGTTCGGTCTCGGGCGTCCTCAAGCCAGAGCCTCCTTCCTGCTGACTTCCAATGAATCGCCGAATAAACAATATCCGCCAATTTCAATTACAGCATACCAGTCTAGAGGAAGGTCCTGGTCGTCGCGTCATCAAGTACACATAGAGGTATTAAAAAACGGGGTATGATGGACGGTGGGTACACATGGCGGGGGTGCTCGCTTGGGGGAGTTGTCAACAAACGCCCTTGGATGGTGGGTGATAGCAAAAATAAGTAAGATGAAGCGATGGATGGTACACGCCCCCCGGCGGATCAGGAGGATCGACTATGGCAGGCACATTGGGGTCTTTTCGATGGATGCGAGCGGCTAATTCGAGTTTGACCGAAGCTCCTTCATGTCAGAGTCCCGCGCCTCGTACGCCGTCGTGTGCGCATACGCCGAAGGCCTGAGCTCTGTCTCCAACCCAACATAGTCATACGCGAACTCGCCCATCTCGCACTCGTCGATCCCGATAATCTCTACGTCCTCAGGTACACGGAGGCGGAGACCAGGAATGAAGTGCATGATCCAGAGAATGATCGTCTGTCAGAAGATCAGGTGTCAGTGACTTAGCGCATTGCGCAAGTAAAAATAGAGAAAAGTGGACTCACAGTCATGGCGAATGAATACCCGAGGCCAGACACAGAGTCGGCGACGTGCCACGCCAGCTGGATGTAGTGGTGGTCGAGCCAGCCGCCATCAATTTCGGTGAAGCCGTCAAACCCAGCGACGCTCGCTTGGGCGAAGAGGGCGGTGAGGATGTTCCCGACGATACCGCCGACAGCATGTGATGCGAAGATCTGTACAGGCATTTTTTAATAGTCAGATAATGAATAAACGGGAAACGAGTAAGGAGCAAGACTGACATCGAGCGAGTCGTCATAACCCAAGAAGAATTTAAGTTGTGTCGCAAAGTTACAGAGTGTACCCGCCATGAAGCCAAACAAGACCGCCGCGGCTATTCCAAGCAAAAAGATAAGACGCATGTAAGTTCAAATTGAGCGCTCCCAATAGATATCCCAAAGGCAGAAATAAAGTCAATGTAATACTCACGGGAACCCACAAATCCAGATCCAGGCGTAATGGCCACCAGACCAGCGATAGCGCCAGAGCAGAAGCCGACTGCCGACCACTTCTTCTCAATGCGGTAGTCCTAGTGGGGATGAGCACCGGTTAGTTCATGGAGTATAGAAAGCTGGGGAGATAGAGATACGAGAAAATCGGAGAACATGGGAATGTTCGTTGTCGTTTTGAGAATCTGGGGATTGACTTACCCAGATCATCCAGGTGAGGCCGCCGACGCTTGCAGCGAGGTTGGTCACAATGCACGCTTGGGCTGCGCGCAGGTTCGCGGCGAGGGCAGAGCCTCCGTTGAAGCCTGCGAACATCACAGTCAATCACCCTCTTCTCTTCAGAAGCAAGAAAAGCCTACCAAACCACCCAAACCAAAGGAAAATAGTACCCAGCACCACATACGTTGTATTATGCGGCTTGTACGCGAGTGACTCGGTGCCGTACCCGCGTCTCTTGCCCAAATAGACGGAGATGGCGAGGGCGGCGGTACCCGAGGCAATGTGGACGGGTGTGCCTCCAGCAAAGTCGAGCCCTCCGAGTTCGAAGACCCAGCCGTTGGAGTTCCACGTCCAGCACGCGATGGGATCGTAAACGAGTGTGGACCAGGCGAAAACGAAGAAAAGGAGTGGACCGAGGTGGGCACGTTCGGCGAAGCCGCCCATAGCGATCATAGGCCTAGAGGATGGAAGGGGGAGGTTAGTGACCTTCTGGAGCCTCGGAGTGGAAGTGGAGAGAGGCGAGAAGAGAAGAGAAGAGGTGTTACTTACGTGATAGCAGCGAACATGAGTTGGTAAACGCAGAAAACGATAGAGGGGATACGAGAGCTGCCGATAGATGGTTCTTCAAGGACGCCTCTGAGGCCGAAGTATTCTGAGAGGACATTTAAAAAAACCCTGGGCTAGGGGAGAGCTTTGGAACGCACTCAAGTTGCCAATGAAGGGGCTGGCGGTGTCGCTGAAGGCTAAGGAGAAGCCCCAGAAGAACCACTAGGCGTACAGACCACGTTCAATTCTCGATTCGTCCTGCATGTTTCGTACAGTACTCACCTGGAAGGAAACCACAGCTAGAGTCATCATACTCAAGTATATCATCGACAGGGCATTTTTCCGCCTTATCGCGGGATGGGGGGTGAAGCACAGTTGCGGTTAGCGTTCAGTAACACTCCCCGGAGGCGCTGAAGACTCACCTGAGCAATCCAGAATAGAAGTACCCCAGTCCCGGAATCATAATCCAGACCAGCGCTGTGCACGCCAGCACCCAGGCGATATCGCCAGGGTTGTAGACCACATTCGCGGGCGGGTCCGCATTGGCGTCGAACCAATTAATCGACCCAGCTGCCAGCGCACGCCCACATCAGCTCTCATCCCCCCCAAGTTCTCCGGTGACAGGAAGAAGGGACGCACCGTCGTCGTAAGTGATGTTGACCATGGAAAGGCGTCAAAGACGAGGGGAACAAACAGCAGAAAGGTTATCACCAAATTCCTTATGATTCACTTATATATCCCGGGCCCGTCCCTGATGCAGGTGGGCTACGGCGCAAGGGGGGTAGATGCTAGATGCTAAGGTTAGATCCTACCAATGTGATGTGAAGATGACGTCCGAATCGAGTAGCTTCAAGAAATGATACCGATGTATGCCCTCTGGCTCGGCGAGCTTTATCGGGGCAGGTCTATAATTACCTCCACCAGCAATAGAGATAAGCAGTCTGGCACACAAAACACCTGGGCACTGTGGGGGGAAGGGGGTCTCACGCACTGGCACAGAAGTAGGATGCAAGCTAGAGTTTTCCGATGGCAGCGTGATGCAGAAATCGAACACTATTTGGCAGGTGGTGAGAAACGGAGTGCCGGGTGGACTGGATCCCAGGGGCGAGAAGGCTTCTACTGTCTTCGGCGAACGCACTCGGCGAGTTTACCTTCAGAAGTCCTGGGAATGAGGCGGTGAGGGCGTAAATGAACTTGACGAGCTTACGGCTGGCAGGTTTACTGACCTCGATCGAGCCGTACAAAGCTCGGAAGACATGCGGCTCCATGATGAAACGAGAGATAAGGCCCACGGAGTCCTTGACTGTTAGACAGACAGACCAAGATTTGTTGAACCGAAACCTTCGCGCTTTCTCCGACGTTTGAAGTGAATTCCAAGTGATTTCGTGCAGGCATTCAGCCTGGAAAGCGTGAAATGTCGAATTTGAAATTCGCTTGGCGTTCCACGTTGGCGCACGAGGAATTGCTTTATTTGGACATACGGATGCTCAAATGGGTTTCTTGTCTTCGCCCTTCTAGGTATCACATCGATCGGGTAGCAGTCGTCGTTCATTCACTTTGGCTTCAGGGATGATTGAAGGGTGGCCGATGCTCTTGGTTTGTGGATGGTCGCCGCCATCGACCCCCACTGATGATCATCGTTGACGTTATACTTGTGTGGGTGCTTGCATCAACTCGGAGGTGATCCAAGGACACCTGTCTTCAGTTATGTAAATCGGAGGGCGGTGCTTTGCCGCGCGCCTAGATTGTGCAATGTCCAGAAATATCGGAAACATGTCCAGGATCCTGCCGTAATGGAAGTTGTGGCGTTTCTCAGGCTTGCCGTCTCATCCTTCTGATATGTCCGTGCCGACACACCTTAAGAACTTTGATATTTCTTATCTACGAGACGTCTTGCCCACAAGACAGATCATTGTGCCTCGAGTCGTTCGGAAATAGTCTCAGAGCTCGACGGCGATCAAGCACGCCCTCAGGAGATCATCCGAGAAGTATTTCGAGTTATTTGACGGATAGAGAATGGTTCTATGGACAGAAATAAGTATTGGGGGGTCATTCAGAAATAATTTATCTCGAGTTCTTAAAAAGCACGTACTTACTGTACAGTTGCAACATTCGATATCGATCAGCCTTGGTAATTCATCCAAGCACGCTTTCGAGAAGCTGGAGATCCATTTAAAAACCGGCGGTAGATGTTTTAACAGTGAAATTATTACTTGGCCCCCAATCGAACCCTCGGGCGTTATGGGCGTCTAGAATTGGGAATGGGCGCTGGAGGAAGGCTCTGTTTGTTTCCGCCATCCCCGGAAGGCTCCGAGCCGGCCACTGAAACGCCGGAATGAACCGGCCCAGAGTATTTTCCTCCCGTACAGCCAAGTTCCAACAAGCTCGAAAACTGTCCTTTTTCCCTTTCAATCCCGCTCAAACAACCACTTCGAGAACCGTAAACTGCAAAAAAATAAGCGCCAATCTTCAGAGCTTCAGCTTCCACCTCCTAATCTGAAATGGAAAGCAGCTGTTCGCCGAGCAACTCTGGGAAGGGGACACGGCGTGTGGAGGGGATACGTTTTGAATTCTTCGTTTTTCAATCAGATTCCGCCCTACTTTCTTCGTGAAAACTGCGCTCAGGGTCCCCTCCCGAAATTTCCCAGAACTGGACGAAATAGCCCACAAGCAGGGTCCCCGCCCCATCGGCTTGTCGACGAGAAGCCAGTTGCTCATGGTCCCAGGCTTATCGTGCCTTCGTAAGTGCGCTCTGCTAAGGCTGATGCGCCTTTTGTGGGGGGTCGTTAATGGCGGACGTTCACGATTGGCAGATAAAAGACCTCAGGTCCATGTGATACCCGGCTTTCGATTTATATCGCAGCTATCAGCACTTCGCCCAGGCCCCGGTCCTATTTCAGACTTATCGCGGGCCGTTGCGGTTGTCTTGCTCAGTTTTCCGACTTGGCGGGTGCGTTTGCTCTAGACTCGGGACTGCTCAAGACGTTCGACAACATAATTTGGACTTTTGGACTTTTGGGCATCTGCTGCTTGCGATGCGCCGTTCTGACCGCTGTGACATGTCGATGACTGTTCATCACTTTGGAGCCCCCTTGTAAGTTGACAATTGCTAGGCATATGTAAGCAACGGCTTCACAGGTTGAGGGGGGGCGAAGCACACGATCGTAAATGTTCGGTTGAAGGCCAACCCAAAGTCTGATGCCAGGGGCTATCGGAGCAAGTACTATCTTTTCCCGTCAAGTCCTTCCGCCATCCATATGGGCTTACCTTAATCTATTCCTAGACCAGGTATTTTTCAGCCACTTACGGTTTCTCCGGGATCGGGGATCTCATATCATGTTTGGCTTCTCGAGGACAAGGTTAAATCGACAACAGTCCCCATCTTGCTTGCTCTTCGCCACTGTCTTCTCCCCCACGAGCCCAGCGTCGACCTCAGACACCTCCTTATCGCCAGGGGCCCATCCTTCCACCATCGGGTCGTAGCGACATGTCGTCACGGGCAGCCTCAGCGCGAAAGCGCATTGTCAACGCTCAAGAGCTGAAGGAGAAGAAAGAAAAGAAGGAAAGGGAAAAGGAAAAGCGGCCGCCCTCCTCGAAAGGCTTCTTCTCGAGGTCGAAGAAGTCCAGCCGAGTCGGAGTTGATCAATCATATCCCTCCCCGCCGGTTGCGAATGTCCCTCTTCCCCAAATCCCCGCCAACCGTGCATCGCCAGCCCCACGACCAGCAGACCTCCCGTCGGAGTACCAACAACGGCCCACCAATGGTACACGTCTACACGGTTCCCATTACACCCCTCCGAGTGTCTTACTCCAGACCGTGCCCCCTCCGCAACGATCGGCACATCCAGCTCAGCACCGATATCCCTCTCCACCTCATGAAGAGCACTACTCGGGGCACGTCGTCCACCTCAACCCACCCCCGGTGTCGACGATGCGGGTTGAAAGCCGTTCCGGGACGGGAGAAGCGTTTATCGAGGCGTCTTATCAGCCTCCGCCGCCACCACGCGTCAATGTTCAACGCGCCTCGCCAGCCTAAGCGCCAAGTCGCCCGTTCGCCCGCCTCGACCGTGAGTCGCCGTCCAGTTCGCAGACAATCGTCTCCTTCCTCCCGCCTCCGAGCCTTACCCACCGCCGTACAGTATCGGATCCATTCTTCCCTGCAAGCCACTTCGCGTTCCCTCTCCCCTCTAATCGGCCAAGAAATTACAACTTCCTCGTTACTCCTCCAGAGGCGCGCGCGCGCGACAGTCGCCAACGCCCTCTGAGCTCCCTCCTATTCAAATTCCGGGTCTCCTCATATCTCTCCCCACGCTCACCAGGCCGCCTCTCCAGCTTCGTCAGAACTTCCCCGGCTCTCGGCCGCCGCGCAAATACCAACAGTAAACAATGCTCCTCTATGTAGCCTACGCCGTCCTGCACCACCGTCCCGCCGCGACACACCCCTTCACCCTTATCATGTGCCCACTCGATCCGAACACTTGCCCACCTACCGATCTCTGAATGACAGATGGCGCCGACCCTGGCGCGTAGTCTCACGGGCACATATGGGTACGCCCACGGTGGTCGCCTCATCGTTCGCTCGGATACCTTCCAGCAGCTGCAGCACCGATTCTCCGCGTCTACGGCCTCCGCCTTCTATCGCTCTCTAGGTCCTCTGGGTCATCGGGCCGTCGGTCGCCCGTGTCGGAGTTGGAGACGCCCCCTCGGCGAGCACGACTCGTCTTCCCCGGTTCGCGCGCCACGCTGGCGACCAAAGTCTCCTCGAAGACTGGCACGCCCCGATCAAGCTCAAGGTGGCGGGGCAAGTCGGAGGAAGCAGGGCAGCTTGGACGACGACCCAAGTCGCGTCGCGTCCTCTTCCGGGGCCGGGAAAGCCACCCCGTACCCGACATGCCGTCCATCCGGAGCGTGCTGGAGCAGGCCCGACCCCAGCGTCGTCACTTGGCTACGCCTTGTCTCGAAATGTCGAGCGGCAGCGCAACGGTTCTACGATGGAAGTCGAGCGGTGGGGGTGGTCCATAGCGCCGAGCAGACGTTCTCAGAGACGCTCGGCATTCAGCGACGCTCGGTTCGGATTCTCAGTTCAAGCGAGGACCAAGTCTCAACATGTCCAATCAAGCGGTACCCCCGCGCCGTTCGTTTTCCTCCTCGACGCTCGCGCCGCAGCGCCGACAAGGCTGCGTCCTTCAAGATGAGTCGCTCGCCGGAGCGCCGGCGCCGCAGGTCCTCGTAAACGCCCTCGGGCGATGCCGACTCGGTAAGGCAGGAAGAGAGCGCTTCATGGGATTTTGCTTGAGAAGAAAGAAGCAGCTGACAGGAAATCGATCCATCGACGCCCAGCGGCGTGACTCGGAGTTCTCGAGCGGGGACCAAACGATTCGTCGTCGCACGTGGGACGGGGCTCGATCCCGGCATGCGGGTGAGGCGGTGCGAGGTAATGAAGAGACCAGGAAGGCGCCTGCATGCGCAAAGTCGGGAGCGTTGCGCGGGCATCAAATCGCGCATTGGCAGCTATCCCCCTTTAGTCCTTACGATTCGGGTCGCTGCTCGACAAGTAGTGATTCTCTTCGCTTCTCAACCCTCCCGACGTTAACGTTCTTCCTTACAGCGACCGCCACATCTGGAGAATTGCTCACACGTCTGACCCATGGGCTCGCCGAGTTCCACAATTATGGCACAGGCCCCCCACGTCTTTCTCGAACCTCGGGTGGGGACAAGGGTGAGGCTACTCGCACTTATCTCCTAATCCCGATCCTCATCATTCTGTTAGGCTTGGGTCATTGCGCTGCCATCGCGACTTGGCGCGGCCGTACGTACGAAGGTCACCAGGTTCTGATAATGGGTCGACATTCCAAGGTCTCCTGCCTTGGGCTGCGAGCGGGTGGTGACGGACAGCCATTCGGTTTGTCCGCGGTACTTGTGAGTGCAACAAAATTAACCGTAGACGGGAAATGATTGACTTCATAATGATTTTGTCCTTGACTTTAACTTTGACACTGGCTTGTCGTTCACAGGCCTCAACAGCGCCTTTCCATTCAGCGACACTGGTCTTGACCTCGTCCGATGTCCTGGTCTCGCCCTATGCACACCTCGGACTCGTGGTCCTTCTGTCTGCAAGAGGTTTGGCGTCCTGATGGTGGGTGGGCGCCTCGAGCTAATCGCACGTCCTCATTTTCTTCCCGTACGGTAATCTTTCTCTGGAATCCGACGATCCTCCCGTCGACAACGTCCGCCTATCGAGTCCGTCTGCCCCGCACTGAATCACATCCCCTCTCGTCTGGTTTACGCGTTCAGCATCTACGATGTGCGACACGAACACACCCCTCGGTCTGGCTTCATCGGGCGACCCCAGACCAAGATGACGTTCTTGAGCTTGTATGGGGTGGGAGGGAGGAAGGAGGGGACGCACAGCGGACGGATCACCAGGACACATTCGCCCGCACGTTGAACAGTCTCCCGGTGGCGCGAGCGACGCCGCGCCGAACGCACTCGCCATCAGACTCGGTGCTGAGCAAGCGGCCTCATGCGGAACCGGTCGCAGCGGCAACGTTCCAAGGACCTTGAGGCGCTATTCGACCACACTGCTCTGCAAAGTTCGGTATCCAGAAGGACCGAACGACTTCATTGTTGGGCTGATGAAGGAGGTGTTTGTCACGCCACGAGAGCGTGAGAACTGATGCATCTGACGCTCGGCGCCGCCGGATCCATTGCGGAATGGACGAGACGCTGTATGCGTGAGATCGAATGGCCATGAGAGGTCAGAACGCCTCGTAGCGTTGGCCATCGCTTCGGCACATCCACAGCGTCCGCCGCCTTCGATGGGCCTGGCGCAGGCTGGTGACTTGTTTACTGTGGCCGTCGACCGTTTTATCCCGATGGACACTTCGAGTTGACGATCCATAGGCTCGAAACACCTGCGTATGCTCCTACTCGTGCCAGAACTTCCTGCTGGAGCACGCGTCGAGCGACGGTGATAGCGGAGATCGATGAGGAGTTCTGTTTATGGGAGGCGTTTGTGGATACGGAGGGTATTTTCGTGCCTTTCTTCTGTTCGACCTATGATACTAAGTGCCAGCTTTAGTTTTCCTTCGACCACGCTTCATCCTCACCTCCCGCCTCCCCAAGCGACCACCGATCCAATATTGTCGACGACACGCTAGCATTCGCGGGGTCCATCGCCGGTCCGTCTGCTCCGACAACCAAGAGGCAATGTGGGAGATCAATGTGCGTACTCATCAACACCCTTCCTTTTCTCGAGCTCACATGATGACGTATTCGATTTTCTTTTGATAGGGAGTTCCGGCAGCGATTCGCGTGGTCCCTGGACGTTCGGCTCGCGGGAGCGACCAGATACGCCGAGTACGCCCAAGGCACAGGACGATACGAGTATTCAATCGGGCTCGTGTGGGCGGTGGCGTGCCCTCGTCATCACCACCCGCGCCTGGTTCAGGTCCTGGGTCGGGGTCTGGTTCTCGGACAGCACACGCCCTCGAACGCGAACTGACTGCGCGCCTCCGGGGCATGGGAGGACTCACAGCGAGGTGATATGTCGCCTACCTCATCACGCGTGTATTTCGCGGGAAGGCTGACGCATGTGCGGACCTTCCGCATCTACGAGTGGCGAATCAATGCATTGACGACTCGCTCTTCGGGGGCGCTATGTAGATTTTTCTTCTTCTTTCGTTCGCTTATTCGACGTGTATTAGATTTTGTTCCAAGTTGTAATCTCCATGTACTACTTCCTTCACTCTTTCGTCCGCTTTTTCGCTTTCTTATCTACTGGCGTATCTCTTGCGCCACATACTTACCGAGTTAGCTTTCGGACGTTGGAATTCGGAATCATTCGCTCTTTGGACTTGGCCTTAGTATAATTCCCCGTTCGTCACTCATTTATCGTTATCTTTACGGAAACCATAGGAAATATCTGTACACACATTATTCAAGAGTCTTCGGACACAAAATTTTCGTTACTGGTTTGGGAAGAGATCCCCTTGGCCTGTGAAAGCTTCAAGTCGGCGCCACTTGGCGGTAAATAGCGCGATCGCCAATCCCTTCCTATTTTGGGAATCGGCCTACCAAAAACGATCGCCCACAAAATAGCTGTTCACAAGTCGCGGGGCTTTGCTCGTGTGACCTTTCCCCCGAATAAATTGATATTTATAAGGGTATATAAACACCACCTCTCTGAATACGCGTATTTTCTTCGAGCACCCACTATCTCTGTTTCGCTTTTTGCTCTATACCTGCCCTTCGCCTTTACCCTCAGGCGTCGTCGCCCTGTCCCTTTCGCGGCACCTCATCCGCCCGATCCCTCTTCGTCGCAATATAGGTGTCCGCATCCTGCTACGCCGCTCGCATCTTCATCTTCCGCTCATGAGTTCCGCTTCCCCAACCCCGTTCCTCCTTGGCTTTGACGACATCGGCGAGAGCAGTTCCTAGTTTCATTCGAGTCGTTTTTCAGGGAAGAATGAGGGTAGCTGGGAGGAGCAAGACGAGACGGGCAGAACTCGGGCTTGCAGTGGTTTCTCAGTGGGGAGGGTTGCAAAACTCGTACATCTCGCTGGATTTTTTTTTGTAAGTGTCACGCTTCTGGAGTTGCTTTTCTCTTGTTCTGCCCCTACCTCTCGAATTATATCGTCTCATGTAAATTTCAGTCTGGAAAGCACGGTAGCGTACAGCTGTCAACACGAATAGTATGGTGTATGCGAACTAATCCTTCTTCATGCACCGCTTGAGAGAGCTACAGGATTTCGTGTAAAGGGCACCGGAAATGCACCATACGCGTACGGAGAACTCAAGTATACTTGGGTGCAGATAGGTTGAGGTGACTCCTTGTGGTACTTTGACGTAGCCGTGGCCTGGCGTTGTAATACCCGAGCCCGGAATTGCGATTCTCTTCACACTCAAGTCGCCTTTCTGAACAGTTCCTTTCAAGACCTATCCGCGAGGCGATGTCGATAAGCGGAGCAATCTCCTTCGAGCAAGATCGCCCTGGTTGGCAGACAGTTAAACACCGGGATGAGGTTATCGAGTGTGTGCCTTCAAGGGTCGCTCTTGCGTGCACAATCTGCGAGATAAGGAACGAGATACGTCAATTCAACATGGGCACCACAATGGGCGGAGGCAATGGCACTGTGTCATGAGTACGTTACGTCTCAATCCCCATGGATTATCTACTTGTTGAGGGAAGACGGAAGGCACCAGGTTGAGGTGTTGGGAAAGGGTTATCAAGGTTTAACTTGTCTCAAGGGTGTGAGAGTCGATTTATTTGCCCTGGACGGCGCTAATCCTCAACGAGAAGGGAAAGCGATTACTGCGCCACTAAAAATACATTATACTCGCGCACGAACTACATTTTAGTGTTTATATTCTCCCATCCTATCTTATCAAGCCCATTAGAGGATACAGGGAGCAACCTACTCAAGTTCGCACGTCTCCACCCACACAAGGCCACCCCCGGGCTCCGAAGGATCCATGATGCACGAGTAATGTGTGCACTCGTTCCTAATCGGATACCTTCTCAGCCATTCCTTCACCTCCTCCACCGTCGCCGTCTCCTCGGCCTTGTTTCTCGCTTCATACATCTTCAACACGCACGCTTTCCGCTCCATACTATCCTCCATCACATCCTTCGCGCCTCCAAGCTCCGGGCCGACCTCCTTCTCCAAGAACTTTCGCCAGTGCTCCGGCGTCCATGCCTCCATTGTCAGATCATGGTTCGTCACTGCCAGAAACTCGTCCGACGTCCGTGTCACCGCCGAGTTCAGGTCCTTCTCCACGACGAGCACTGCCGAGGGCGTGCAGAAGGTGAGATAGGCAGAGGAGGCTTTTCTTCTGCGGAACCGGTGGGCCAGGGCGTCGAGGGTGGGCGGTGGGCCGGGCGAGAGCAGAATTTGGCGCAGGTGGGAGGCGATGGAGGGCTGCCGCCCCAGCAGGAGGGAGAGGTGGTGACATCTGTTGAAAAGGGTGGAGGATTGGGAGTGTACACGGGCGCGGTAGTTCATGGATATTGAGAGACCTTCTCTGTACTTGCTTGAGCGTCGGGGTACGTGGAAAAAGCGGTCAACGTACCTTACCCCGGTGAGCACGCCCACATAGCCAGCGTATGTCACTGCCCTAGAGACACTTCAGCATACTCAGGAACTGAACGAACGAAAGACCGACTCACCTAGCTATAACCTTCCCACCAAGCACATACTCCACCCTCACAACCAGATCCCTCAACGCGTCCATCCCCCAATCCAGATTCCTAAAATGCACCATCTTCTCCGCCTTCCTCGTCTTCACACCTCCTCCGTTTCCCTCTTCCCCATCAACCCTCACTCCCCCACTCATACACCCCGAGAACAGGTCCAAAAACGTATTATACGCCACGACCAGATGCAGCGGTACGCCCGTCTCCTTCGCTATGCCCTTAATCTCCCCCGTCTCCTCCTCGCTCCAGACCTTCCGCAGTATCCGGCGCGCGATGTAGCCAAACAGCCGGGGGAAGGACGTATACGCGAGGACCTGCTCGTAGATGCCTACGAGCTCGTGGAGCTCGTACCTAAAGTCGGCGCAGAGCTGGGTGTAGCGCTCCTCGGGCGGCAGGGAGAGATCGATGGTGTAGAGGGGAGGTGGGTCGCCAATCCGGAACTGGAGGCGCGCGGGGGAGGAGGTATCTGAATCATAGCCACCGTCTGAGCTGGAGGCGAAGGTGGTCGACGACCCGGGTTGTGGGCGGGGCATTGTGGACGTCTACTGCTGGATTTCGAGCATTAGAGCAGGGCGCTGCGACGAGGGCGGGAGAAGAGACCATGTCAGCATGATGTGGTTCATGTCAACCTTGGGGCAGTGCCAAGTTTCTCACAAGTCCTCGTATCGGTAATCAACATGTTTTTATGTTTCAAGGAAGGATCTAATCTGATATCAACAACGTGAATTTAGCGCTGGCGTCAGTGAAAGACGCCTTGGGCAATAAATTAAAAATAAAATCTTTTTATATTCTAGACTGCATTACGGAAAAGCTTCAGCCTGATTTTTGAGAATAGAGTTAGCGAGGAGAAATTGCTTTCTATAGCTTGGAGCTTATGTCTCGGAACGACTGACATGAGAGGTGCTCTCACAGGAATCATCTTCGAAAAAATAAGTCATTCATAGGAAGGTAGTTCCATTCCGTTCATTACAGTGCTTACGGCGGCCGTTGGCCTGCAATATTTTGTTCATTATCTTTCTCTCATAGTCTACCGGGCCGAAGCTGGATTTTTGAAGTTCAACGGGAGATAGCCTCATCCCTGTATTCAAATGTCTCCGTCAGATCGTTCTTGCTTGAAGGAGAATGCTCCGCCCATCATGACTTCGGGGATAGACGAAATATAATAATCGGGATGGCAGCTGGATGGCCGAGAAACGAGATCACAGGCCGTGCCACTACTGCACTAAGCAAGAGCGTGCACAGACGCGCGACGTTGATACCGCAAGGTGACACTACCCATAGGCGCCCAGCGCACACCGGTAGCCTTCCTGGCTGACAGTCGAATAGGACGTGCGGCCCATGCTCCTGAATAACCTCAGTGGTACCTCTCAATCAGCGCCCGATATCATAAGGCTGACTTGCACATACGTACTAATATATATGTATATAAATCGCCTATTTCATGCACACCTGTCGTACCACCAAAGCTCTGATGATATAATAGAAGGGGTATGGAGACAGAAAGAGGAGAACCAGTCCCAGAGGCGTGACGCTTACATGAAAAGCCCGCATCCATGTGCGGGTTTTTTCCCCTTCAGTCTCCCCGCTGAAAATGCACCAAGGGCCCGACGGCTACAGTTCGCCCGACCGCTATCCAACTTTCAAGACTTACTTAATGCATCCAGGAGGCAATACCACATATGTAGGGGGAGCGAAAAAGCAAGAGGGGAGAGGAAAGAGGGGAGGGAGAAGAAAAAGAAACGCTGACTCACAAGCGGAAGGCAGGTTGGCGGCCAGCGCAGCAGGAGATAGACGTGGAGAGCCACGACAGAGAGACAAGGTATGCACAGGGAGTAGCAAGCACCCTCAAGGGCCTTACGGTGGTCGCGAAGGGAGGCTTGAGGATGAAGGGGGACGACCCGGAGAGAGGGAAGCGCGAGGCCAAGAGATGATGGGCGTTCGGTGGAAAGAGGCGTTCAAAGAGAGTGTTGTGTTTATATATGCTGTCACAGCCATTTTTTAGGGGAAAGATCACATAAGCGCTGTCCCCAGGACTTGTGGACGACAATATTTTTGGGGAGAACGCTTTTGGTACTAGTAGCCCGATTCCCCGATTGGGAAGACACGATCGCCGTCTGCTGCATATTCAACTTTGAGAAGACGGTGGACAAGGGTTTTACAGTACGGCCCGACATATCCGGCCCCGTATATTGTCCGTCCTGTGCCCAAACCATCTTGCTTATAGTTAGAGACCCTCGTGAGCACTGTAAAGGAACGCGTTCAATTTCGCGGTGAGCAGGTGATGATGGGAGCGCGGGGTTTCCGACCTCGACGAGAAACCACGCCACCCAGCCGCTGAGACAACCTACTACTCCCGTGACGCTGAACTCGACCACGTCCCTGGCCTATCTGCACTGCCAAATCTCACAAAATTGGTTAATGCGCCTCGAACCTCATGTGGTTTTAGTATGTCCTACCTCCGTTCGAATGGGGCCACATGGGTCGAGGATGACTCCTCTGACAATGGTTGGTTGAAGCTACACAGCGGTGAGCGTCTGAGGTATTCATCATGAAAGAGAGGAGGATTGAATTCCAGGGGAGGTCCCAATGAAGGCCGTAGGTGCACAGAGGTACAAGCTATAGCCTCTCTACAGTAGTAATAGACATCGCACAGCGATACAGGCCCGATATCACTCGGTTCCCGGGTTTGAGTTGACAAGCAGGCTTTCTCGGCGAAGGGCCCTACGGCTCAAGCTCAAGCACAAGACCATTAACACAGGCCTACTACTACTTAGGCAACATCTTCGAGCCACGAATGCTTGAGCAATTGACTTGCCGACCACCGCTCTTCCGGGTCAATGGTTAACGCCCGCAACAAAAAGTCAGCCAGCAGGGGAAGTTCTTCAGGTGGGTGATTGGCTCTGCGAAGCAGGTCCTGAATTGTTATGCCGTAGAGGCCCCCGCCATGTAACAGGCGGCCTGAAGGAACGAATTAATATATAAGGCAAGAGCGAGGGGGGTACGAGAAAGGGCCAACCATCACGATCGAAATAACGGTTGGAATTCTCTCCTTTGTCCAACAGCTCGCGCGGAAACTGTCCCAGGAGGCCTACAATTTGGGCAATATGAGTTTGAGACCGGCTCATGCCGGTTCTCTGCGTATCCCAGTGAGGGTCAAACAGTTGAGCTCCTCGAGCAAATTGGTACATCTGGAGGGGTTCGTCAGCCTCGATCGTCACAAAAGAGCAAGAGACCCACCAAGGCACCGAAATTCCATATGTCGGTCTTCGTATCCCAGGGCGCTTTGATGATCACCTCTGGAGAACGCAGAGCCTCGGGCTGAATGAGCTTCGCGAAGTGATCGGATACGCAAGTAGCTGGAAGGTCACATAAGAGACGTACCCAGTAAAGGAGGGGGAGTCGAAACCTACCTTCCCCGAAATCAGCGAGCTTGAATGTCGCAGACGCAAGCTCAGGTATAGTGAGTTGAATGCTAGTCTGCTCTATTTCGGGGGGAGCGCCACTCATGAGGATGTTGTCCCCTTTGATATCTAGAAAAGAAGATGGCAGCATAAAACAACGAAATAGGGAGGAGACGTACCAGTATGAATGAGGTGGCATTCTTCGTGCAAGTAGCAAAGGGCGCGAAGGACGTGCGCAGAGATACGTCTGACTAGGAACAGAGGCATAGGGCTTTTGAATCCGTGATATATCTCGACAGCGTTGACGGACATTGGTTCCAGGACTAGACAGACATGAGTCCCATTAGGACCTTTGTGAATGAAATCGTCAAGCAGGTGACGTATATGATGATAGCCCAGAGAGCGAGGATTCTTTTCGCGTAGAGATGTCAACATGGCGCGCTCATCGTAGCCGGCCTTCTCATGAGTTAAATCCGCCACCAAGATTTTCATGGTCGCTAGACGCTGATCTCTACGAAGACGGCCTCTTGTGAAAACTGAAGCGCACTCGGGGACAAGGGACGTACCTCGTATCTTGAACTAACCATACAGTCGAGTACTGGCCCCACCCAAGCTTATGTAGAATGCGATAGCGTTCATTATAGATTTCGCCAGCACGGACGGGATGGTATCCGCCAGGTTGATACCGAGCTTGAGGTTCAAGTTGCGGTTGCCTGGTGACAAGCACAAACGCTGGAGGGGATGCCGGAGCACCGACACGACGAGAAATGCTATTCTTAATGGCAGACAGAAATCGAGACATGATGGCAAGGACGAGGTTGGGAAGAACGGAAAGAACGAGTTGGGGGATGTCGGAACAATGAGCGGGCCATTGTTAAAAGCAAACAAATGTCTGGAGTGACACGCGACGCGTGACAGCTGGGGGAGTGATTGTGGGACGGGAGATGCCGTGAGTTGTGGGCGCTCGAGAAATCAGGACCGACGAAGTCATCGTGAACATTGGAGAAACTGAATATGCGAGTATTTCGGTCGAATGAGGACACCATGATAGCCAGTAAATAAGTACGAAGCCGATTTTAACTGACTACATAGTATTCCATGGGAACGCTAATCCAATTTGAGAGCGGAAAATATCTGTGAGGATTGTGCGGCGCTTTCTAAAGTCTGGCCGATCTAATTCATCGACCGGGAGGTACGCAGAATCTGGCCCATCAACGGCTACTTCCAGCTGTGAGGTTACAGATTCTATTTTCACGCCCTGAAGCCTCCTCCCCGTGCAGGTCCAGAGATAGGTGCGCTGCCACTAGTGGCGCGCCTCGCACTATGAATACCAACTCTTAGAAGTGTGACCAGACGAAGTATTAAGCTCCCGGGTCAAATAGAACACCGATTCTTAACCGTGAAAGGAGGCGCCCGGGCCAATAAGCATGATATTACACGCCTGTAAATTGACGAACGATTTACGGAACTTAAGTTTCAGTTAAAGATATGAGCAGTGCTGATCATACGAGATATAGCTACAATGAATCATTGAATTAGGGTCAAAGACATTGAGCACCAACTCAAACCAAGCGAGGAGGGCTTCTGCGCTGTTCCTCCACCCGCTGCTCGAGCATCTTCTGCTCCTGCTCGCGCCTGGCGCGGTGTTCAGCGAGTTTCTGCACATCCGAGCCGCCATCAATTCCAGTGAATGCCTCAACTGCTAAGATGTACTCACCGCTTTCAGGGCCTCTGCCGTGCTCAACACAGATTCAAGCGTCGACTCGGTAAGGTCCGCCATCTGCGAGAACGGAAAGAAAGGCGGGTCAGTCTAAGCTCGAGAGGATTCACCAATGGAGAGTGCTCACCGTATCGGCGGCCTGTTTCGACATCCTGTTGAATTGCTCTCTGTCTTGATCGTTTTGCCAGCGCCCATGCCACGATTGGCGTGCCTCGTTCCATCTGTCCCGCGGAGGGACTTGGGGTGACGGTGCAGCTTGGACGGCTGCTGTCGGAGGTCCAGGCGCAATGGTCTCGGCATGGTACTCCGCCTGCATAGGCGGCGGCGGCGGCGGTGCCTGGACAGCAGGCCTTCCGCAATGCCAGTTCAAGTATCCAAAGCCGCCGTTGGCATCACGGCTCTTCGACTTGATCCACCAAGTGGCGGCGCCTGCACCGATGAAGAACCAGATGAGGCGGCTGGGACCGCGTCGGAAGCCGAAGCCGCGTGAGCCCATGTAGCCGTGCTGGTGGTGGTGGTAGGATGGGGTCGAGTAGGGCCAGTAGGGGTACATGCTTTAGTTAGAAGGTTGCAGAGGTCGACGGTCGTAAGCAGTGATTTGTCGATTGGGTTCTTGGGTTCTGAAAAAGGGCAGCGGGGACGAAGCGGTATTTATCCGTAGTCCGCTTAGTTGTATACGCACCACGTTCGGCGGCGAAATTTTGGGAATGAACGGAATGACGAGGTTTGTCGGCTGCTCCCTTGCTGCGCCCACATCTGCCGCGTAGACGCGCAACCTACGGGCCGCTCCGCTAGGAGGTGGCTGTGGGTCTCGACACTTAAGTAACTGAGGGTCATGTGATGTCACATACAATTCTCACGCAGCTCCAGCCAATCGCAAATTTGCGCTCGGCGAAAGGACCGCATGCGTGCCAAGCTGACCATACCAGTTACCAATATATAAGGCCGCGCAAATGTCTCACCCCTTCTTTCTTCCGTTCCCCCACCACCCCACATCGTCCCTCCTGCCCTCTGTGCCCATATCCTCCGACTTCCAGCGGATTTCTGTGGTAGTCCTAGAGGCTTCAACGTTCCTTACACGATAAGATGGTCAGCGCTCCGCTCTCTTCTAGCTCCTCGTTGTCCTCGTACCGTCTGTGCCCCGAGGAGCTGACTTTATGTCGTAAGTCTTCTCTCTTGACTTCTCTTCACCATAGCTCCTCCTCTACTTCTCACCTGTTCTGCCCTTCTGCAACTTCGCATCCAAGACCGCCTCTGCTATCTCATCGTCGGCCTTCCGCGTTTCCGAAGCGCCGTCATCACCATGACTAATGTTCGCCCCAACGCTCTGGTACTGCCTACGGTCGCCATTCTTCGCCATCTCCGTGCCCCTATTTCCATCACCGTCGCCGTTCTATCGCTGCTCATCTCCTGCCAAGTCAACTGCGGTTTCTGGAATGCAGGGAACCGTTCTGATACCTCTATCTGGTCGATATATGCGCAAAATTTCACTGATCTTGGGGTGAAATTGTCTTTTGGCTTTTCTTATCTCGCTTTTTGGGGTGCTCTGCCGCCTACTCGCATATGGGGTGCCTAACGCCTATCTCAGAGGACTTCATGGGCGCCGCTTTACTGGCTATCATCGTCATGGGACCTCATTTTTTCTGGCTTCTTTCCCCATTCCTCTGTCACCGTCCGACCATTCGCCCGTGCCCAAGCTTCTGCCAAGCAAATGCATGTGGAACGTTCGTCCAATGAAAACCCCTGGATTGCGCTCGCAAAATACGTCTTTGCACTCCTGGAGCGAGATGTTTTCGAATTTTCGCAATATTCTGGGTTTTCTGGCTATTTTTGGGGTATCGTAGGTCCCTATGGGCGCTTATTTTTTACCATGTACGTATCCCACAAGAATACACCTTTTTTTTCTCTCCTACGCGCCGGCACCTTCCACGTTGGGTCTCACACCCTCGTTCCTTTTCCCACTGATTCTCCGCGAGGAAAACCCGATCTCTCTCCTGCCTAGCCTTCTTGAAGCCTTCCATCCCCTTCCCACCAAATGAATCCTCGCCAAATCTCTGAAATGAGGGTCCCCATGACATTTCGGCGCGAAATCACTGGTCCTGCCGTCTTTTTTCTTTTCGGATGTGGATGTGGGATGCGGACGGGTAGGATTTGGGTCGGAAAATTGGAGAGCTCGGTCATATTTAAACGGGCGTACCCGCGCACCTTCTTCCCGTCCGTAGAGTGTAAGCTCTTCCTTTCAGTCCGCCTGAAGGACGCACGTCGACCTGCGAACATCGTCAACCCCGCCTCCACGATGCCATCCGACTCACTACTGTCCGCGATGCTCCTCCCCCGTGCCCACGACCACGGCGACATGACCGACGACCAAATCGCCGAAACGATGCGCGATCCCTATGACGAGCAGCCCAAGTACGCTAACGGCGTGATCTACGCCGTCTGCGCCACCATCGCACTCTTCGGGCTCGCCCGCGCGGTGCTCGCACTGCGCTCTAGAAAGCCCTCAGCGGCGGGTAGGGGCGGCGTGTTTGCAAGGACGGTGGCGGCAGCACGCTACTTCGCGACGAGGCAGCACCGCGTGCCGTTCGTGCGGGCGGTGCTGCAGGTGCCGTCGTTGGGCGTGGGCCTGCTCATGCTAGCGTTCTTTACGTTTGTGTTTAGTGGGTCTCTCCCTTGGGGTTTGAGATTGGAGACATTACTGATAGGATTGTAGCGTGGACGTGGTCTGTGAGACCTTATTACTGCTCGCAGTGGAATGTGTGCGGTTCGCCGTTGGCGATGCGGACTGGGTTTATGGCTCGTACGTCTCTCTCCTCTCACCTCGTAGTGGGACGCTCATCGCGCACGCAGTGGGCTGCTTCCCCTTCATCATGGCCTTCGCATCCAAATGGAACTTTGTCACCCTCATCACCGGGCACTCGCACGAGAAATTGCAGGTGTACCACCAGTATATGTCGCATGTCTTCCTGATTCTGTCACTAATGTACGTGTTCCCCGTCCTCGCCTTCTGTTCGACCGAGCTTAGGATGCTATTTTATCATGATATGTAGCCACTCGTTCCCGTGGGTGATCCAGGGCATGCGCGAGGTCAAGCCTGGGTTCGAGCCGCTCACGCAACTCGAATGGAGCTGGCATGTAGCCAAGAAGTACGTCTCCCGGCCCCACCCCCACTTGCCACCCTAACATCCCCTCTTCCCTAAAAGAGTCTACTACTGGTCCGGCGCCGCCCTCCTCATCATCCTCGTCTGGCTCTGCTGGGCGTCCTTCCCCGTCTTCCGCCGCGCGCACTACGAGTGGTTCAAATACCTGCACGTCGTCTCCGCGCTGCTCTTCCTCGGCTTCTTCTTCGTTCACTGCAACCGCCTCCTGGGCTCGTGGGACTACCTCTGGGCGACCACGGCCATCTATGCTGCCAGCGTTGCGGCGAGGTTCGGATGGATGGCCTGGGTGAATGCGACGACGCGCCCGACGGCGCGGTGTGAGGTGCTGGATGGGGAGATGGTGAGGTTGACGGTGAGGTTGAGGGCGCAGGAGAGGTGGAGGCCGGGCCAGCATTATTTCTTCCATTTTCTGAAGGTGATGCCGTGGCAGTCGTGAGTGGATTTCACCAGTTTTCATGTTCATTGGTGCTGAACGGTTTATTAGACACCCATTCACGATTGCTTCGCTCCCCTCTGATTCGACTTCTGGCGAACAAGAGATGGTCGTCCTCGTGCGCTCTGCGAAGGGCATTACCAAGCGACTTCTCAAGCACGTCTCCTCCTCCTCCTCCTCCTCCTCCCTTCCACTGTTCCTCGACGGTCCATACGGCGGCATCCGCACCGACCTCGCGCAATTCGAGCATGTTGTGCTCGTCGCGGGTGGGACAGGTGTGACGTTCGTCCTACCCGTTTTGCAGGACCTCGTCAGGAGGATGCGGAAGGCCGAACAGGCAAAGCAGGGCGAACAAGAGGGGAGGAGTGATATGGTGTGCAAGAGTGTGCAGGTAGTTTGGAGCGTTCGGGAGAAAGGTACTATTTGCCTTCTTTATTTTTTCGCGACGAAGTTGACCAACTTTCCCCGTGTGTAGAATGCATATCCTGGGTACTCCCCGACCTGCGAAAAGTCGTCGCCGACGCACCAGCCTCGTCTGTCTCCATCAAAGTCCACGTCACCCGCGGTGGCCCAGGTCCCAAGGACAACGAGTCGTCCTCTGGCTCTTCATCCCAAGACATCGACGAGAAGCAGTCGGTGGATGACGAGAAGAAAGAGGCTGCTGCGCTCTCGTACCCCTGGTTTGGCCGCCCGAACCTCAGAGCGGAGATCGAGGAGGCGGTGAAGCAGGTGAAGACCTTGGGTGTAGCCGGTAAGTCTCGAATATTTCGCCCTCCGTTTCTTGCCTTGTGCTGATATTGGGTAACGCGAATGTAGCCTGTGGGCCAGAATCGCTCGTCCACGATGTGCGGAACGCTGTTGCGGCCATCGAGAAGGGGATCGCCCTGGGCCATGAGACGGGGTGTACGGAGGTGTATCTGCACACAGAGGAGTACGATTGGTAGAAGGCTATGATGATGGTGCCCGCAATGTATATCGGCGGCTGCAGCCAACTGCAATGTATAGTATAGTACGCTCACCACGACAGAAATTCTCAACATCGAATATCGCTACTAGCACGTCAAAAAAAGTGGAACACCTAAGCATCGATATCTACAAAAGCCGTGGAGGCATGCCGCTTTCTCTGCTAGAGAGTTCCCGCCCCAAGAATGCGTTAATCCGTGAAATAGGCGCACTTTCTTGGGTGCCGCCGGTTAGGCTTATTCAATGACGTGCCTGGTAAATAACAAGCCCCGTTTTCCTTCGAAGTTCCGCCGAGATAGATCCCTAAATAGATGAACCTCTCTTCCAGCTTGTCTGCTGACATCACAAGAAAGCGGATGTTCGGCATGGGACATCGGTAAGGGACATCATCATGAGGTCGTAAGGAGGACTGTATGACTTGATTGTCGGAAAAATCAAATTTCGCCTATATAACCATATATGGGCATATAAGGACCTGTTAGGGCATCAGAAAATCGGGGTTCATATGGATGGCGAAAAGTCACCCATCCAATTGTATAATATGTGCAAGGTTTATCGAACTTATGGCCCCAAAACACCATATTAGGCCTGATTCCGTGTCCACAGCTGTTCAGGCCTTCTCCGGGGTTATGAGGGTGAATAGGTGTCTTCAGAAAAACCTACGAATGCTGACCGAAAAAAAATCATATTCGGGTGTACTGATGCTTGTCCTCATTCAAAAGGAGGGAATAAAAATTAATTTCATTTTCTACTCTAGGAGAATTACTTCCCCCCCCCTCGGGATTTACATTTCCGTCGTCGTACAAACAAAAGAAACCGACATTTCGAGCTGCTCGAGGGAACGGCCAATCGAGTTGCAGCCTTGAATGAAATTAACTCAAATTCATTGCGGGACCAAATAAATCCTTACCGTTTGTGTACAGAAGTGAGCCAGCCGCCGTCCTATCCGCCAAAGTCAGCTGCAACTCTCTAACATATGAAGACGGACGCACGTTAACAGAGTCAGCGCCCCGCCTGCTACCTGCTTCTCACAATCGACGCCTTAGAGAAAATAAGAAAGCCTATTTGTGGTGAGTCAATGTTAAAATACAGAGACGTACGATCGTAGGCAAGAAGATGATCAAATTCATTTGTTGGGCGAATTAATTTTGCTGGCCTTGTTTCCAGCCCCAGCTCCAATCAAACAGATACGGACCATCTTCACCAACTCCGACTCATTGATCAATTCCGGTTATCAGCCTTGACGCTGCAGAACGTAATGCATATCAATTATTGAATCTCCTTTGTTCTCACGCCAATCCCACGTTCCCATCGAGTGTGCCCGAATCGCTATGCTGAGCTCCGTCGGGTTACGCGACAATGGAGGGTGATCAAAAAGTTGAAGTGGTTGGCTTGCTCACACCCAAAGGCACCGGGGAAAGGCAAACTTGCTCTCTTCTGCCCTGCATGCCCGACCGGAATCAATCTTCCGTCGGACTGGGGAAAAAGGATCCAAGCCGTTCGTCCTGCCTTCCTTGTCCATTGCATGTTTCATTGATGATCTTGACAGACATGTCTTCCACGCCATCTTGTTGCAGACGNTAAGAGCCCTGCTAAGTGAAGTCTAAGTAGTAAGGTGATACGTGACAGAGTGAGGCGCACCATCAGACAGGAAGCAGGGTACCACCGACGTCCATCCAACTCGAACCAAAGTCAGCGAAGGAACTGCGCTGAATAAACGACGAAAGCCGTTTTATAGCCCTTTCCCGCTGACCCAGCGCCTAGATATCGCCCGAGCGTACTCGACCGGAATCACAGCCTAACCAACTGCCAGAGGGATGTGGGGCTTCGAGCACTACTGATCCTAATTCGACCCCACGATGTGTAAGGTGCTGACGAGACTTCCCTTAGTCCTGTCTATGCACCGGCCCGAGTACAGACTTAGGACAGCCCCGTGACCTAGGGTATGCTCCAGACTTCAAGCCCGCCGCGAGCTTGAAAAAGACACTCGCCTTAGTAAAGAAACAAGTACCCTTTGAAGATTAATTTTGACGTTTGAGAGTTGAATACTCTTTGATCCTTCTTCGAAAACTACGCTTCGAGTAAAGTGATCAATTGACAGACTACCAGAGTACGATTTCTGATACTCACTGACGCTCACTTACCGGCCCTTACAATGACAGCGGACCATGTACGCCAGAAACACCCTGAAGACGACGTATGGCTACTTGATGGCGAGGGCATGATGAGTTGGCAGGGTGAGTATCATACTCACCTGAACATTGCAATGGAAACCCCGACGGTATGTGACCCGTCGGTCTTATATCCCGATTTTTCTTGACCCGGTAATTGCTCCATAGGCAGCTCCGTGTCAGAATAATTTCCGGGCCATTGATTTGGCCAACTCCCAGAAGCGGAATCTTGACGCGACGGGGATAGTCGCAATTGCTTGCGCACGCCACGGCTGCTATGCCCCAGGAAGTGTGGTTGATCTTCAACTTGGGGAAAGGCAGATGAATGTTGACTGGGCACTGTGTGAAGCACTGAAGAATACCAATGTGAAGGGATTGTCAAAGGTACCTGCACGCCAACGCAAGTAAATTTCTCTGTAACTTTCTCATTCTGTAGGTGATTGTAATATACGACATTATGTGCCAATACTGGGTGCACCTGGAAAACCGCATCAAGAGAAATCCTTTTCTCTCCTTGCCCGAAGGCATCACTATTGACCATGCAATTGGCCTCTTCCACGTGCATGGGCATAAGGAGGAATGCTTATTCCAGTTTGCGACAAATTTTATCCCCGACGTGGCAGTGGTTGACGGCGAGATCTTGGAAACTCTCTGGTCTGTCCTCAATTCAGTTACCCACCCATTGAGGACAGCGAGTCTTGGAAATCGCTCGGAGATGATTGACGATGCCATGAACGACTCAAATCGCACCAAGGCATTGGGACTACGTGAGTTGTACAGCTGCTTGACTTGTTCATTATCTTACAAATGATGTCAGCCAAAGTTACATGCAAGAAGTTTACACGTGCTGTCATTATGCACCGTGAGGCAAAGGCATACATGACCGGACTTGCAAAGTCTGTTGATCGGGCATTGGTTCAGCAGTGGAAAGCAGAAATTGAGGAGGCAGAGCGAAGACGTATTAAAGATCCTTCTGCTATGAACATAATGAACACTCGCATTGCAAAGCGTGCATTCTTTATTTTATATCAACCATTGCAGGTGCATTGACACAGAGATGCAGCCAAAACCCAGGTCGACATTCAAATAGAGTTAGCCAAAAAGGAATCCGCCGGGGCAGAGGCAGCATGGATTGTGAAAGGACTGAAACTTGAGGAACTCCAGTGCGTTCGCCTCATTTCCATACGTGCTAGAATTTATGTTTCTTAGACTGGATTTGCGTGCATATGTCACCCGGAAAGGTCCCTACCCCAGCAATACCGACAGGCTAGACATCGCAGCAAAGCGACAACGATTGGAAACCAAAATTGATGAACTCCACAAGGATTCACGATGCTTCCTTGGCAATGAAGCATTTGAGAGTGTGGACGGTGATTACCTCCCTCCGGCGGATTACAATTCGGATGACGATGACGGACCTTCCACCTCCGGGGATAATCAGACGGAGCTTTTGGCCGGCGGGGCAGACCGGGGTACTGGCCCGGTCGGAGCACATTCCCGATGCGAGCCCGCTGCCCCGGCAGGCCTTCTTCCTGAACGCATTCAGCTGGCATTGCCTTCCTCCATTGCACAGGAATTGTGGGAGCAAGAGGGTCTTACAAAGTTTTTTTTTTTTTTTTTTTTTTTTTTTTTTTTTTTTTTTTGTATTGCGCTGACCTGGCGTCACCCTTTTGGGTGTCATAGTGGCCTTTTACTATCGGACTGCTACGTTACGCTCCTGGCGCCCTGCGCCTCCGCCCTGTGCTCCCGTGGCTATCCCCAGCACCTCCCGAGGCGCACCCCGAGTGCTCGCTCCCCGGTCCAAAGGTCCGGCAGAGCACTGCTCTGCTGGGTCTTACAAAGTTACGCAAGCATGAGCTGAAGCTCCGTCGTGGACAGGCCAATGATTGTCTGCAAGCGATACGCGTCGCCATTGGACAGAAATCATCGCTTTATACAGGTGCAGTCCGACCAGCTGATAGGACCGGACTTATGACCCAGGCCCGAAACTCACTATTAGCACTATCACTCTCGATCGGGCATCATTGCCGGGTCTATGACAGGGCTCGCTCAACCATGATCCTTCTCAGAATTAATCAGAAGGAGCTGGAAGTTAAATTTCGCAAGATTGAGCGTCAGGATTTGAGAGTTAGTACTGCCATTGTGAGGCCAAATGAGCCGGGTCATAGTCAGGACCAATTGTCATGGATTTGGACAGTGGGCATTCCAAAGGGCAACAAAGACGATCGTCTTACTGAGTGTGAGTGCTCTATGTTGCTTATTCCTGAAATACCATTCTCACTTCCTGTTTTTTTTTCTTCCCCCGTTGGCGATGTACCCCATCGGGGATAGTCGTCCATGTGCATTGGCTTCGGGCCCGGGCACAAGTCAACCGATGGGCGGAGGAACAAAATTTAACCCGTCACGAAATGCAGTGGATATGTTTATATCTCTTGGACCAGAAAACTCGGTGGATGATCCTGCGTGATCAGGCCAAGCAAATGGGGAAACCTGGCCATGTAGCCTATGCTGAACGCCAGATGGCCACCTGGGCAGAATTGGCACGGGACGCGGATGAGCAGTTTGCATCCGTAAATGTAAAATACAAGAAGTCCACGTGATCTTATCAATAACCATCTCGCACAGAAACTATTGCTTTACTTTTAACCATGATCGCCCGACATCTACTCCTTCACCCTTTCAGCCCCATCGGAGCAATGCCTGCATGGGCTGCTGACGGCTCCCCTGACAACTTTATTGCCTATCTGGCCTCACGGTTCCGTGTGGCCTTGCGCTCATATGTGCAGGCCCATCCTGTGAACGAGAGGGAAGATAAGGAATGGGCCGACAAGTTCTTTCAGGAACTGGTACGTCATTATTGTCCCCAGCCCTCCAAGTCCTGATTTTTCACAGGATCTTTGTATGAGTGTTGTTGGTAGTTTCCTCGTACTGGGTTTCATGCCCCACATCCCTCCCATTTTGCGTGCCCTCGCTGCAGTCCATCCTTTGTGGCAGCGAGATACAATAATTACGATCAGCACTTCAATGCATGAAGACCTCCTCCCGGACGTGTCTGGAAAGCCGTGCGCCGGGGAAGCAGAATTTTACCTTTACGACTGGTGGAACAAGAGCCCCGACGGACTAACCTGTCCAACCATCACCCGGGGCACGCTGGGACCCGCAGTCGTTTACCACAAAGTGATGGTATGTCACTCAGATATCCGTATACTGGCTGACTGAAGGCCAATACAGATTGGAAATTATGAAGGAAATGTGGATTTTCTACATCATCACCTGCGTCCACATCAGCCCATTGAATCCAACGCCAACTTTTTGCCAACGCCAATTGTGTGGCTGGAACGCCCGGAGGGCCATGCGACCGGGGCACTCCATGGAGGAGAATTTCCGTTGGGGCTATTCGCAAACGGAAGTGTCTCTGCCCCGTCAGGTCCTGCACAGCTGCTCCCCGGCCTGGACCCCATCATAGCATGTCCACCAGCACTGCCCCCTACGATCACAGAGAGGTGAAGCTGCCGCAAGAGCATGGTGATTGCGCCGATGCAGTCTCAAAACTCAAGGAAGCACAACTGCAACCAGTTCATTCGGGATTTTGCTGGCAAAAGTCTTCGAGATTCCTTCCGGAATGTCAGGCTATTGATTATCTGGTCGACCTCAGCATTCACCTCAACGACTGTCACGGAAACGACATTCAGGGGACAGAAGATACTCAGCCAGCATACAGAGATCGCATCACCCCTCCTAATGTCCTATCTCATTTGCCATCCAATCCACGTACTGAGTCGCAAGTCATGCCGTCGGAAACCACATTCGTCGGGGCAAGCCGATCTGCCCCTGCCCTGGGCCACACTTCACCTGCCCCGACGGATATCTCATTCACTGGCTCGACGGACAATTCTGGGGACCTTAGTTCTAGTGAGCCACGTTCAACTTGATGTAATTTTTGCAGTCCCAAAAAACAAAATTGTACATGTATCTAGTCATAAAAATTGTTCTGGTCAAACCAGGTGTGCTCCTTCAAGGACCCCAAGCGAGTCAAAATCGTCTCCCTCATATAATATGCAATGCACGCCCGATCCCCATTAGCTTTCGCTGAATGGGGTATGATCCGCCCGCCCAATGCGACAATTGTCCCGGCGGGATAGTGCAACATATGATTGAGGGATGGGAGTGTAATCTGGCCGTCCAAATACGTCCCGATGGTTGCCAGCATCTCCATGCTATCCTTGGGGCTATGGACGTCTCAGTGAACGGGGGTCTGTCGATTGCACATGACTGAGAGGCCGTGATATGGGGATGCCCAAAACCTGAGGATGTCCTTGACCCGATCGTGGTTCTCTACATCATTGGGAGACTTCGAGATTTTGACTAAATCTGCCATGCCTGATCAAGTGGTCAATTTTGGATGGAATTGGATGGGACTCAAATAACTCACCTTGCTCGTAGACCTTTGGGTTGATGACACGGAGGACCGCACCAAGCAGGGCATTCGTCTCTTGCATATCCCAAAGCCACTTCTCCGCCGGACTTCCATCCCGGGCCAAGCACTTTGCTGGGATTAGCTTATACTCCGCGGTCTTCTCAACGTTAGCCATATTGAATGCAAGAAATGAAATAAAATGAAACGTACATGATGGGCTTGGGGAAACCAAGCTGGGGACATACTGACTGACCCCTGCTTGTATTGAGGGTCTTGCAGGTCATAGTAGTGCTCCAGACTTGTCCGCCAGTTGTCGCCCTCCTTCGGGGCTTGGATGGCCGGCCCAAGCTTCACCAGCATGTTCCACATTTTTTTCTGTAAATGTCAGCTGGGGAAACAAAATCCGGAGATGGGGACGTACTTTACGGGTGGGCGAAAGAGCCTCGGGCAAATACCATACAAGGACAAAACCGTCCTTGTCGGTTATGAGGAGTGGGCTGCTTGAAAGCGTCATGTGCTTATTCATCGGTGGGAATTTTTTCTTGAGGGCTTCTTCGACTGCGTCGTTCATCCCGTTTGCTTTCGTCTTCAGTTCTTGGGCGTAGTCATGCACCGACCATGAAGTTTTTTCTGTCGGGGATAAGCTAATCCGGGGCATCGGAAAAAATGATTAGCTAACGCACCTTGATTATCATACACATCAGTGATGACACGTGCCATCCTGTTGCAATCCGATAATAGATCCAAGGACCAGTGTGCTGGGAAACGGTCCTCAAATAGGCCATTGACTTCGATGGGTAAATGAGCTTGCTGGACGTAGCTTGCAATTTCTTCCGTGAGCTCGATTACAGCCCGAGCTGTAGCATTTGCAGACATGGGAGTATGGGTGTAGGAAGAAAAAGAAATAATCGTTTTGTGTGCCCTTGTTTGCCCGAATGTCTCACGATCAGTGCAGGGGATATGTCGGATTCAGAACAGACCTGCGGGGCACCTATTGGGTCAATAGGGTAGGTGGATACTGACGTCGCGCCGGGGATTGTGCCACGGGTTATCTAGGGGATCAACCAACGGTTGTGGCTGTGGATAATTCCGCCGGGTATATGAAATTGGGGGAATCGAGAGCTGATCATTATCCCGCCGGGGGAGAGGTGTTCAGTCGACATCAGGACAGATACAACGGGATATATTCTATCGGACATAATAAACACTACTGTCCAGCGGACCCGTCTTACATGGGTAAAAGTACTATCGTCCGCCGGATCCGGTGGACCCATATTGGACGGTGCAAAACGGACGTCCGGTGGTCCGTTCAATACGGGTCATTGGTACTAAGGTATGTGGATGATGATGCCTGCAATGTATATCGACAACTGCAGTTAACTGCAATGTATAGTAGTATAGTATGCTCACCACGATAGAAATTTTCAACATCGAATATCGCCATTACTAGCACGTCAAAAAACTGGAATACCTAAGCATCGAGACAAAAGCCGTGGGCATGCCGCTTTCTCTGCTAGAGAGTTCCCGCCCCAAGAACGTGTTAATCCGTGAAATAGGCGCACTTTCTTGGGTGCCGCCGGTTAGGCTTATTCAATGACGTGCCTGGTAAATAACAAGCCCTGTCTTCCTTCAAAGTTCCACCTAGATAGATCCCCTAAATAGATGAACCTCTCTTCCAGCTTGTCTGCTGACATCACAAGAAAGCGGATGTTCGGCATGTAAGGGACATCATCATGAGGTCGTAAGGAGAGTTGTATGACTTGATACAAGGGGCAAGCAAGAAATATCTCTATGCCAATACTCCGTACGAGAAGCACCAAGAAAGCTCTGCCCGCTGCGTGAACGATTTCTTTATTGAGAAAATAGTACAAACGAAAGAAGTTTCAAGAGAGGGCAGCAGCAACTAGGAAATGGCCACATTTATGATACTATGTCAGAATGCGTAATCGCGTTAAGAGGACGAAAACTGATGCTAGGGTGAGTAGCGAGGTATGCGCTCACACGGTTCTCTATTGTACCATAGAGTTCCTTCGTCCCTTGAGGTTCATAGGAAGGGCTGCAATAAACACCAGTGGTTTGCCACCGGAAACCAGGACGACTTTGTCGCACAATTCCTCCCCATCTTCGTCGAGACACACTTGATACGGCTGCTTTCCAAAAATTTATAGCTCAAGCGAGAATACTTCAAAGCTACTAGCCATCAGTATTCTGCAAGATTTCTCTAGATGATGATGACTGTACCAAAGACATATTGAAGAAAAAGATCGAGAAGACGTGGGAAGTTTTCAAAGCCAGCCCATCGCTTGCGAAGCATACCCGCATCATTATTATCCGACTCGTCGATCCCCAGCTGTTCGATGATCCGACCTTCATGACGACTTTGAGTCTCGTGAAGGAATCTCGTGCGTTGTCCCACAGCCTCGACGTTGATATGGGGGTCAATCTCCCGAAGCGCTTTACAGTAAGATTATTGCAGTCATTATGAGTTACAATAGTTGAAGTGAACCTTAGGAGGAGGGAAGCCCTTAGTGAGCGTATGAGCCTTCTGCTTATCTTCCAAATTAATATTGCGAAAATTGAGCTCCTTCAAATTACTTAGGACCATAATAATGACCGACGGAATGCCTTTCCAACCTGTGAGACCACCTAGTTAGGCAGCTCGTCAAATACTTGATCGTCTCATGCAGCAATAGTTTCCTCTTACAGGCCTAACTACGGGCATCTTTTGAATTGTCAGCGTTCGACATTCAAGCCAAAGTGTTCCCCAAGCGTAAGGCTGTTTTGGCGGAAATCGGAATGAATGTGGGTTAGTCAGCATCGGGAATCAACGCCTCCGGGCCGATCCGCTGACAAATAGGCGCCCATGTCAATCCGCACTTAGAAAAAATAGTGCGCCCCGTTGTCCAGGACTCAGAGTCAGAAGTACACAAATATGGGAGCTATAGTCCCTACTTTACATGCGCGGGCAATTCCTGCCCGTGCTTTTGAGGAGGAAATGAAAAAAAAATAAATGGATTATTTGGGTACCAATGGCATTAAGCGAAAATCCTCCCAGGGGCTTAGAAATAGCGAATAAAGGAATCCAATAGATAATTAGAACCGAATTTCAATGTCATCCGCTGAAGCTCCGTACTCTAGGGCGAGAGTGAGCAGGTGGGTGCCTAGGTCTGGTCCAGGTCCGGGTTCTTGACTTGCCGTGACCAGAACGAGGACCGGCCAATCCTGCATTCTTGATAGCATCTGTAAGGGTTTCGTGCACATTTGGTTCGTATCCGCCCTAATGAACAATTAGTATGAAAAGTTTTTGATGCTTGAACTAATCGTACCTTTTTCAGCTCCTTGTCTATGTCCTTAGCGGTGTTCTTTGCTAGATGAAGGTAGTGGCAATGTACTCGTCACGGTCCGCCTTCTTACTCGGAATGGACTTTCCCTTCTTGAGCGCTTGGCGAAACACTTGGCCCTTCTTACAAAATATGCCTTTCAGTTAACATCGCGTTCTGCCCTTCGGGATAGATAAGAGGAATACCGATCTATTGATAGACTTGTCGACGAGAACAAGATTCTTGTGAGAGTTTAGGATGTTCCCGATGCCTTTCCTGGTCGACGGCTTAAGCCTATTGAGCTTCTGGCCTTGCGCACGGAGGGCAGTGACGAGGACTTGGTGTTCCAAAACGTGGTCTTAAAAACATGATTCAGCTATGATTTTCAAGGGCAAAGGGCTTATTCCCTTACCAGCATCTTTCTTCTTCATTGTCTTCGCAAACTCTTTGCTGGACGATGCAGGAAGGCGCTGTTTGACGACGCTGTTTCCCCGTCCGGCATAGTGGAACCCATTTTGGGCAGCAGTTTTCCTGGCCTTTTTACTGGAGTCCTTGACACTGAGGATACGCCGAGTCCAAGGCGACCGTGCCTTTGTGGGACCGAGTTTGGCTCGCGTCTGCGACCTTGTTATTGCGCGATGTGCAAGTACTTCTCCTGTTTGTGCGGCAGGAAGGACAAGACCCGCACATAGGATCGATTGCAAAATGAGAGAGAGAAGCAGAAAAAGCGACCAGCGCATGATAAAGACGAAATGCGGAGGAGAATCCCTGAGATGATTAACGGACCAGCCGTGGTGGAAATTACCCCTCCAACTGGGCCATATATTTATCTCAGTGAGAATCCACAAACAGTCCCGTTGAGGCTTGGTTCGCAACTGCCCACCATTCGCGATTGAACAGACCATCTTCGAAGGCTGACAGGTACGCCCATTTGATGAGGATACCCACTGTAACATCGGAGTTCCCTTACATTTCGACGCTCTAGGTATAGTGCACACACAATGTGTTCAATGTGTGGGGGCAACTCTGGCCTGCCGAATATGCGCAGTGCTCTTGTGGGGGCTCAGCGCTCCGATTCGGACTGTGGGCAATTTTCCACGCTTCAAATTTCAAACTCAGAGCCGTTCACCCACAATCGACTCAAAGTCGTGTCGCACTCATTCTTTTCACTTACCGAACGCTTTGTCGCCATGCTCACCCCGCCACTCTCTCTCCTCGCCCAAGAGATCTTAGACTATATCGTGGATCACCTTGTCCTCCCCGCGTGGGATGAAGACCTTGTTCATCTGTCGCTCACGGATCGTGTGTTCACTGCGAGGTGTCAAATGCAGATCTTCCGCAAGATTTCCCTTGATGACGACGACTGTACCAAAAGCGAACTGAAGAAAAAGATCAAGAAGAAGTGGGATATCCTGAAAGCCAGTCCATGGCTTGCGAAACATGTCCACATCATTAACCTCCGACTCGCCGATCCCCAGCTGTTCGATAACCCAACGTTTGTGAAGATTCTGAATCTCGTGAAGCACTCTTGCGCATCTCCCCACATTCTCGAAGTTAAGACTGGGGACGACCGACCGAAACGCTTTGCGGCAGGATTATTGCAGTCATCCCTCTCCCAATCATTGACAACCCTCCGTCTCACAGGTTGGAAAAGCCTTCCATTGGACATTATTGCGGTCTGTCCCAACCTGAAGGACCTCAATGTTCGCAATATCGATTTGGGGGATAGGCTGAAGGCTCGTATGCTCACCAAAGATTTCCCTCCTCCCAAGATCGAGCGCTCTGAATATTACAACTCGTACCACCTAGTTGGGCGGCTCGTCAAGTTAGGACCCTCCACCGCACCAATCGTTGATTGGTGCCAGTGCAAAGTTCTCAAGGCTAGTCCACACGAGCGAAGCGACATGTCGTGTGTTCAGCCCATCCTAACGTTGACCTCCCATACACTCGAAGAGTTTTATCTCACCAAGCATAGTGTATCCAACATCCCGAAGGGTGTGTTTAGCGTTCTTGATAAATATTCAGCTCCTCGACTAAATATTTCCTAGAAAAGAGGCAGTTCCCTCTCAAGACGCTTGTGAACCTCGAATTAATGTCAAATCTGCGCATCTTCCATATTTATGCAGGCATCAACTGCAGCGGCAAGCAGCATACTGTACTCGACGACATAAGCACAGTCTTGAGCTCCATTCCTTCCCCCAATCGACTTCAGTGTTTCTTCTTAGAAGCTTCTATTTATGGATGAAAGCCGTTCAAGGGTTGCCTCGACGAGGATTGGGAGGGTCTCTGTACTCAGGTCGTTCGGGTTTCTGGCGGTCGCTCCTTGAACTTCTGGGTTGAGGCCTTCATAAACGACCACAAGCTCGATAACCGGTTTCCGGGAGACGATATTCTGTATGCGTCCCTTGAAGAACAGATGGAGCAGTCCCTCTCTCCGTATAGGAACATCAAATTCCATTTTGTGAGCGCGCTTACGTGGGATATGCAGTAGCAACCACACTGTTCTTCGGTGAGTGGGCCAGCTGTTCATTTCGTTGGACTTATGTCAACATCCTTTCCAGTTTGAAATTTGACGGATATGAACGATAGTGCTATGAGAGGACGTGATTTGGAGACTTTGGAGATCATTTAGGTATAATGTTTGATCAACTCATGTCAATGTTCATGACCTAGTTGTGAAACATCGCACAATGACTATGCGAAGTGGGGGCATCACCCGTATTTCTTGCTTTCGAACCAATGGCTCATGGGGAGTCATCTGAGCAATCGTCTCTCGCTAATTCATCACGTCCGCTCACACGAGGCTGTATGCCTGCGACGCCCAGCACGGAGAAACATCAAAAGAAGGCGTAGTATGCACCGACGGACTGGTTGCAAGTCGTTATCACTAATTGCTAGTGGCTTCGAACTAGACTGCTGCCGACTGTGTGCTTGTGATTGGACCCACAAGTTATCCACAACGCATGGTTCCAAGACAGGGATTTGAAGGATATCATGGAGCTACGGACAAATCAGGACATGAACGGGTAAAGTAAACGCAACCAGGAGTGCCTTTCCATGCTGAGCACACCGCTCACTTGTCTATCCCGGGAAGTTCTCGATAAATATCGCAGATACCCCGAAGGTCTCGATATGCGAAGGCCTCTTGCATTTCTGCGGCCTCCCCCGAGGATGACCGGGCGATTACCAAATTCACATCTTTCGCGGATTCTTCCTCGGAGACGATTAAAGTCGAAATTAAGTCCATCGCTAAGAAGAAATATATTCTCTCAAGCAACCTATCCCACACACGGGGCAATCTTCACTGACATGGACTTTGTGAGCTTTTGGGATCTTCTTGCCGCCATGTTAATATGCCAGACTACTAGCCCTGGCAGTATCAAGAGAGTGGCACTGCTTAGCAGTGCAATCCCGTCGCATCTGGGAAGGTCAGGAACCCCAGAGACGTAACGCTCGTGAATTAGCTATGGGTAGTCTAAAGCATATTAGACGCGAATGATGGTTTCACCCACAGGTCCTATCCACAACCACTAGCCTTCGGGCAGAATTGAACGAGGTAGAATGGAGCTAAATACCTTGAAATTGATTTGTGGACAGATTGAAGCTTAAGGGCGGTGATGGCAGCCATTCCTCTGATACTTTCGAAAGTCTGAAACGTATGGCTGCGCTCACAGGGGTTTGATATATCGAGCCTACCAACCAGCTGGAGTTACGTCAAAGTATCAATGTGTACACTTCTCTTCAAAAATTTGCATCTTACCTCTTGTTGGGCAGCGTGCTATATTTAGTCCTTGAATCACGTCGTGGACATTTATCGACGTGATTGACGAGGGGAAGACCCACTCTTTCATGGGCCACAAATTTTAATGGGCAATCGTACTGGAGGGAGACGCGGCTGTGCGGAAAGCAACACCCTGATCGGAAAATACTCAAGGCGCTCATCCGTTAAGACATGCAATACGCCACACTCGTGTTTATTACCCAAACGGTCCTTCGACTTCCTTTTCGATCGACGTTTGTCAGATGTCTGACCACGGGCCATGTGAAGCACCACACGAGCACCACAGTCCTTGTCGGCATTCTAGGAAGTCCCATTACCCTTGCCTTCTCGTTCCACTGCCCGGATGCAGAGCAAAATATGCAATGCTCCAGAGAGTTCACCACGTTGAGGAATGTGTGCACTTCGAGGACTTTCAGATAAAAACATTAGTGCACTCACACTCGAGAATTGAAGATTTCCATCGCTTTGTCGATACTAGGGTTCTGCTGTTACAATGATATATACTTAAGAAGCTTCTATGATCCCGTCACCTTCAAGTTGACGAGACTTTTGAAGAAAATTTCATCTTTCATCCCACCCACCTCCCATCATGTACCGCTATCTGGAAGACGTCTGAAACACCCAATTTCAGGTTCTTACTACCTTATTTATTCTGAGCACTCCAAGGAACTGAGTTGAGTGGTTGCCGTTGCCAAGACTTTGGCGGCTGTTCGAGCGTGGAAGGGGATCCAAAGTGCTGCCTAGGTCCTTCAGGGCTGTATGCCTCTTCGCCTTGAACACGTGTAAACTCGCCATTGCCTGGAGGATGGCCGAGAGAGGATATTGTCGTTTTTCTATGACATTGGATGTTAGCAATCCGAGAGACTTCGACGACGGCAAAACTCACCGTCTGGCATGTCAGAGAAACCTAAGACAGTCCGTAACCGTATCGACTTTGATTAATCGTCCAGCCATTGAGATGCCAGATTAACTTAAACTAATCTGAATTAATCTGGATGTAATGGTAGAGGTATTGTACACATGAAGATCTACATGGGTGAAATCGAACAGATTAAACAACTTCGGATTATTTAATCAATTGATCACCTGCACGGAAAACAAGAAGACGAGCAAGTTGAAGGTGTTTAATCCACCAGAAGATTAATCCAAAGGAAGATTAATCCGAGGTAGATAGTGGTTGATCTGTAAGGAAAATAAGACCAACGATGTTTATGCGATTGATTAAACTGATTAATCAAGGGCTTACTTACGGTGTGAAGTCGAGCAGCGACTCAATTGTCATGCTCAGTGTTGTTCGAAGGCCCCTGTCCAAGTAGATATTGATGTTAAGTACTTATTCACGCATGAAGGGAGGTAAAAATACGAACCGGAGGGAGTAGAAGAATAGGGTGAGTGAAGTCGGGCTTCAGACGCTCGGCCTGAAGAATATCGGCAAGGATCTTCCCCTCCATGATCGACAACAGGTGTCCATAGCCAGCACATGTAAACTGATCCCGTCCGTCTTGTTCGAAGCCTTTGAACATGGCAGATTGCCTCTTGGCATACGCTGCTTTTCCCACCATGTCACTCTTGTCGGCGAGCGTCTCCCAAACTGTTGACATCTTCTTGAAGTAACGGATGCAACGGAGGAAATCAGCTTGTTTGATTTCCCACTCCTCTTGCCACCGCAGCATCTCTGCCTCTGCTCTGAACCACTGGACACGATCTCCTATTACCACTGTGAGACCCAAGGAAAAAAGGACATGAATAGGGTTGCTCGACAGACCTTCCTCGATCCATGCTTGGAGCTCCGCATCTGACATCCGTCTGTGGGGCTTGAACATCCAGACCCAACCATCTGAAGATCCCGTATTTGCTTCTCAGTTCTGGCCACAGGAGCGATGTCCAAAAGCTTACCAGTACGTTCGGATTCAGCGGCCTCTTTCTCATCCTGAATCTTCAAATCTGTTCCACCACTGCCACCGATGCGTCGTTTCTTGCCTTTCCCCTTCTCCTCCTTCGTAGGAGGAGGGCGTCCTGTTGTGTCATCAAATGTGAGCCACAGCTTGGACTATGTGTTTACAAACTCACGCTTTGCTCAAACGCCCTGTGTTCCGAGGGCAAGCTGAAGTTCTGGTGAGTGTATTGCAGAGCCCTGCTCAAGTCCAGCAGAAGATGACGAAGCCGTTGCTTGCTGAGTGGCACGGCGTGTGCCACCAGAGACACCAGACCTCGTCCAGATCATTCCATCTAGGCGACGAGAATCCCCAACAGCACGCTTGACATGTGTCGGCTTGCGAAAAGTATCGGCTTTTGTGAATGGAGGGAAGAGTGGATCGTCAGGACCAAGGCCGAGCGAGATCATGCGTGTGCGAGCAGAGTTGTAGTCGTCAATGAGAGAGTCGCGCTGTGACTCAATGTCATGGATCAAAGCCGCAGCCCGAGTGTGCAGCGCTTGGCCATACGCATCCGCCTTCTTCTGCGCCTCAAGAGAGACAATTGTCTTCACAATTGTTCGAAGAGCCGTGATGGCATCAAAAGCAGCCCCCTCATGAAGATCCCACTCTTGTCGTCCAAGATCAATGAGGTCGAGTTCTAGGCACTGTGCATTGTTGAAACAGGAGGGAATATAGAGGACCTCCTTCTCTGGACAATCGGCTAACTTCCCAGACAGCGTCTGTTGTGCTACAAAGTCGCCAAGCTGGGGTGTTATAGTCTTTTGAGTTCGGTGCCACTTATCAATGCGTAGTCTGAGATTTTTGCGCCTTCCTTCAAGGGTAGTTTTCGTGGAATCCTGCCCTCGTGTGCCGACTCTCCTCCTGTGCACTTATCATCAGATTGCATTATTCCAAGAGTAAACGGAGAACTTAACTGCTCTGCCAGGATGGCTATTGCCTCATTCAAAAATGCAGGAATGGTTGCATGTTCCTCACTAGTGGATTTCGCGTCTTCGAGCTCCTTTAAGAGTTTCTGGAACATACTGGCCTGGGATGGGACTAGAAAGATCAAAGAAATTTAATTAAATCAAACTGAAGGAGCAGAATGATGAACCTTTTGTCTCGCTATGGCGATAGACACACTGTACTTCCTTCCCTTTGATGGTCCGACTATTCTGGTCTAGCAGATGCCATTCGTGCACTTGGTCGCGATACAGCTCACAGAGAACTGCGAAAGCTTCACGCTTCTCAATGAAAAGACGCTTTGCTTGGTGCATATCTGCAAATAAGGTGGCCACTAAAGAAGAGGCAATTAGTATCGAATTGAAAGCATGTGCTCAAATACTGACCTATGTTGGATAATTTCGTCCAATTCCAGTGTGAGTGATGGTCGATGATTGTATCTTGCCTATGACCATTGTTCATCTGTCAGGTTTGTGTGCCAAGCTGATTGAGCTCTGGCCACGTGTGCTCAGCAGTTTCGCCGTGAAAGTGTCCGACGTTTTCAGTGTAAGCAGAGGAGAATAGATAGGTGCAATTGTCTTTATGGTTTTGGACGTGGACAAGAGGAATGAGCCATCGAAGATTGCTGATAAAGTTGACATCATGTTCAAATTCGGGGACTGAGTTAAACCGCGCCAGGGCGTTGATGGAGTATCCACAAGAAATATCATAAGAGAAGAGATGGTCGCATAATGTGGCGTAGCTTGAATAAATCGGAGAGGATTCTCCTCCGTCACGTCTAACATGTCCGAGGGCGTGATGAAGTGCATAGTCGGTATTTGCAAATCTTGAGAGCTTTCAACACATGATGATTGTGGAGAGAAAAGAGGACGTACTTTTCCCCCAGCTGAAGATCAACGCTAGATTTGATAAAAATGTGGCTACACTGAATATTGACAATCCCTGTTATGTCCATATTACGGAATTTCTTTCGCCGCTGATTGTTCATCGCATTCAGATGGTCGCAAGGAGTTTTCTGTTAGAATAAGTTAGACAGTTAGCAGCTCACTAATGGCTTCAATATACCTCAGGAACATCCGTTGGTAAGTTTTTTATGTATGAGCGGTATAGCAACTCGTCAGGGAAATGTAATGACCTGAACAGGAGGGGGGACTTGGCCTCAGCATGCTCTTGTGCTGTGCCCCTACACATCATCTGGTTGTCCCCAATTTACTGGAAGTTGCCTTGGTCTTGACAGGGGAGAGACAAGAAGGAAGTCATCCTGGCCAAGGCCCAGGAGACAGAGGATGAACTGAGAGCAAGGGGGTGTCAAGGTTGAGATTCAAGCTGGGGAATCCAGTACACTACCTAGGTACTTATACTACTGAGAACAATGGAGAGGATCTAGGTTATGTAATGAATGCCAGCAAGACAATGAACAGAAGAACAATGAGAACAATAATGAATGAAACAATGAAGAAGATACCCATTGAAGGACCAGGACAATGAACAATGGGACAATGGACAATGGGTCCAGGGATGGGATGTGACAGGAAATACGCTTTCCCACAACACAGTGAAACATCGTCAGGATCCATATTCTTTATGAACTTGTTTGCATGGTGGTTTCCATCAGCGGTGTATTGTGTTTGGTTGAGATGCCTTCATTAGCGCAATTGTAGGTTAAGACGACGAGCCCAGAAGTCAAATATAGGCGGCGTACCGAAAATTCAACGATGTTCGCTCCCAGCCAGGCTCCATGTTCATATGTGGCTCGGGGCAGGCTGGGCAAAAGACGACCAAGTTGCCTTGACGCCGATGAGTCAGAACTTCATCAATTCCATGTGCTTGACCCAAGCGCTTCTGCTTGGTCAGCCAACGCCAGACCCGCGTTACTGTTCGAAACTGCGGTGAGGGATCCTGCAGAGAATGAATATACGCTGATCAAAAGATATCACAAGACGTACGGGGACGTTCTGTGGGGTCACGTTGTTCGTTAATCGTCGTAAAGCACCCATGAAGTCATATGCAGATTCCTTGGATTCAAGATGGTGCAGATGAAACTGGTGAAGGACGCGAAATGTGAAACCGGTGGTAGGCTGGTTGACAGTTGCAGGGAATATCCGAGCTTGAATGAGTTGAGTAGAGCAATCAGGTGTTCCCTTGCAGTGGCAGAACCGTATCCACGTATTATGGATCCCATTAACATCAACAATAGTAAAGACAAGATTGACACCATATTTGCTGGGACAAGGAGCGCCATGGTGACCAAGGGATATTGCGAATGTCTCAGAAAGGGCTGCCAAATCATGACGAATAAAAAATCCTCGGGATGGATTCCACACCTCGGCCCAGTGAGTTGGACTGGTGAGATGCACTGACATGAAACACTCAGAGCAGGCCAATCCATAAGAGGTGCAGTCATTGCACTTGGTTGTTCGTTTGGCATTTGGCCTTCCACATGAACAGTCTTCATCGGCCTCAGGATTTCCTTCGTGGTCAAGGATCAGCTGCAGAAAATCTGCTGCTGCATCCTGAAACTCATGAAGAGTTTTTGAGTACTGAAATGAGGTAAATTTAAAGAATGGACAGTATAGTTTACGAACGCACCTGGGTTGACCGCCTGGTAGTTTCCTCCTCATTGCCCTCCCTCTCCACCTCTTCCTGAGATTGATGCTGTGGGACGGAATTGGTCAACAGGAGGGGGCGTGGAATCTCTCTTATCCGTTGAGGTGGCAGTGGGAGTGGAATAGTAGACGTCGAAGCTTCAGAGGGGCTAGAAATAACTGTACGGACTGCTAGTTGCGATAAGGAACGCTGTGTGATCTGGTTGGCGCTATCCCGTGCCTCTTGACCGCGTTGCCTTTGTGCCTTGAAAGACCAAGTCTCTCTTGAATTTGACATGGTTGAAATACAGGTGAGCATAGACAGAGGATGGGGTTGGTCGTCCAAGGGAGAAGAATGCTTATGATTCGCACAATGTGAAACAGTAATGATTTTTCGAACAAACAACTCATAATTTTGTTCTACCAGAACACCTGTCCATTACAAACGTGCGAGCCTATCACGACTTGCATCTGGAACGTAATTTGTATGCTATCTAGTGAAGCTCCTGATTGCCTGGTAAAGTGGGGACAGCAAGACGACGAATCCTTGCACGCAAATCCTCAAGCCCAACACAATCTAAATCCATAAAGCCAATCGGACGAAAGATAAGAATATCTCCAGGCATGATGGTAAACTTTACAAAGGTGAGGACGGGGACGAATTCCTCTCGAAATCGATCATAAACTGCCCACCGGCTATGTGGAAAGTTCATGAGAGCGCAAAGGGCGCTATCACCGAGAAGGCTAAAGGAAGTTTCATTGAGTGCTCCTTTATATGGGACAGCCTCGTCGTTCTCCTGTCAGATGAGTGAGATCGAGACATTTTAATGAAACAATAGAGAGCCCACTGCCAAGTAAACAAAAATATCAACCGATATTGTGTTGTCTTTGTTGCCTTCTTGGGCCCCCTGACCAACAGCATTTTCAGCTGCTTGCCTGTAGGCAGCTATTGCACTTCGAGTAGCGTTGTCAATTGAGCTCCCGGCAGTGCGAAGGGTGTCGAACAGTTGCAGAGCCTCGCGGAGGTTCTCTCGAGTTGCCGGAGGCAAAATCTGCGACCATGTGTCTTTGTGATGAATGCAGATCGAGCCGTTCCCCTTCTTGGCATCACACTGAGATGAAGGGTATTAGCGCTGGGGAAGAATAAAATATGATGATTACCCACATAGAAGAATCGTCGACCAATATCGAGTGGCTTGCTTTGCCCCATACAGAGGTCAGGGTGGTGAGGGTTACCAAACTGGCAGCGTGGAACACGGTGGTTTGGTGCAAGGCAGTTGAGAAGTTTCCAGCGTGGTGATCGATTCGGCATTATAAGAGTTGAGTATGTGCAGCAAATAGGAGAGGTCTTCTGTATTGGACTTGAATACCAGACAGCCTAGCTTAAATACCTATTGGCACGCTTATCCTATGTACAGATTAAGTCATGGTGACGAGCTCAAGGTCCAAGCGCTTACCTCTACTAGGTCAATTCTATAAGGAGTTAACGACAGGACTCACCGTGGCGCATTGTCACAGCCTGCCTTGGACTCAGGACGAGCTTTGAGAAATGGCCCACCTACCGCTTTGCACCCTGGTGGCCTACTACGCTTTGCATTCACCCAAGGTATATGGAGGGCGCAACCATTGAGATCGATGGCATTTTCCCCAAGTCCGTATACGCAGTGTCAACCGCATTTTTCCAGTCATGACATCAACGTCGCCACCACTTCCACCAGACCTTTCGACCTTGATTTCGCCCAATGTGCCGTCTTCAGTTTCTTCCGAGTCTGGGACAGAGTTCCCTCCTGTACAGAAGGCGCGCCTCTTCGAGCTCATCCCGGAGTACAAGAGGTTCATTCAAGAGAATAACCCCAACCACCTGCCACGCTGCTCTGCACTCAAAGTCTGGAGAAAGGAGAAGGCAAAGGTTCTTCTGCAAGAGGACATATTTCAGGACCTCGTACGCGAGAAGGCACCTCTCGAGGCCACAGATTGGGAAAATGTACGTGATTGGCTTCTCCTTGCATTATGTAATCTTCATTCCTATTTCGTCGTCTCAGGCAATCAAGCGTTTCTTCACCAACTACTACAACAACGTCTATCTGTCCGGTATCCGTAAGAATGCCGCCAAAGCCGTCACTGCTATGTCGACTGCCACTCCACTCCAGTCGACTGCTTCCTCCTCCTCACCGACTCCAGCCACTGTCCAACGTGTCGATGCGTTACTCAAGCATGCGATTGTCACCTTCCTTGGAGATCACACTGCACGGGAAATGTTCGCAAGCGAAAATGAAGTCGCCATCAAGGACAAGATGAAAGCCCTCGAGGACAAGTATCCAGACTTAGTCGGCGGTGCGCTTCGCAACAAGGCGTTGAAGATTCTCTGGGAGAGAGCAGATCACAAGCATTGGGAGGAGAGGATCAGCCAGCTCACTGCAGACGTTGACGCATGAGTCTTCCTTTCAAGCTGTGTCTTTCCACTCTCACATGTGCTACAGGAACCAGGAAGAATTCCCCGGTCTAATGCTCTGGGCACTTGAGAATCTATGTGCCCATGGAAGCCTCGGCTCGGTAGCAGTGTCTTTTTCTTGGGCGTTCCGCAAACCCCAGACGGATGTAATCGATGGTGGCATGTGAGTGCCTGACTAAAACTCGTATTTCGAGTATACAATAACCGTTTCTCATAGCATGTTCACTGGCTATGATACGAACAAGAAGATTGTTCTAAAAAGCAAGCCTGACAGTCACATTGAACAGGTGGATAAGTGGCTTGTGTATGGCGACGCACTTCTGTCTCGTAAGCCTCATTCCACTAATTTCAAATCTTCGTCTTGTCTAATGCAACACTTGTAGGGAAAGAACGTTTATCCACCTATGACATCCCATTTAACGAAGATGGAGTCCCGATCATCCCAAGCATTGACGTGTCTGAGGCTAGCCCAGCTCAGCTCGTCATCCTGCTGGACGACTATTTCTTCACTCTTTGGGGTGAGCTTCATGTATCTATTGCTACTGCCGAGACATCGCTGACCTTCTAACGTCTGCCTAGAGTATTCATGGCCCTCGAAGTCAGCTGGCATCACCGTAATCCCCTGGGAGAAAATTACCAAGACCCCGAGCCGGTACTACGACACCGCCCTCTTCAAGGTTCCATCTCCCTTGAAATCCCCGCAGTTCCTCAAGTCTGACACGCTGGCCATCTATTCCCTTTACAACTTCCTCCTCTCCTCGTCGCTCTCTGCGCCATTTCGATTCTACCCGAGGGAACGCGTTGAAGCGAAGCTCGATGACACCACAGAAGCGCCAGCTATCTCTGCTGGCCCACCCACTGTATGTACCTCTGGTGAACTGCTGCCGATTGGTGCCTCCCTTGAAGAAGAGCAAGCGACCCGCTCTGACGCATCCAAGTATCCACCTTCTGCCGTGGCAACACCCATCACCACGCTGTCAGCATCACCCTCGGTGGCTAACATACCTATGACAACGTCAGCCAGTGGAGCTGTCTCGGAGAATCGTGGCGAGGACGCCGATACGCACAGTATCCCTCCAGCTGATGCCGTTTCCCCCGACATTGCTGCCGCGACAACCTCCCACACGCCCAGCACGTCGGAAGGTCTCGTCTCAGCAGCAAAGTCAACGAAAGCGAAGGCAGTGTCGACAAAAGCGCCGAAAGCGAAGTCGAAGGCGAAGTCGAAGTCGAAGTCCACAGCATCGACAAGTGCCAAGAATGCGCCTGTGGAACAGACCGGCCTATCGACACGATCGCGCCCCACTCGAGCAGTCCAAGTTGGTGCGAAGCAGCAGATCACTCGCGAGTCGGGTGGGGAGGATTCCCGAAGAGTAAAGAAACGAAAGCTGTGAGTAGAAATCTTACTCCTTCCCCACTGGGTGATCAATATTGACCTTGCGATTCAAGTGCGGACAGATGGTTCTATGTTGACGCAAACGGTAATCGAGTTGACGAGAATGGGACGCAGGTCGACCAAGCCGGGTAATCCAGTTACGCGCGAGTAATCTCTGATTAAGTTTCTTTGTTTAAATAATCTAATTAAACTGATTAAACATCTTACTTGTACCGTTCTACGTATTTGCACTGTTTACTAGATTAGATTAGATTAATGTGAGTACAGCGCTCCGAAGGAGGATTACTTAGATTAATCTAAGTAATTAGACGAGCTTCCTCATCTGTGAAAGCACTATAGTGCAAGGTAAGGCAGATTAGATTAATCTAATCTGCCATTTCGATACCTCCAAGATTAATCGAAACCCATAGGGATTTTTAGACAGTAAGGAAAAGTTGCTCCAATGTGTTTGACGTCATGTCGAGGATGCACTGAACGAGAGCCATCGTCTTGCGCTTGTGAGGAGAGATGTGGAGAATCCGCAAATTTGACCAATCGACGACAGGAAAAGCTGGACTTTTTATCTGCATAAGCCGACTGACGAGTTGGTCTGAATTTCGGGCCCACAAGTGTTCTATCTTCGGTGGGTGGTTGTTAGGGCGAGTATTCGTTTGCTTTTTGTCGAACTCGATACTCTCGAGGGTGACCTCCTTCAGTCTGGAGCAGACAAGAAAGATGTCTAATGGGACATTAGCCCAACTGTCGAGGTGGATAGTTGTCAAGGATTGGGATAGGGAGAATTGCTCGAGGCCTGCAGCAAACCGTCCTGGTTGAGCGTTTGCCTCATCGCGTTTCTCGACACATATGGTGTGTGGAGGAATAGGAGAGGCTTGAAACAGCTCCAACATTTTGGTGAAATTGCGTTCGCCGAATAATTGAGGATCCGATGCCTTGATGTCGATGACACGTACAAGCTTCGCCAAAGAAGGATTGGAGCTAAGGATCTTCCATTTCTGCTCGATCTGCTTCCTGAGCTTCTTCTTAGGGCCAAAATCGTCATCCAGAGCCAATTCTGCAAAGAGATGAGCATGGCATCTGTATGTGAACGCACGGTCGGCGAGAGCGAGGTTGGATAGAACTATCCACCATTCGGGTAATTTGGCACATAGATCCACTATGCGCTCGCGGAGCTCTTTGGGGAGGCGAGAGAGAGGCGGGAAAAGCATTGCGTACTTCTCTTGTGACTTACTAGAGGCTGAACGGACGAAGAGAATTGGGAGGCCTCATGTCGGAATCAACGTGTGGTTGGGCCTGTGGGTCCCCTGTCGGAAAATTCCGGCTAGCAAGTAAGGCATCTTAACCGAGCAAATAACCATTACCAGTGTAAGCGTTTGTGAATCCTATCCACGGAAATGGGTCTCTCAGCAACTTGAAGTGCCAAGCACTGTGGATTTCATCGCTCGAATCTCGATAGTTGTATCAAAGTTCTATAAAGGTCGGAGAGCGTAGAAACACCGACTAATATTGGCTTGAATATAGAAGAGGTAGTGCTCACTTTTCGAGTCGATTTGTCTCTTCAAATTAAATAATCAAAACCCATTGCGCCACACTAACGTCGAAGTCCTTGTGGGAAAGAATTCGGAAAAAGCCGCAATGCTTTTGCTGAAACTTGTTTGGCATGTTCCTCTTTCTGGCCATCCAAGCTTTTGTGCTGAATTTAACCCTAGCTGGCTTCTCAATTGCAACAGATAACGCATAGAGTTATGATGCAAGCAAACCAACAGCACCTGTCATCCTTCCATAAATCATCCCTCAAGTCAAGAACACTGGATTTCGGGAACGCTGTCGATCAGGTACTTAGAGCTCCTCCATGATCGGACCAGGTGAGAAGCGCTCGATCTACTTCCAAATATATTCTGGGTAAATTGTGTAGAAGGCTCAAATTCGCGGCGCTCTATCCCTTCAGCGTCCTGGATAGGCAGGCATGCCGCCGAGGAATCCACAAAAAGTCAGAGTTGAGCGCTACTAGTTGAGCGCTGACCAAGGACTTTAGCGCCGACAAGTGTGCTAGCATTCTGGGGTCTAGTCCTTATCTCTGCCTCCATCAAAGCAACGCATATATAACAAGGTTTGGACAGCTCGATCGAATATAAAGATATCTGTGGAATCCACGCTCAGTTCTAATGTACGGCCTTACCGTATCTTTGACCGAAGGTGTGAAGCCCAGCATGCCGAGCTTCGAGAATGACAGAAGAAGCGCTCTTATCCCTCCCAGTTTCTCACAACCTGCCAAACATACGTCTTACGTGGATCACGCTGCTGACGGCAGAAAGTATTGTCTGCGGCTTCGTCCTCTGACGGACCCCCTTTATCTGAGCTATCGCGGTCGCCCCTCCTCGCCTGCAATCTCTCTATTGCTAGTTCAACACAGCTTTCTGCACCAGAGTGGTGTACATCTCCATCAGTCTTCTCTGAAATGTACGGAGGAAGCGATGTCTTCAGTATTCTGGTCGATCCTTTTGGAAAGATGGTGAGTGTTCTCGCTTGCTAACCATTCAATCCCGAGATCCGCGATCATCCTACCAGCAGGCAGAATCGACGCCCTGGGCTATCTTAGCGCGCCCGTCGAGTATCCACAGGCAGAATCAGATATATAAGCAAATACAACTCAATCTTCGACGATAAACCTCCACCTACGATGGTTAACATCACATACGACACCGGTACGTTCTCTAGCACTCGAGTATTAAATAATGGTGACTAATCTTCAGTTTTACTGCTAACAGCAGGGTCGATCGTTTGGCTCAACGCTGCCACGGATCCACTCGTTGAGGTGGTCTATAGCCCTGGCGATATCGCTTGGGTATTGACCTCGACGGCACTGGTCTGGCTCATGATCCCAGGTGTTGGGTTCTTCTACTCTGGATTATTGAGGTGAGAAGTATATGTGTATTTCTCACCGGCGCTTGCAACGGAAGGCTAACTACCACCTCACACGACCAGGCGAAAGAACGCACTTTCCTTGATCTATATGGGCATGATAACTCTGGCTACGGTTGCCCTGCAAGTGAGTTCCTCATACCCTTTCTATCATACACCGAGACCGAACCGTATACCGCCAGTGGTTCTTCTGGGGTTTCTCTTTGGCCTTCAGTGACACTGCCAGTCCGTTCATAGGAGATCTCCGTATGTTTTCACGACTCGAATTATCGCTCCTTTTCTTAACGTCAGCACTCTCCTAGAACATTTTGGCCTCAAAGGCATTCTGGAGAAACCGTCCATCGGCAGCCACCGCATCCCGGCGCTCGTCTTTTGCATCTATCAGCTAATGTTCGCTGCTTTCACGTACGCCCCTCTTCCCATCTAACATAGACCGACTTTGCTCACATTGACATTAATACCCAGGCCCATGCTCGCAGTCGGCGCCTTCGCCGAGCGTTCCCACCTTGGTCCGCTCCTCGCCTTCATTTTCGCGTGGTCTACACTCGTATATGACCCCATCGCATGCTGGACCTGGAACAAAAACGGCTGGGCAAAGAAGCTCGGAGGGCTCGACTTTGCTGGAGGAACACCCGTTCACATCTCCTCGGGGACCGCCGCGCTCGCTATCTCTATCTACCTCGGGAAAAGGAAGGGGTACGGCACGGTGTCACTCGCGTTCAAGCCACACAATGCTACGTATGTTATACTTGGAACGATCTTCCTCTGTTTTGGGTGGTTCGGTGCGTTCGCAGCTTTTCAGAAATGTTTCATTTATTCGGAATCTGACGGGCTCTTGTATACAGGTTTCAACGGTGGCTCTGCCCTCGCTGCGAACTTGCGTGCTGCCCAGGCCTGTGTTGTCACCAGCATAGCAGGAAGCGCAGGTGGCTTGACTTGGATGCTTTGGGTACCAGCTCCTCTCTCTCGTTTCTCTCTAATTCGTGTCCAACTTGTCGCCTTTCTTCCCAGGACTATCGCATCGAGAAGAAGTGGTCAGCAGTAGGTTTCTGCTCCGGCGTCATTGCTGCACTGGCGGCTATTACGCCTGGATCTGGGTTTGTCGGTGCTCGTGAGTATTTTGTTCCGCGTTGACAGCGGGCTGGGGGTTGACGCGATTGTGTTTTCCACAGCCGCTGCCGTCCTGTTCGGTGTCATGGCGGGCACAATCTGCAACTTTGCAACCCTGCTCAAATACTTCGTTGGCTACGACGACTCGCTTGACGTCCGTTCTCCTTCTCTGGCCCAAGTTAATATTTGCTGAATCCTGCCTGTGTGCTGCTGAACAGATCTTTGCGTCGCACGCTGTAGCGGGCACCATTGGGAACATCCTTACCGCTATTTTCGCGCAGAAAAGTGTTGCCGGGTTTGATGGATTCACAGAAATCAAAGGAGGTTGGTTGGACGGCCACTTCATCCAGCTGGCGTGGCATATCGCAGACTCCGCGTCCGGTCTCGGGTACTCGTTCGCCATGACAGTGAGTGTTCGTCCGTTCGATTCTTCTGACTCCGGGACCTGAATGGATGATCGTTCTTCTTGCAGTCGATTATTCTCTGGGTTATGCACTACATCCCTGGTCTCCGCCTTCGAGTGCCTGAGGAGACGGAAATAATAGGAATTGACGAGCGTGAGATGGGAGAGTTCGCGTATGATTACGTTGCACTTCGAAGGGAACTGAAGCCTACGGCCTATTCAAATGGGACTACGACTAAGCCCACGATGGCACAGAGAAATGCTTAATGAGGCTCAAAGGGGTCCATGGAAGCTGGAAGGGCCTTTCTGCTTGGAAGAAATGGTTAGGCTGTAAAACTCTGTATATATCGGCACTTTTTGAAGGGAAATTCTTAGGATTCAAGTATACTTATGAAAAGATACTCTTTGACGACAAGGAATGAAGAAATGAGAACGATTTTACTTTTTATATGCCCAAATATGTGTGAGCGGTATTTCTAGAGAGTGAACTAGGAGAGTCATGATTCTATTTAAGCCGCTTGCCAGTCCGTATTTCCTTACTAGCGCAGGAGTGGAGAAAGAAATGAACAGTCAAAGATAATACCGAAGCTATTGAGTAGCACTAGAAGGCGTTGAACAGCTCCCTTTTGTCCGCCCTCCTTAGCACTTCCACGATCTCGTCCAACGAGTCTCGTCTCTCGTTGACCAAACCCGTCGCATTCGTTGTAGATGTGGAAGTAAAATATGGAACCACAGCGTCATTACAAATAGCACCTTTCGTTGGCAAGGCGCCGTTTTGGAAGTACGCCCGGACGTGGCCGATGACGCACAATGAGGTCCAAGCGAAAGAGGTGTGCTGAAGGACGAATCAGGCGGCATGAGGTGAAAAAGAAATTTGATGACATACCCCAGGGATATCGTACGTGAGGACGACGGATCCTGGGAACGCTCGTGACGCTTTCTTTGCCCTAGAGTTTTCGGGGGGGTATAAGCCAGATTTTACTCCCTATGTTTCCGAATTGGATGACCCACATAGAGAGAGACGTCACCGGGTCTGCAGTATTTCCGATGATCAGCAGCGGGAAACTCGTGTTGCCAGAGAGTGGTCCTTCAATAGGGTGTCAAGTTTCGCGAAAATGATGTACCAAGAGGTCCCTACCTTTGAAGCTGTTCGGATGAATTTTCCAGCCTCTGACACATCGAGTCAGAGCGAAGCCGCGTGGCAAAAATAGAACTTACGAGCACAAAAGCCTGATGGAAGATATGAGGCTAGAGAAGGTCGACAGGCGACTAATAGTCTCCGCATATTTCGCCACTTGCGCTGCGGAATCCGTCACTGCGTTCCCATCCGAGCACATAACCGATGCGAAGACTTCATCCGAACTGAGCCTCGGGAGCTGGTATAGAACGCTCGCATTCCCATCCTCGAGCGCTTTCAGTCCTCTCGCGAGAGGAGCGAAGGAGGCCGAGGGTGTATACAGAGCAGTAAGGATGGTGTTTTTAAGCGTGACGAAATCGACGACGCCGTATTTTGGCAAGGAGGCTGAGTAGGCGGGGACAGGCTGGCGAAGGAGACGCTCGTAGAGCTTGTCGAGGCGTCGTTTGATAGCGGCAGCTGTGGGTGAGTGGAATGCGCAAGCCTGAGGCCCAGCGGCGACACAGGCGTCAAAGAAGGCTTGAAGGGCCTTGTCGGCGTCAACTACATGATTACGCCCATCGACTGACCACCAGATTAATGATCAGCCTTGTGGTGTTCGCACAAACTCGCTTACCAGAGTAGTAGCGCTGCAGGTCGAGAACACCTGCACGAGAGGTGTGAGCAAAGGCGTTCGACGATAAGCATTATAACTACGTACCATCGATAATCAAGCGTTCGACTTTGTCCTATCATCACCAGTATTCGTGATTCAGAATGCGGAATAATCGACTTCGAGCTAGCGTACCGGGAATAAAGCAGCGAACGTTGTCCCGAGAACGCTTCCATACCTAAATAACGCCGGTGAATTAACAAAATCCATTCCGGAGGCATATTTACACTCACGAGATACCCCAATACTGCAGTTTATCCCTGCCATGTGCTTCAACAATCCTGAGCATATCTCTTGCTACATTGTCCGTCGTCATATGGCTGATAACATTGGCACTGCGATCCCTGGCGAGGCTACCCAAGACTTGAATCTTCGCCCAGCGCTCCGGTAGGCTCGAGCTAGAGGTCACTTCCGTGTTCAGGGATTGGGCTCCTAAATCGAACGCGGCCCTTTCCACGTCGGAAGTGAAGATAGAAATGGATGGGGTTGAGTGGCCGATGCCTACACCAAATGACAATGAATATTCCAAATATCATGAATGAGAAGAAATGTAAACCAACCCCGGGGATCAAAGCTGACCAAATCGAACGCCTGGCCAAAGATGCCCTGGATGGCCGCCCCGAGAGCAAGTCCAGCGTTCACACCACTTTCACCAGGTCCTCCTGGGTTAAACAGGATTGGACCGCGGTACGCGGGCGAGCCAGAGAGGCCCAAGGGGAGATGGGAATCCGAATTAGGCGATAGCAGCAGAACCTGCACTCGGATTCGAGTAGTCCAAGGGGACCTAAATGAACGCCAACAGTGAATTAGGGCCAGAAAACTCAAAGACTCGAGACGTAGGTTGAGCCGAGCGCATTGTGTTAACTGAGAGTAACAGCTGACCCAGTTCAAGCTGGTGCTCGTGTGATCTATAATTGGGAGTAGTGCTTTGAACAGAAAATATCATGCCATGACGCAAGACATACAGAGTTCCAGTCGAAGGCTGTCTGACCCTGCAGAAGGGAGATGTATGAGCGAAAAGGCGAGGAGGCCATGCTCAAGTGACGCGTGAGACAAGTGCGACATCGTGCAGTAAGCCGAATACGTGGGCTCCGATGACTAGGGACTTGTGCACGTCGTCTCGTAATTCCTTCTTTCTAAATACCATTTGAGCGGCTGATTGAACGCCTCGAATCAAAATAGAAGGGCGCTGGATCCAGTCATCGTCGGTGCAAAAGCCTGTAAGACCTCTCTGAGGGATGGCGCAGTATTTGCATCAGTGTAATCATGAATTCAAAGACTGACGATCAACAGATTACTATGCCTACAGTCTTGAAAGCATTGTTAGACCTGGCGTGATCGTTGCCTCTGGCAAGGAGCCCGTAAAGTCGAGGTAGTGAACGATGTCATCTGCGAAGCTCTTGACTCTTCTGCTCGCTTTTACGGCGTTAGAGGGTTGTGTGGCGTATTTCTGGTGTGGCAGAGTTGCGTGACGTCTGTAAAGGTGGGTCAATGGAACCTTGGCGAGTTCATCCCCTCTCCTGGTGTATAATGCGGCATAAATAGACACGCTATGCACGGATCTGTCAGTGTCAGAACGCATCGAGTGATTCGGAATCACTTACCTTCTGGCGCAAGACAACCCCGCAACAACTACCTTCAATCAAGTGATGACAAACATTCGAAAGAGCTGCAGGGAAGCTCCGCAGAGCATCGAATGAAATGCCAAGAGGAAGGTTCATCACGCGAATATAGCCTTCGAGTTTCATGCTCGGGTCACGCCAAATGCTCGGGGAGTGTTGTTCTCAGGAGAATTCTAAGCGCTAGGAGTTGTGTTTGGAGTCGTGGCCAAACGAGAAAAGTCCTCCGCCCATGGCTACATAGCGTGGGAGAATTATTCATGGAAACGTGACATGCCGTGATGCCAGACCCCAGCGGTAGGGAGTTCAATTGAAGCCCCCACGTCGATGGGAGAGTGGAAGACACTCAACATTTTTATTTCAGTGTACATGTTGCTCCTCGTACATTTTATTGGGTATTTCCTTTAATGGAAATTTTTTTTACCTCTCGGATCTATTCCCGCAGAGGGATTTTGACGACCTTGCAGATCGAAACAGCCGCAGCTGACCTGTTACATGATACACGGCTTTGTTTTCCTTGACATGCATACTAGTCAGCCTCCTGTTTGTGTGCATGTATATTATATGATTTGGTACCATGCACAAAAAACATACAAAGCAGCGGAGTGGGCCTTGATGCGGGCCCCCTTTGCATGTTATCTCCTTACTCGCACTTACCTAGTTCAATCTACCCAGAAATCAGAAAAGACTAGATCAATCATCTGGTGGAATATCTGACCTTTACTACCAATGCCGGTCATCTGGCTAATTGGGTAAATCTTGTTATACGCGCTCGTGCTCTTTAGGCTCACATATTTCGTTACAGTTTCTCTTATTTGAATCTATTATTCTTTACCTTGTGTGCATCATGTGGGTTGTATGGCGTTCGAGCACGGATGACACGATGCCTTCTTCGCAGATCTCTGAAAATACACGCATCCTAGGCTGTGGATTTGCAGGATAACGATACTCGTTTCTGGTTTCCATTGGCATCGCTTCGGAGGAGCGTAGGATCGTATGACGATTAGACGATAACCAATCGACTTGTCGCCTGGATGATTCGTGCTCTACTTGTGCCACAGCATCTTCGTCTTCTCAGATCGAGCGCTCGTGGTAGTGACCATGTGTCTCGCTCTGGTGGAAAATGAAGACACCCGATTTAAATGAAGGAGGGAGATAGAAATAAAGTCCGGCGGAGTAACGCAGCTTTCACTACGTCAAACGATAGCGGTGGTGCATCTGTCGACAGGCGTCGTCTCTTTAAATCTATGCCCAAACGTCTGTGAGCGGTATTTATATCTGGAAAGTACATTAAGGAAATAGTCGCATTGTCTGCGTCTCACTTCAATACTTGCCAGTCCGGGTTTCCAGGCTACCGCTGGAGTAGGGGAAGGAATGAATAGTAAAAAACAACGCCGAAGCTGTCAAGGTGTACTAGAAGGCGTTGAATAGCCACCTCATGTCCGCCCTCCTCAGCACTTCCACAATCTCATCCAACGAGTCTCGCCTCTCGTTTACCAAACCCGTCGCATTCGCTGTAGATGTCGAAGGAAAATATGGAACCACAGCGTCATTGCAAATAGCGCCCTTCGCTGGCAATGTGCCGTTCTGGAAGTACGCCCGGACGTGGCTGATGACGCATATTGAAGTCCAGGCGAAAGATGAGTGCTAAGGGGCGAGTGATAAGGCCAGAAGTGAGAGAGAGAGATTTGATGACGTACCCCAGGGATATCGTATGTAAGGACGACGGATCCGGGGAATGCTTGCGATGCCTGCTTTGCCCTGCAGTTTGCGAAGAGGGTGCAGATCAGATTTAGTTTCTACTTGTCTGAATTGGATGACACACATAGAGAGAGGCGTCACTGGGTCTGCAGTGGTGCCGATGATCAGCAGCGGGAAGCTCGTGTTACCAGAGAGTGGCCCTCCAATAGGGCGTCAGGTTCTGAGAACATAATGCACTGAGAGGAGCCCACCTTTGAAGCTGTTCGGATGGATTTTCCAGCCTCTGAAGCACCAAGTTAGAGCCAAGCTGCCGGGTGGTAACGATAGGGAAAAGAACCTACGAGCACAAAAGCCTGATCGAGGACATGAAGCTCGAGAAGGTCGACAGGCGACTAATAGTCTGCGCATAATCCGCGATTTGCGCTGCAGAATCAGTTACAGCGTCCGCGTCCGAGCAGAAAACCGATGCGTAGATCTCATCCGAGCTGATCATCGGGAGCTGGTACAGAACGCTGGCATCCCCATCTTCGAGCGCTTTCAGCCCCCTCGCGAGAGGAGCGAAGTAGACTGAGGGGGCATACAGAGTACTCAGGACGATAATCTTAAGCGTGAAGAGGTCGACGACGCCGTATTTTGGCAAGGAAGGGGAGTAGGCGGGGACAGGCTGGCGAAGGAGACTCTCGTAGAGCTTGTCGAGGCGTCGTTTGACAGCGGCGGCTGTTGGCGAGTGAAATGCGCAAGCCTGCGGCCCGGCGTCGGCGCAGGCGTCGAAGAAAGCTTGAAGGGTCTTGTCGGCGTCGGCTACAAGAATACGCCCATCGACTGGCCACCAGATTAAAGGTCAGCCTTATGGTGTTCGCGAGAACCCACTCACCAGAGTAGTACCGTTGAAGATCGGGAACACCTGCACGAGAGGTGTGAGTCAAGACGCTCTCGGATGATATGGGTTATGAGTACGTACCATCGATGATCAAGCGTTCGACTTTGTCCTATTGTCACAAGTATCTGTGATTAGGAAGGAAAAATAATCGGCTGCGAGTTAGCGTACTGGGAAGAGAGCAGCAAACGTTGCCCCAAGAACGCTTCCATACCTGGACAACGTCGGCTAATTAACAAATCTCGTCCCCAAAGCACATTTACACTCACGAGATGCCCCAATACTGCAATTTATCCCGGCCATGAGCTTCAACAATCCTGAGCATATCTCTTGCTACATTGTCCGTGGTCATATGTCTGATAACATTAGCACTGCGATCCCTTGCAAGGCTACCCAAGACTTGAGTCTTCGCCCAGCGCTCCGGTAGGGTCGAGCGAGAGGTCGTTTCCGTGTTGAGCGTTCCGGCCGACATATCGAACTCCGCCCTTTCCAAGTTGGAGGTGAAGACAGAGATGGCAGGGGTTGAACGACCGATTCCTGTGTGTAATCCCGGTTACTCGAAACACCAAGGACAAGACGAAAAGCGAACAAACCTCGAGGATCGAAGCTGACCACATCGAACTCCGGGCCGAAGATGCCCTGGATGCTGCCTCCGAGACCGAGCACAAAATCGATACCACTCGCACCTGGCCCTCCAGGGTTGAAGAGGACCGGGCCGCGATACCCGGGTGCGCCAGAGAGGCCCACGGGAGATGGGATGCGAACTAGGGCAATAGCAGCAGAACCCACATTCGGATTCGAGTAGTCCAAAGGAACCTAAAGGAGTGCCAATAATGAGTCACTGAAACACCAGGGAGCATATACGTACGTTGAGCCGAGCGCATTGAGTCAACTGAGAATAGCAGCTGACCCAGTTCAGGCTGGTGGTCGGTGTGATCTACAACGGTGAGTAACGCTTAGAACAGTGAAGCTTGCACCATTCAACAAGACATACAGAGTTCCAGTCGAAATCCGTCTGAGCGCTTGTAGAAGGGAGATGCACGAGCGAGAAGGCGAGTATGCCCGTCCTTAAAGTGGCGCGTAGGAATGACAAGTGCGACATCGCGCAAAGGAACCGAATTTCGTGAGCTCCGACGAGTAGGGAACTTGGAGGCCTGATTCCTTCTCTTTTTAAGTCTCCTGCCGGATACTTTTGGTTGGATCATTGAACGCCTTCAATGGGAATAGAAGAGACGCCGGATCATATCGCGTCGATATATGACTCTGAGCATGGAATGTAGAGTACCCCAATTAGCGTCAGTAGTTCAGACTGGCGTAGAGGAGATTCGTACCAATTGAAATCAGCTGCGTTACGTTGCTGGCGTGGACCGACTGGTAGATGCTTCTCGCCACGAACATAGCTAGCATAATAGACGCGTTGTGCACGGAACTGCCATAAAGCACACTGAGCGCATTACAATTTCACGTACCTTCTGGCACGAGACAGCCTTGAAATGTCCCATAGGCTAGAAATCAAATCTTATAGGATTAACATTCTCCGCGAGGCATCGACATCCAAAAATTCCGAGAGGAATGTTCCATCAACTCCAAGATATAGTCTTCGTATTTCATCAGTTCGAATTACGTCCGAAGGTGAGTGCTGTTGATCAGGAGAGTTCCCGGAAGGTTCATGAGCAAAGTCGAGGACGGGGTCAATCATGGATGTAAGTCTCATTTGAATAACGCATACATGGCGGAAACCCGAAGCTATAGCACAGAGAAAGGGGCCACTTTTCGCAGGAGAAAGATAGTCGCGTGCTATCGTTTAGCCTGCTCAGCGACAATCATACCTCGGATCTCTCCAGCAAATGCCTCCTGTGAGGAGTATAACAATGAGAGGCAGAACAGGCAAAAAGAGGAAGCAACTTACATCGCTTCTATATATATGCTGCAAGTGTGAGACTTGCCGCCACGCCCATCCAAAATCCGCAAGTATCTTCTCTTGCTTCGCGCTCTCGGAGACCAGGAACCGCGCCACGCGATACCTGATATCCATCGGCTTGCTGAAGAAGTCGTCCTTAGTGAGAGGGAACATGGCATCGCGCTGGCGACGCGCTATTTCTTCCTCTTTCTCAAGTTCGACACGTCGCTTCTCGAGAGGAACGAATTGAGCGAGATAGGCGTAGCGCATCTGCTCAAAATCGCTGGCCCATTCCTTCTCTTGAAATGACTCTGCTATTCCCCCGTGGTACAGGTCCTATTAATATATGAGTATCGATACTGTGAAAATAAGTGTTGGGCGCACTTGAAGCTGGGCTTCGGCCTCTGGGTCTAGCGGTGCATCCTCCCTCGAGAAATGCTTGTCCATGGTCTCTTGCATGTAGTCCTGCACTTGTAGTGCGTAGAGTCGTTCCAAGTCATCTTCGTGCTGTGCTCTCAGAGCTGCCAGCCGTTCGTTCACAGCAGTGAGGTCGTCAGGCTTCTCGACTTCAGCCTTCATTGTCTCGAAGCTTTAAGAGTAGGCTTTAACAAATATTTGTTAGCGAAGGAAATCACGTACTCCGGAACCTCACGTTTCTTGTGCTCGAGTACGAACAGCGCCCTCCGATGCCTCTCCAAAGCGTCAGCCACGTTTGCCTCGTTGATTTGTTCTGGATCGATAGGATCTTCGAAAAAGCCATTTCGACCGAGGTAGGACGGCTTTGGCCGTCGTACGAGCCGTGGGTCGTCCATGGTAGATAGGGTGAAAGAGAAGAGTATCACATTGGACGTCAACGCGATGATGTGGTTTGGGTTCAAGATGTGCAAATAATGTCAGGCGTCCATCACACATCGGCTCTTTTCCGCGACCACCATCTTATAACGATATTCTAGTAGTGCAAGCCCGCCGAAAGGATTTATCATAAGGCATACTAACGACTGGTAAGTTTCCTGTTGCCCCTGCTTTGGTCCCCGCAGGCTCCATGTTGAGCCCGATTTCCAGGCTATCTCGCTTCAAACTCTTAGGACGCGACGGTTTCACGTTGCCCTACAGAAAGCAATCACAAGAGGCTCTACTCTTGGATCTGAATGTCTCTGAAGCGCGAGAATGACTTCCCAGCGACCTCGATAGGCCGAAGCTCTGGCGCACGCCTACAACAAGCTGCGGCTGCCCATGAAGCTCATCCACTTCTGTCACCGACGCCCTCGGAGCAGAACCTTGCATCGGGTGCAACAGCAAACGGCGCTCCTCGTTATGTGCCATACACACCGCGGCAACGTGTCACGCCGACAGCTGCAACGACTGGCACCACCGTACATCCACCATCTCCTCAACAGCACCAGGGCGATGCAACGAGCAAACTCCAGCTGATGCACCTCAAGGCTGCTGCCCAGGCCATTGGACTTGATAGCGGCACATTGGGATGGGCGATGCTCGAGAAGCTGGTGGTCGATGTGGAGAGTAGTGAAGAATGGACGGAGGTCTGGACTGTTATCACCTCGGGCAAGGTATGTCGAATTTTCTCGGTTGTTTCGTTCTAATTCTTTGCAGGCAACACTTCTTCTCCCCTTAGAATCCGCCTCCTACGAGAAGATTACTCCCGATTTCATGAAGGATCACATCATTCTCTGCGATAGCCCGTCTCGCAAGGATACACCCATCGTAACTCTATCCGGTCTGCGTGGTACGCTTGACGAGTGCGTCATCTTCCGTCTGGAGGCCATTCCTTCAAACTGACCGCTCATTAGTGAAACTCTGACTTTCCGTTCCACAATCAACCCCACCTGCAAGCTCTTCCAAGATCTACTTACTCCATTAACGCGTACGACAGCCCTCTCACACCTACCGCCTCTTCCAACGTCAACAAAGTATCCTAAATTCCACCTGCCATCCTATTCTTCCAACCTTCATGTTCCACCCCGAGCGGCAGCCTCCAAACCTCCTCTCCCACCCCGGCCAAACAACAGACCTGCCCCTCCGACCCGAATCAGCAACCCCTTCGCGTCGCTCTTCGGCGGCAGCGCACGAAGTCCAAACCCCCCTGTTCCCCCTTCTCCGACGTCCTCTCTTCTCAGCTTCGAATCTGACACCAGCACGTCCTTCGAAGTGCCGGGTTTCGCGATTGATCGACGGATCGTGCGCAAAGACCTCGCGAAGGAGCTCAACAAAGCCCTCAAAGCCGAGATCAAAGCTTCTCTGTCTGCGTCTTCCGGTCCTAGCTGGCTTGCTGAGCGCGTACACGACGCAACGGCTCCATGGTTTCCATTCATCAAGACGACAGCACCGTCAAGGCGGAAGGCGGGCCTGGAGAAAGAGGGCAATGGGAACGCATATATCGTGAATCCGTTCGAGGAGAACCCGCAGGACTGTTCGGAACATCTGCAGGACATTTATCTCGCTTTGGAGCAGGATCTGAGAACGAGCTTGCCGAAGAAGAAGGACAAGGAAGCGGAGTCGGATGTAGAGGATGAGAAGGAGCGAGAGAAGAGAGAGTCAGAGAGGATGGAGACTGAGATATGGGTTCGCGAGGTCATGGAGGTAGTGGAGCGAACAATTACTTCGCTATTTTATGATCGGTCAGTCCTTTCTGTCTCGGGTCTTGACATTGTTGTTGAAATATATGCAGCCTGTTTATCCAGTCAACTACGGACGATGCGTCTCACGATGAGGCGTTATCAAGTCGAATAGCAGCACTCAACATGCTGGATCTTGGGCTCGGGCATCTTGGAATTGATGTTGGAGAGGTCAACGAATCGGATCTGGATGCTGTCGTGAAGGCATGTGGCGATGGTGCGTGTTTTGAATAACCTTTCGCTGCCGGCTGCTCATGGAATCTCTCATAGTCCTGACTAAATTGGAAGCACTTCGATACCCAGCGGAAAAGGCGGCAAGTCTGGTCGAGGCCCACAAGATCGTGGTTGGTGCGTCTGTTCCACATTTTCCGTGTTTTTTCAACCACTAACTTTTTACAGATGGTCTGTCCAAGCTACCACCCGTACGCCTCATATCCGAGAACGACGTCAACGTAGATGAAGACCTTCCGACTGCTAAGCCACAGTCGAGTGCCCTTGATGAAGGTCTATCGAGCGTGGCCTACGCCGAACAGCCTATTGCCACAACCGCATTACCAGCCTCCAGTCTAGGTTTGGAATCCTCCGACCCACCTCTACCTTCATTGCCTTCCGATTTGCCACCGACAGCACATACATCGTCAGGGAGTGATCTCAAAACCTCGGCTTCCAGTACCAAGATCAAGACCGTTCCACCTCCTCTACCTCTTGATACCCCTTCTGATTCTGCTTCGCCTGCAGCACCCGCCAAGGCCTCTTCTTCCCCTGTTCAGAAGAGCAACGATGTACAGAAGGAGCCTACGCCTGTCTCCGGCGACGTCCTACTGCCAATGATCATCTTCTCGGTGGTGAAGGCCAACCCACCCCGGCTTGTGTCAAATTTGCTCTTCACCCAGCGGTTCAGAAACCAATCAGTGGGCGGCGAGGAGAGCTACTGCTTAATCAACATGATGGCCGTCGCCGAGTTCCTCGAGAACGTAGACATGGCCGGTCTAGGGCTGGGAGACAGCGACAAAGTCATGAGCACCGCCGATCTGACTCCGATTCCGCTCACAAGAAGCCCAGTCACCTCTGAGACACCGCTCCTTCCAGCAGATGCTGCGCACGGCGGCCTCCGTGGCCGTGTCGAGCAGCAGGTTGACGCGATCGCAGACTCAGCGAACAAGGTCATCAGCGGTGTTGTCGATTCATCGTTTGGCATACTCAGATCCTTCATGCCCGGCACCACCGCGAACCCGAACCCGCTCTCGCCGGGAAGCGGGCGCACGACCCCCGGCACTCCAGGATCAGCCCCGAAACAGGGCTTCGGCTTGCTCAGGCGAGAGAGTGGGTTCTCGATCGCGAGCCTGGCGGCGTCATTGCCCATCCCTGTCGCTCGGTCGCGGGCTGCAAGCACTATTGGCGCCGAAGAGGGCGGGCAGCAGCTGGTCTCTGTCTCGCGTCCTTCTTCGGTAAGGTCTCGGGCATCTCTGAAGATCCGAGTTGGGGGCGATGACGACGAGGAGGGCGAGAGCCAGGACGACTCGGACGACGATGGTGATGGCAGTGTCAGTGGGACGACGGACGACGAGGAGAGTGAGCAAGACGAAGATAGAGTGGAAGAGGGCGAAGATTCTGGTCGGGCGGATGTTAGGAGCATACGCAGCTTCGAGAGCATGCTCAGCGCGAGTCGGAAGAGCAATACGAAACCAAGGAAGACACTCTCAGATCGACTAGCTTCGGTTTCTGCACTTGCCGGTTTCAAGGTGTGTGCCTTGCACTTGCTGTTAGTCAGACTGGGCCTGACATCTCTTGACTCTAGCAAGGTACTTCTCCGCCCAATTCACGCAGATCATCGATGCTTCAGCCACATCCCGCAGGCGGCGTTCGTCCAGGCAGTCCGTCAACGTCACGACCAACCTCACCGGTGCAGCACCATCCCGCTTTGAGACTAGCTCCTCCAAGACAGCGTTTCATAGAGTGCACTCCGGATGATCTGCGTCTCTCTGAAATTGGCGAGCTTTTAAGAGATTATCGCAGGTTGGTTGAAGGCATTCGCGCTGTGAATGGTTTCGATGAGTAGATTTCACATCCTATTTTTCTTTGGTATTTCAGGGATTTCCATACTATACAATCTCACTCAACTTTTCTCCTGCCTCGTCCCTGTTCTCATGAGTTCTAGTATCCAACCCCGCCAAGACAAAGATCCTTGATAAGATAACTCTGATCCCGGAATCTTAATAAGGAGCCCCTGTCACGTCATTGAACTCGGAGCTTGATGGCGTTATGGAATCGCTCCGTCAGCGGTGCTCTTAAGACTGCGCATCTTTCCTTCATTCCACGACATCCAAGACCCATCTCACCCCTCAACCACCCCAGAAGCTTCACCAACCTAGCGAAATCTCGACATAACCCAATGTCCACCCAGAAGTGCGCCATTTGACTCCATCCCAAGGAAGATAATGCTTATGGTGTGCAGTTACATCGTCGTATTCAAGGATGGCGTCACCTCCGACCAAATATCTGAATATGTGAAGAGCCTTAGCGAGAATGGTGAGTATCACACCTTCGATCCTGGTCGCACTATCGATAACGTGGTTCGCAGGAGGCACGGTGAAGGCTCGCTATGATCAGGATGGAGGGATCCTCAATGTCAGTGCAACAAGCTCGAATTTGATGCCACATTTATCCTATGTTCCCGTGAACAGGGTTTTGCTGGAAGCATTCCTGATTCGTATTTCTCAAACTTCCAAAGCCTGACTGGGGACGTCATCGCGTATATCGGTGAGCCCTCCTGGTTTTACTGATCGTCGCCGGTGATGAGCTACTGACACGCCCTGGATCTATCGTAGAACCCGATGGTGTCGTTACCACCCAGTGAATTCTCCGAGTCGAATCTTTCGGCCAATTGCTGTACTTGTATTCTAATTTTCCTGTGCGATAATCCCCGAATATCAAATGAACAGAAGGCAGGGGTGCCGCTACGAAAGTCGATATGGTTGAAAGTGACACAGAAAGTACTGACCGTAATCCCTCTTGCCGATTTTGTGACATCACAAACATGTTTCCTACTGTCAATTTATCTCTTGTCGAGCAGTCGTCGAGCGGGAGACTAGAAGTCACAGAGCTGTGCCGCAACGACAACGGGCTGCGAAGATGGCGTGTCCCTCGATTCTGCGCTATGTCGAATTCATTCAACGTCGCTCAACATCGCCGCCGTCTGAGAAACTGAGGGTCGAGGCCACATGTCCGAGAGCGAAGGAACGGACGTAGACGGTCCATGATGAGCGCTAGCGAGCTTCACCAGTTGAGAAATGACGTGGAACCAGAGTGCTAGCCTGTCTCGATGATTACACCCTATGTCCCAGATGTGTCTTCAACTGTGGAGACATTTCTACCTTTTCTGGACCAGTCCGAAGCTTTATTGAACGTAACGGGCGCTAAACTGTCATCCTGTCAACTCGATCGGCCCGAGGCTTGTCAGCGGGCAACGAGCTCCATAGGACTCCCCGGTTCAAGTCCTGACCGGCCTGACCAAGCACCCTTCAGCTGAATCCTCTAGGGACGATATGCGCCCACATCCTCGTCCGCAGGCCCTCATTATTGAAGCTTAGATACAACTGTTATCCGGCTGCCTTTAAACCGATCAACCTTTTCACAGCCCCCTTGATTTATTACATTTCACCTCAAATAGAACACACACAAGTACAATTAAGCAGCGAGCTCGTAAGCGTACGCAGCAGCCATTTTCGCGTACTCCAGCGAGTGGGCGAGCGAAAAGCCAGCAACACTGGCGGTGTCCGTGGCGGTGTGGATATTGGGGTTGATGTTGGAGAACAGGCCTTCAAAGGGGAGGGCGGCGGGGTATCCCAGACGGTTCCAGGAAGCGTGGTCGGAGCAGGCGTAGCCGCACTAGAATGCACGTCAGTGAGTATCAGAAAGAAGAGAACTGAGTCTTACAGGAGCGTTGATGACCCAGCCGCGGTTGGTGTATGTGTCGACAATTTGTCCGAGGAAGGTGTTGAGGCCGCTATCGGTGAAATCCTACGCCCATAATATTGAGTCTCGCAGGCTAAGTGGAGTGGCTGGAAGGGAGGACATACGGGCATGAAAGCAATGACCGGGGTGGTTCCAGGCCTAACACTGGGACATGTCGTCAGGATTCGGTACCCAGTTTTCAAAGAGGGAAAAGGCGTACTAGGCGGTCATGTCGAGCTGCAGCATAGCCTTCACTTGAACGCCAGAGTTGCTGTAGCTGGTGGCGATAGCTTGCGAGCCACGGAGACCGACTTCCTCGGCAGCGTACCTGGAAATGCATAAATCGTTAGCGCTGCAGAACCTTGTTCAAGAAAATTAATGCATACCAGTGGAACTCAACGGGCGTACTCGGCCTGAAGCCAGCGGTGACCAAGACACGGAAAGCCTCCATGATGTTCACGGTGCCACTGCCATCGTCGTCAGCACCAGGCGCGCGTCCGGAAGCGGCGCTGCGCGAGTTGATCGAGTCCATATGTCCACCAATGATCGTCACGGGCGACTGGGAGACCGTGCCGGGGATCCTGGCGATGATGGAGGGCTGCAGCCACGAATGGCTGAAGAGCGAGACGGTCGCGCCGCTGGCGGGGTTCGCGCGGATGATGGCCTGGATGGTGTCCCGGATCCAGACGGAGGCTTGCTGCCCGGTCGTCGAGGTGTAGTACCGGTTGTTGAAGTTGGTCAGGGTGGTCAGGTAGCCTGTCATCGTCGAGAGGGAGACGTTGGCGACGATGGGCCGGACTTGCGCCTGCCGCGAGGGTGGGGCGTCTATATGACGGGGTGGAGTTCAGCATTCTTCTTGTATCTATGATGGACACTGGAGGCGACTCACAAGTGGCCAGAAGGCTGTTGGTTTCTTCGGCCTCAGCAGAGTCGCCTGCAAACTTGACCTTGGCCTTGCTCGCGGCAGCAGCTACACGCTCGGGGTCGTAGACTTCGGTGACATCGAACTGCAAGCATCTCGTGAGGGTCTGCAATCACATACGAACAACAAAAGGCACCTACGAAGCGGACATCCTCGGCAATGAGGGCCTCAACCTCTTCCTCAGTTTTCCATACAGGCTCAACATCTGGAGCGAGGTCGATGAGGTGGAAGCCAGCTGCTGATAGCTGCTCGATCTCTTGACGCGTAATCGCGGCGGTGACGCCCGAGAGAAGAGACGACGAGAGGACAAGTGCGACGGAGGACAGGAACTTCATCTTGGAGAGCTCCGGATTCTGGGTCGAAAGGGGAGAGTAATCAGAAAACGACCCGCGAAGCAAGCTAGCTTTATATGCACTTAGGACAATATGATCTTTAGGCTTAGCGACTCCCTGCAACGCTAAGTTAAGTAACGCCTCCATCGCGACATCATCTGTTGTCTCGTGGCGAGGCTACCTGGTGCTATTCTACCGTCTGCAGGTGGACTCCCAGCCACACTGCACCTTGGGAAGCCATGCGGGCAGATTCCACCTTCCATGAGAGCCACGATGCCGCGAGGAGACAGGAAAAGCGCGATAAGATGGAGAGGCATGCACACTGGAATACCAAGAACAAGCGAACCACATGTCACGGTGTCGTGAGTCAACAGCGAGCTTTCCATGGGCATTCATACCAAGCCATTCGCGTAACGAAGAAGAACGGAAGATGATCCTGAGGGTTCACAGGACTTGACTTGCTGTGCATTAGTGTGGCGATAACGGCTGGAATAAGGTTGATACGTCCGAGGGATATATTTGGGACTCCGATATCGAGGAATTCCGCTCGACTCTTTGGTGAGTTTGATTTCGATTTTGGGGACAAGCCGTTATCATCGGCCAGCTTTGGTCGTCCACAAGGATACAACAGGATACAACGCACCAAAGATCATCAATAGAATTTCTTCTTCGGCCTGATGCAGCATAACGGCGAGTTGTGGTACGACTGTGTACGATGGATACAAAAAGCTGAAGCGTATGGTCGTTGGCCTTGGCGGCATGAAGCTTCTTCACGTGGCTCTCTGCCAAGCTAAGCTTCTGAATCTGAATGCGAGTGAATCTTCCACACATCAAGGACCTTCATAATCAGCCTCGAGGGACTTCATTTCGATGCAGCCGCGTCATGAGGAGATGATTTTGACTGATTATTGGTGACTGGCTAAGTATAGACGGAGCCGTTAACTCCAGACGGTGAGAAGTATAACATACGATACATAAAGAAGGCGATAATTGCTACATGGTGTTTGCGACGTCTTCAACTACCTAAGCGGGATTCAAGATGAGGACAGTCGTCGCCTCTGTCTCGAGTCCTTTCTTAGCCCTGAAACGTGTCCATAGATCGTCCGTCACGTCGAAGAAAAGGAGTAGGAGAATGTCTCGGATGAAGAGCAGTTTATGGCGTTGCTTGCGGGAGACGAGGAACCGATGAGCGCAAGAGGTTCAAGCTTCAGGACCCGTTGAGGGACCTCGCCCCCCTCTCCTGTGTCGCTGCGCGCCAGCATCCTGCCGACTCTGAAGCCCTTTGAGCAATTTAATACAAAGACCTTGCGCAGGCTGGCATGAAGGACTCGAGAACTTCGGGCCGGGTTCTTCGGACAAACAGCGCCCTAGACGTCTCGCAGGTCGGCGGGATGCTTATGGATCTCACTTGGTTTTAGCAGCGCGCTGTCACGTGAGATACAACAAATCGAACGGAAGGCCCGACGCACCTCAAGTTCATGCGATGATACAAACGCATTGATAGTGGCATTGACTCGTTGCCCAACTGCACGTAGACGGGTCCCACGTCTCCCTCTGAGCCTTCTCCGCACCCCAGAAAGCCGTAGCACTCTTGTACCGTTGCGTTGACGAGAGGATTAAGCACCGCAGTTGTGACTTGCTCTGGGTTGCCTGCGGCTTCGGATTCCGTCAATGAAGCCGACATGCGCCGCGCGAAATCGGGACACTGACTGGTTGGTGCCAGTTCTTGTCATATGGGATGTATCCGGCATGAGACGATCCTTCGCCGAGTAGGACGAAGAGGATGTAGGTGGCCATAGCGTCAAAGTGGACAAAGGAGGTGGGCACGCGAGGTAAATGGCGGCTCTGATAGCTTATGTTAGCGCGTGCAACGGAGTATCGTGTACACGCACATTACGAGAGTCCCGGCGGTGGAGGGGCGTAGTCCTGAAGCAGAAGAACGACGGGGCAAAAGGTGCGTTGCAGACGCTGAGGTCATGGCTGGCTGAAACGGAAGCAGCAACGTCGAGGCCGGGCAGGCGGCCTGTATCCAAAGCCAGCGGTCCGACAAAAGTCTGGCAACCGCATCCAGTCAACTCAGTTCCTTGAGACTTGAGTGCTCAGCAGAAATGAGTATAAGAGCCGAAATGGTGTTTCAGACGTCTTCCAGTAGCGGTACATGAGGGAGGGGGTGAGATGAAAACATGAAATTTTCTTCCAAGAGTCCTCATACGTGAAGTGGACGGGATCATAGAAGTGATAGGAGATAATAACTTGTTTAATATTCCTTCGAACTGCAAAATCGTTTCGGAACTGCCAACTTTCTAGGCTGTCAAGATCCAAGCCCTCCTCAAGATGTTTCACGACGGATAGAAGTCTTTGGTAAGTTTGTAACGCTTTTTTGAGGAGTGTGAAGGGTCTGCCACTCCTTGATATATTAGTCAATGTAACAACAGAACCTAGCTCGACAAAGCGATGGAAATCTCAATTTCGAGCGCAGGGCACTGATGCTTTTATCCGAAAGTCTTCGAGGTGCACACATTCCTCGAAGGTCATTCCTCGCTCGTGTGAAGCCTCTCTGGAGTGTTGCTATTTGCCTGCATCCGGGCAGTGGAAGGAAAGGAGTCAGGGTAATGGGCTTCCTAGAATGGCGACAAGGAGCATGCGCTCGTGTGGCGCTTCACATGGCTCGTGGTCGGACACCTGACAAACGTCGATCGAAAAGGAAGTCAAAGGACCATTTGGGTTAATATATGTAAACGCGAGTGTGCGCATGATGCGGCTCATTCGCTCAGTGAAGGAGAAGCAGAATGCACACTGAATTTCAGTTCAGTCCACTTTCTTGACAAGTTTGGCTTGTCCCGCTTTATTTCGGGCTAGTTATACGAGCGCTCAGTTGATATAGACGAGAGGGATGAGATGCCCGAGGTATTGGCGCGCGAGACCTGCTTGGCTGTGAACCGGCGACGTCAACCCTGGCTCGGTAGTGCTGGAAGAGAATGAATGCAGCAAGCATACCACCAGCGAACAACACCAATGCTTTTGGTTATGCGGCAGGGCTGCTTGTCTGTGTTACGAGTCGACCCCTGAGGGCCTATAACTCGATTCGCTTAATTGCTCGCTTCGCTCGCAATTAGGCTAAAGGGGTGCAGCGAGGAGTAAATAAACCAATATTCTTGACTCGCAGAATGCCTTCCGAGAATAGAAAAGTGCCATACGGGGGGCTTCTGCAATTCTTTGTCCAAACCTCCACATATTTCGAGTAATGTTTATTGCTGGTTATTACGATGATAAAAAAATTCTCATTTGAACGCGGATTCACGAATTGTGGGTATCTTTAGCTGACATGCCACTGGGCCTAAACGCGATTGTCCTCCGCATCGGTCCAAATACCTCCCTCCATTGAGCAGCATGAGGTCTGCTGGTTCTCTAAGTCTTAACAAAATAACTTGAACCTTAGTGGATGGTGAGCACCTACCTTGCCTGTAAGATCAGTTCCGTTGGATGCACATCTTTCGACGCGTTCACCCGGCACCATCTGGCAAACGGCATTATGTTGCTGTAAATTAGACTACTCTCGGGTACAGAAGCTAGGGAGGAAAATACTTGCTATTAGATTAGAAGGCTATGCACGTAGATATCAAACTATGCTAACTTTATGAGTATTCTTGCGCTGTTCCCCCCAGTGGGATGTGAGCCGTCAAAGACGAGGGACACCGCGCAGCGAGCGTCCGTCGGGCCAAAGGACGACATTATCGTTTTCGTCTGCGAACTGCCAAGAACGGCTATTCTCGGTCTACGAGGTGCTCCAACATTTCGACGGCTCTGAGCATCGTTGAAAAATGGTACTGTAGCATCACAAAAGGGTGTCAAGTACAACGAGGGAAAGAAACCTCCCCCCTAAGTTAACGGGGAAGTGAAGTCAATCAATCAGATTTCTTGGCCTTATTTGAAGGGCTCCAGCGGGCGTGTTGTTGAACGGACTGAAGTGGGCGTTTAGGATTAATGCCACGCTTGAGGAAGCTCGAAGTACTCGTTCATGCTCTCGTAAGGGCACCTTCCCCGCTGCTTTCCGTGTGAGGTTCTGTTACTCCACCGATTGAATAGGAAAGAAGAAAGGTTTATTCGCAGAGATGCGAACGATTCTGCGCAAATGCCTTCCCAATCCTTCATCGCGGCACTGTTTGATGGTCGGCCCAATCACCGCTGTATCGAGGGGAACATCCTCATCTGGTTGTGCTGGAAGAGTAGCCAGAATTGTACCTCGTCTCTTGAGGACATCGTGATGCTTGCACTTGCGTTTGATGATCGGTGGAACCGTGAAGCCTCAGGTTCTTTGTTGATTTGGAGATCGATGAATCCCCGAGTGTAAGTGGGGCACCTGATAACTTATTCAGGACCAGTAGGAAGAGTATCTGAGAGAGAGTTACTATCGGTACGATGGGATCATATAGAATGATATTCGTACGGTGTCGGATGCTGCTTCAGATTGCCTGGAAATGTGACATATTACTGCGTTGTATGGTTCCAGTCTTGATAGTGCGTAGGTGCGCGATGCACCAATGCGCGAATTGGCAGTCGGGCGGTTCCAAGAAGTTTCTTCATGGTTTTCTGAATGTCATATTGAGCCGTTCCGTTTCAGTGAGTCGCTGCACTGTCGAGAGGGCTTGTGCCCGAACGCTATGTGCGCTCTGCAGGTCCTTTAAATTGGAGCAGAGGAAAAAGATGTCGAGAAAAGTTTGTCCAATTCTTGATGTTAGGGCGTCGTCAGAGTTTGCGCGGACCGACTGGAGTTTCGTTCCGAGGTGCTTGCGCCTGGGAGGTCCTTCTTCCATGTCTTGCAGCGTGCGTATGGAATGTGATCCACGAACTGGGTGATAAGACCCATAATTCATGAAGTTAAGTCGGTGAGATCGCACCGTATTCGGCCTCCACTGTGCGTGATGATGCGTACGAGCGCGCTGAGACTCATTGCTGGTCGAGAATCTTCCTTTCCTTGTCAACGATAGACCTGAACGCCTCTCGTCCAATTCGCTTCGAGAAACAGCTCTGGAGTGTAATTTGCACCTTGCGCGTGAGCGACGATCGGGGAAGCGGAGTTGGCCAGGCTCAGGTAGATGCTTGCGTTCCTAAGGAGCTGTAACATGATCTGCATGGTTGTCGGAGCTTTGGGATAAACGACTGAGTGGATGGGTTCAACATGGTGGACCACCTCGGCTCGGTTTTGCGATTCGCCTTGCCTTAAGGCGTTCGTGTAAGATCCCTGTCTTGGAACCAGCGGTGTGTGACGCTTGTGTCACAATCACTGCGAGTGCGTCGACAGCGCGAGCATTAGACTCGGAAGCCGTAAAAGCGCATTCTCGATTCATGACTAGACCCAGGTCCTCGGTACTATTTGACCCTCCAGGTGGAAATCGATATAGCTTGTCCCTTAGCGAACGTCCGCGTGGCCTTTTTTGTACGGCCATGACATCAGCGTGCGTTTTTATGTACTTAACGTTTCAGGCACTGGATTGAAGTGAGCCAATGATTGAGTGAAGTTTAACCTGATGATCTACGAAATACACTCGCTGATACCTATCGTTCATGTCCGTCAATTACAAGCTAGGAGACTGTTGTATATAGTTCTGCACATATGAATGGCCCCCCTCACACAAAACCCGGTGACGCTACTGCTGTCCACGTAGCGCACTCACAAAATGGATTTAACGTTCCTGTACGGAGAGTGGAACCGCTTCATCCGTTCTTCAAGGAACGCATACAGATATCGTTCCCGGAACCGGTTATCGCTTGTGGTCGTTTATGGCCTCAACCGGGACTCAAAGACGACCGCAAGACAACCCGAACACCTGAGTACAGAGCCCTCCCGTCCTCGTCAGAGCAACCCGTTGAACGCTTTCGTCCATAAATAGAAGCTTCTAAGAAGAAACACTGAAGTCGATTGGGGGAAGGAATGGAGCTCAAGACTGCGCTTATGTCGTCGAGTACCGTATGCTGCTTGCCGCTGCAGTTGATGCCTGCATAAATATGGAAGATGCGCAGATTTGACATTAATTCGAGGTTCACAAGCGTCTTGAGAGGGAACTGCCGCTTTTCTACGAAATAGTTAGTCGGGGAGCAGAATATTTATCGAGAACGCTCAACACACCCTTCGGGGTGTTGGATACACTATAGGTGGTGAGATAAAACTCTTCGAGTGTATGGGAGGTCAACGTTAGGATGGGCTGAACACACGACATGTCGCTTCGCTCGTGTGGACTAGCCTTGAGAATTTTGCACTGGCACCAATCGACGATTGGCACGGTGGAGGGTCCTGACTTGATGAGCCGCCCAACTAGGTGGTACGAGTCGTAATATTCAAAGCGCTCGATCTTGGGAGGAGGGAAGTCTTTGGTGAGCATACGAGCCTTCAGCCTATCTCCCAAATCGATATTGCGAACATTGAGGTCCTTCAGGCTGGGACAGACCGCAATAATGTCCAACGGAAGGCTTTTCCAACCTGTGAGACGGAGGGTTGTCAATGTTTGGGAGAGGGATGACTGCAACAATCCTGCCGCAAAGCGTTTCGGGCGGTCGTCCCCGGTCTTAACTTCGAGAATGTGAGGAGATGCGCAAGAGTGCTTCACGAGATTCAAAATCTTCACGAAGGTTGGGTTATCGAACAGCTGGGGATCGGCGAGTCGGAGGTTAATGATGCGGATATGTTTCGCAAGCCATGGGCTGGCTTGAAGGATATCCCACTTCTTCTTGATCTTTTTCTTCATTTCGCTTTTGGTACAGTCATCGTCATCAAGGGAAATCTTGCGGAAGATCTGCATTTGGCATCTCGCGGTGAAGGCACGATCCATGAGCGACAGATGAACAAGGTCCTCATCCCAGTGGGGGAGGACAACGTGATCCACGATATAGTCTAAGATCTCTTGGGCGAGGAGGGAGAGTGGCGGGGTGAGCATGGCGACAAAGCGTTCGGTAAGTGAAAAGAATGAGTGCGACACGTCTTTGAGTCGGTTGTGGGTGAACGGCTCTGAGCTTGAAATTTGAAGCGTGGAAAATTGCCAACGGTCCGAGTCGGAGCGCTGAGCACCCACAAGAGCACTGCGCATATTTGGCAGGCCCGAGTTGCCTCCACACCTTAAATACATTGTATATTCACTCTTCCTAGAGCGTCGAAAGATCAGGGAAATCCAACATTACAGTGGATCTCATCAAATGGGCGGCCCACATCGTATGTGCCTGACGGCCTTCAAAGATGGTCTGTTATTAGTCCAAGCGTCAAAGACTTTTCATACTAATTACTCAGTAGACCGGATGCCGAGGAAATGTGCATGCAACCCTATCAAGAAGGCAGGAATGGCTAGACCTCCTTCTGGTCACGGCAAGTCAAGAACCCGGTCCTGAACCCGGTCAACCTCGCCCTAGAGCATAGAGCTTCAGCGGTCGACGTTGAAACTCGTTTCTCGTCATCTAATGGATTCGCTATCTCTAAGCCCCTCGAAGGATTTTCGTTTAATGCCATCGGTATCCAAATAACCCATTTATTTTCTCATTTCCTCCGCAAAAGCACGGACAGGAATGCCCGCATATGTAAAGAGATTAGAACTCCCATATCTGTGTACTTCTAACTCTCAGTCCTGGACGACGGGGCGCGCTACTTTTCCAATTGCAGTTTGACATGGGCGCCTATTTGTCAGCGGATCGGCCCGGAGGCGTTGATTCCCGATGCTAACAGCTTGTCTGGTCATGGAGGAGACGGCGACGGCGAGACGGACACCTACGAGCTGGCAAACGTGTGAGTACGTTGCCGTCCTCATTCGCAAATAATATTTATGGCGTTCCGATCAGATCGTCAAATTGTCACCAGCGACGTCGCGAGACATTGAGTCTAACCCTCTGTGTGCTTGAATCCTGTGTTTGTGCGCCCACAGCAAGGCCACGTACACGCCAACAGGATTGAGTGTAGATGCTTCAGCGCTCTTGGCACCCAGAGATCGCGTTCTAGTGCTTTCGAACCTGCTCAGCTAACGAGAAAGGTCATGAACGGGTAAAGTAAACGCAACCAGGAGTGCCTTTCCGTGCTGAGCACACCGCTCACTTGTCTACCCCGGGAAATCCTCGATAAATATCGCAGATCATTCCGCACAACCCCGAAGGCCTCGATATGCGAAAGCCTCCTGCATTTTTGCGGCCTCCTCCGAGGGTGACCGGGCGATTACCAAATTCACATCTTCCGCGGATTCTTCTTCGGAGACGATTAGAGTTAAAATCTCAAGTCCATCGCTAAGAAGAAATATATTCTCTCCAGCAACCTATCCCACACACAGAGCAATCTTCACTAACACGAACGTTGTGAGCTTTTGGGATCTTCTTGCCGCCATGTTAAGACAGCAGACTACCAGCCCTGGCAGTATCAAGAGAGTGGCACTGCCTAGCGGTGAAATCCTGCCGCATCTCGGAAAGTCAGGAACCACATAGATGTAACGCTCGTGAATTAGCTATGGGTCTCTGTGACCTGATTTGTCCGTAGCTCCATGATATCCTTCAAATCAGCCAGCAACTATTTCATGACTATGTACATACAATTTTTTGCCCACCTACAACCCGTGTACTGTCTCGGAGATAGACGTCCTGAAACATGGATAGCTCGTCGAACAGTGGTGCACGGGCTGAGACGAGGGTGCAGGACACACTCCCCTGGAGTAGTCTCGAACACGGTGTTCATAAATGGACCAAGCCGGGTACTCCTCACCTCACCTGTCTTGGAACCATGCGTTGTGGATAGCTTGTGGGTCCAATCACGAGCACACAGTCGGCAGCAGTCTAGTTCGAAGCCGCTAGCGATTAGTGATCATGACTATCAACCAATCCATCGGTACGTGCTACAGCTTCTTTTGATGTTTCTCCGTGCTGGGCGTCCCAGATCCATACAGCTTTGTGCGAGGGTCGTGATGAATTAACGAGAGATGATTGCTCAGATGACTTCCCATGAGCCATTGGTTCGAAAGCAAGAAATACGGGTGATATGTCCACCCTCGCACAGTCATTGTGCAATTTTTCGCAACTAGTCATGAACATTGACATGAAATTGATCGAACGTTAAACCTAAATGATCTCCAAAGTCTACAAAGTATGTTCTCCCATAGTACCATCGTTCATATCCGTCAAATTTCAAACTGGAAAGAATGTTGACATAAGTCCAACGATATGAACGGCTGACCCACTCACCGAAGAACCGTGGGGTTGCTACTGCATATCCCACGTAAGCGCGCTCACAAAATGGAATTTAATGTTCCTGTATGGAGAGAGTGACTGCTCCATTCTTTCTTCAAGGGACGCATACAGAATATCGTCTCCCGGAAACCGGTCATCGAGCTTGTGGTCATTTACGAAGGCCACAACCCGAAAGCTCAAAGAGCGACCGCAAGAAACCCGAACGATCTGGGTACAGAGAGCCTCCCAATCCTCGTCGAGGCAACCCTTGAACGGCTTCTGTCCATAAATCGAAACGCGTAAGGAGAAACACTGAAATCGATTGGGGGAAGGAATGGAGCTCAGGACTGCGCTTATGTCGTCGAGTACAGTATGCTGCTTGCCGCGGCAGTTGATGCCTGCATAAATATGGAAGATGTGCAGATTTGACATCAATTCGAGGTCCACAAGCGTCTTGAGAGGGAATTGCCGCTTTGCTACGAAATATTTAGTCGAGAAGCTGAATATTTATTAAGAATGCTCAACATACCATCCGGGATGTCGGATACACTGGGGATGGTGAGATAAAGCTCTTCAAGTGTATGGGAGGTCAACTTTAAAATGGGCTGAACACACGACATGTCGCTTTGCTCGTGCGGACTAGTTTCGAGAATTTTGCATTCGGACCAGTCGACGATGGGCGCGGGGGAGGGTCCTATCTTGACGAGCCGCCTAACCAGGTGGCACGAGTTGTAATAGTCAAAGCGCTCGATCTTGGGAGGACGGAAGTCTTTGGTGAGCATATGAGCCTTCCGCTTATCTCCCAAAATGATATCGCGAACATCGAGGTACTTCAGATTAGGACAGACCACGATAATGTCCAACGGAAGGCCTTTCCAACCTGTGAGATGGAGAGTTGTCAAAGTTTGGGAGAGGGATGACTGCAACAATCCTGCTGCAAATCGTTTCGGGCGGTCGTCCTCCGTCTCGACCTCGAGAGTGTGGGGGGAGGCACAAGATTGCTTCATGAGATTCAAAATCTTCACGAAGGATAGGTTATCGAACAGCTGGGGATCGGCGAGTCGGAGAATAATGATGCGGATATATTTCGCAAGCGATGGCCTGGCTTGAAGGATATCCCACTTCTTCTTGATCTTTTTCTTCATTTCGTTTTCGGTACAGTCATCATCGTCAAGGGAAATCTTGCGGAAGATCTGCATTTGGCACCTTGGGGTGAATGCACGATCCGTGAGGGACAGATGAACAAGGTCCTCATCCCACTCGGGGAGGACAAGGTGATCCACAATATGATCTAAGATCTCTTGGGCGAGGAGGGAGAGTGGTGGGGTGAGCATGGCTCCAAAGTGTTCAGTAAGTGGAAAGAATGAGTGCGACACGACTTTGAGGAGCAGCTCTGAGTTTGAAATTTGAACTTAGAAGCGTGGAAAATCACCAACGGTCCGAGTCGGAGCACTGAGCCCCTTGAACACATTGTGTGCGCACTTTACCTAGAGCATCGAAAGATAAGGGAACTCCGATGTTACAGTGGGTATCCTCATCAAATGCGCGGCCACATCGTACCTGCCTGACAGCCTTCAAGATGGTCTGTTCAACTGCGAATAATAGCCAGTTACACCAAGCCTCAACGGGATCTGTCTGTGGACTTGCGCTGAGCAAAATATAAAGGCCATGTTAGAGGGGCAATTTCCACCACGGCTGGTCCGTTAATCATCTCAAGGATTCTCCTCCGCATTTCCTCTTTACCATGCGCTGGCCGCTTTTTCTGCTTGCCTCTCTCGTTTTACAATCGATCTTATGTGGGGGTCTTGTCCTTCTGGCCACACCAACAGGAGAAGTACTTGCACGTCGGGCAGTAACGAGGTCACAGACGCGAGCTCAATACGCCCCACAGCTCCCCAAGAAGCCTGTGGTGAAGCAGGAGATTCTCCGAGGCCCCAAAAATGCACGGTCACCTCGAACTCGTATTCGCAGTGCCAAGGACTCCAGTAAGAAGGCCAGGAAGACGGCTGCTCAAAACGGGTTCCATTACGCTGGGAGGGGAAGCACCGCCGTCAAACAGCGCCTTCCTGCATCGTCCACCAAAGAGTTCGCAAAGACGATGAAGAAGAAAGATGCCGGTAAGGGGATAAACCTGTTGCCATTGCATACCATAGCTGAAACGTGCTTTTCAGACCATATTTTGGAACACCAAGTCCTCGTGGCCGCTCTCAAAGCTCAGAGACGCGATCTCGAGCAGCTTAAGTCGTCGACCAGGAAAGGCATAAAGAACATCCTCAACTCTAACAAGAATCTTGTTCTCGTCGACAAGTCAATCAACAGATCGGTATTCCTTTTATCTGTTCCGAATGTTAGAACGCGATGCTAAATTGTACCAGAAGGGCCAAGTGTTTCGGAATGCGCTCAAGAATGGAAAGTCCATTCAGAATAAGAAGGCGGACCGCGATGAGTACATCGGGACCACTCTTCATCTAGCGAAGAACACTGCTAAGGAGCTAGACAAGGAGCTGGTAAAGGTACGATGAGTTCAAGCGCTACAGACCTCTCATAATAACTATTCCTTAGGGCGGATACCGAGGGAATGTGCATGCAACCCTCACAAAGGCCATCAAGAATGGGGGATTGGCTGGTCCTCGTTCTGGTCACGGCAAGTCAAGAACCCGGACCCGGACCTAGGCGCTCGCTCGCACACTCTCTCCCTAGAGTACGGAGCTTCAGCGGATGACGTTGAAACTCGGTTATAATTATCTATTGGGTTCCTTTATTCGCTATTTCTGAGCCCCTGGGAGGATTTTCGTTTAATGCCATTGGTATCCAAATAATCCATTTATTTTCTCATTTCCTCCGCAAAAGCATGGGAAGGAATTGCCCGCGTATGTAAAGTAAGGACTACAGCTCCCATATCCCTGTACTTCTGACTCTGAGTCCAGGACAACGAGGCGGCCAAGTGCGGATTGACATGGGCGCCTATTTGTCAGCGGATCGGCCCGGAGGCATTAATTCTTGATGCTGACTAATCCAGGTCCTATTTCCGCCAAAACAACCTTACGCTTAGAGAAAACCGTTCGCTTGAATGTCGAACGCCGACAATTCATAAGATGCCCGTAGTTAGGCCTGTGAGTAGAAACGACTGCTGCATGAGACGACCAAATATTTGACGAGCTGCCTAACTAGGTGGTCCCACAGGTTGGAAAGGCATTCCATTGGTCATTATTATGGTCTGTCCTAATGTGAAGGACCTCAATTTTCGCAATATTAATTTGGAAGATAAGCGAAAGGCTCATATGCTCACTAAGGGCTTCCCTCCTCCCAAGGTTGAGCACTTCGACTATTGTAACTCGTAATGACTGCAACAATCTTACTGTAAAGCGCTTCAGGCGGCTGACCTCCGGATCAACGTCGAGGCTGTGGGACGACGCACGAGACTCCTTCACGAGACTCAAAGTGTTCATGAAGGTCGGATCATCGAACAGCTGGGGATCGACGAGTCGGATAATAATGATGCGGGTATGCCTCGCAAGCGATGGGCTGGCTTTGAAAACTTCCCACGTCTTCTCGATCTTTTTCTTTAATCTGTCTTCGGTGCAGTCATCGTCATCTAGGGAAATCTTGTGGGGGACTGATGGCTTGGGATCTACGGCCTGCGACGGACGAGGATGACTTCACATTTCCCACGTTCTCTCCTTCCTCCCGAACTAACTTGGGCGCACCTTTCTTCTATTATGACTGGCGAGATTGCACTCAGGGAACAGAATCACCTCACTCTTTCGTTACGCATGCATTATCGCCAGTGTCGATCTTGTTTGACGGTGACGTGCATGCCTAGTAGGTGGTCTGTGCTGAATGGAGTGGCACAGATGTGGGCTGCTTGTCTGGTCATGGAGGAGATGGCGACGGCGAGACGCACACCTACGAGCTGGCAAACGTGTGAGTACGTTGCCGTCCTCATTCGCAAATAATATTTATGGCGTTCCGATCAGATCGTTAAATTGTCACCAACAATGTCGCAGGATGTTGAGTCTAACCCTCTGTGTGCTTGAATCCTGTGTTTGTGCGCCCACAGCAAGGCCACGTACATGCCAACAGGATTGAGTGTAGATGCTTCAGCACTCTTGGAACCCAAAGATCCCGTTCTAGTGCTTTCAAACCTGCTCAGATAACGAGAACGATCAGAGCCGTGGAAGTCGCCGATCAGCGCCCGCGCCCATACCACCCCGGCGCGTGTGCAAACTGTGGACGACTGTATCTGCCTCGTTGTATCAGCCTCTGGCTTCTTAAATGGCAGCCTCAAGACAAGGAGAGTCAATTAGAATCCTAGAATCCGAACATGGCTCCCACCAAAGTGTCTCCGGTTCAGCTCCCTTCTAGTCAAGATGAGACGAAAAAGCGATGGCGCTTCTACTGGAAGCGTCCCGCCAGCCCCGTCAGACCACCACCACCTCCGAAGGAGCACACCGGGCTCTTGGTGACCGCCGAGCTCGAAGAGGCCATGCAGGAATGTCAGACGAAAGTTGAGCGCATTGCCAGTGACTGTAGAGCCAATAACAGGAAATTCAGGTTCGCGTCTCTTCTCACAGCCTTGCCGTCGTTCTCATCGTCCTCATCCACAGAGACATCGAATTCGATCTCCAGAACGACCGTGAGCGCACCGTCTACGGTCTTATTGACCAGGATACCACGGTCCTCCAAAGGTCGATGACGACCGTCCGCCGCGTGCGCGAGCTCTACGACGACCCCCAGTTCTTCAAAGGGGGAGTAGACTCCAGTGACATTGAGCAAGGCGGCTTGGGAGACTGCTGGTTCCTCTCCGCCTTGTCTAATGTCGCTACCTCTCCCGAGCTGATCAAGAAATGCTGTGTTGTTCGGGACGAGGATGTTGGCGTCTATGGCTTCATCTTCTTCCGCGATGGGCGCTGGGTCAATGTTGTCATCGACGAGTACGTGTGTTATTTTTCCATCCCCGTTGATGCTGCTGAACGAATTGAACAGCCAACTTTTCTGCAAGATGCCCAAGTTCGAGGAACTCAGTTCCGGCGAGCGAGCCCTCTACCACAACGACAAAAACCTTTACAACAAGAGTGCCAAAGCGACCGGCAAGAACCTGATGTACGCGAAGTCAGCCGAAGCAGGCGAGACATGGGTGCCCCTCATTGAAAAGGCCTACGCCAAACTACATGGAAGCTACCAAGCGTTAGATGGAGGCTTTGTTTCCGAGGCGATCGAAGATCTTACCGGGTACGTCGCCACGACTGTTATCCCTTTCGCGTCGGGAGTCTAAAATTGTCGTTTTCTAGTGGGGTTTCTACCATCCTTCAAACGAACGTACGTCTGGCCATTAAATAGCAGCGGCCTCTCTGCTTACAGTGTTTACAGGACATCCTAGACCATGAGCGCTTCTGGAACGAAGAATTGATTCACGCTAACGACCGTTCTCGCCTCTTCGCCGTCAGCTTCGACGCCCTTGACGAGTCCCGCCTCCAGGCGAACGAAGAGTCGCCGACGGTCATGGGTCTCATGAGCGGCCATGCATACTCCGTCCTGCGCGTCCAAGAGTGCCGCGGCAAGCGGTTCGTGGTCGTCCGTAACCCATGGGGCAGTTCTGAGTGGACCGGTGCCTGGTCGGACGGCTCGAAGGAGTGGAACGGCGAGTGGTTGGATGCCCTCAAGGAGCTTGGTCATGTCTTCGGCGATGACGGCCAGTTCGTTATGGAATGTAAGTCTTTCATCTTCTTATACAGTTTCTCATCCTGACGTTGTGACATCTTAAAGATTCCGATTTCTTGGACGTGTGGGAGACCGTTGAACGTACCCAGCTGTTCGATGCTAGTTGGGCTATGGCCGCACAGTGGCTTCGGCTTTCACCTCGCCCAAATGTCTACCCTTGGACCTTTGGCGATGTCTTCTGTGAGCCAGTCTTCTTATAACCCTGCATATAAATGCTCTAATTTATCTCATTCAGTCAAATTCACCCTTGTCGAACCATCTCCGACGATCATTGTTCTCTCCGAGCTAGACAAGCGTTATTTCGAGAAGATATCCGGAACCTCGGCCTGGCGCTTGGACTTCGTCGTCTACAAGCGCGGCGACCCTGAACTCAGAGGCGAGTCGTACAGCGGAATTCCGTTCACCCGCAGTATCTCCTGCGAGCTCAACCTGGAAGAAGGAGAGTACATCGTCTTCGTGAGTCTTTCTGTTGCTACCGTTGTCCAGCACGGTGACAGGTTTACGACAGCCAAGACTCGACAGAGAAGACACTGCACCGCAGGTGAGACATGCAAGCTCTTAGATTTTCCAGATGGCGCTGATGTGGTAATATTTCAGGGCTATTTTGAGGAGAAGGCCAACTTTTGGGACAGACGCACCCTCGCCCGAGTTTTGACTGAGAGGACAAAGGCTAGATCAGTTGCAGCAAGTACGTGTCTTTCGACCTTTACAGTACCTCATACCTTTCTCTAAGAAATTTCTCTCCACTAGACTATCGTCCCGAGTGCGTTCTTACTTGACTCAGAGTAATCCTAGCAACTGACGCTTCTCCGCACAGAATACCACTATTCGTGGAGAAAGATCTCAGTGACCTCCTCGCGGAAGACACGGAGAGGCTGGAAGTCAAAGAATCGGGCCCCAGCCCCGTGCCCGTGGCAGACGACGTGCAGGAGCCCAATCCAGCAGGCAGCCCTGTCGAATCCTTGTTCCATAGGTACATGCATTTGAACCAGATCAGCTTGGAGGATGAGGACGAGATCAGCCCCGTCTTGGGCTTACGCGTTTATGCGAAGAAGGAAGCGTCTGTCATCGTTGATGGGTGGGTCGATGGGGAAGATTCGGACGAAGACGAGAAGGAGGATGAGGAGGAGACCGAGAAGTAAGTTGTGCCTTTCAAAATTCATGCCCACACCACCGCCCTTCGGATCTGAATAGAGCTTCGTACTTTTGCTTCGCTAGTATGTTTCAATTTTCGACTGCAAAACCGTGTAAAACGAATAGAATCCCAGCGTTGACTATTACCAAATAAAATTTGATACCACAGCCCTTGCGTTGTTGCTCAACGCAAGTTTCGTCAAGTGAGAGTGCTTTCGAGGGAGTTTAGACTTGCCGAACATTCCAATTTCCTTTTCGAGTATTTGATATGGGGGCGCAGGAGGAAGAAAAGAGAAACGGGAAATGTGAGATATATCAGAGATCCACTGCAAGAAATTGTTGAAATACATATCGTTCTAAGTATATCGTCATCTGTCTTGATTCTAGCCACTTTCACTCGAATTACTCACGGGACGCGGTGGAAAATGGGTGATACCAAGATTGTGCGACCGCGCCAGAATCCCCTTGGACCGAAGTCAAAGGTTCGCCTCTCGGGTGAGCCAGACCTCGCGATTTCTAGCTTTCTTGCTATTAGAATGGCGGCCAGGAACGCCTGCCTTGTCGACAGACACCCCACCGACTATATATGGTAATCTTGGTAACATTTTCGGCCATGGATCAATGATCCAGAAAGTACCCACGCGCCAAGCATGCGGACTTGACATGCTGGACCCACCGTCTGGGACCCACCATCGCTGCACACACACATCCATCCGGCTGCAAGAAAGGAAACTTGAAGGCCGCGAGTTGTTTCATCCCTGCATCTTGTTTTGGGAAGTGCTCGTAGGTCTCGATCAGGTGCTTGTTTCCTTCCCCTCACGCAAACCTCCCAGTCTTGACTATGCTTCAACCGCCTATCTCCTCCCTCTCTCAAGAGCTATTTGACCGCGTCGTGGACCGCTGTGTCCAGCTCCCTGAGTGGACGACGTATCTCGTGGCGCTCTCTCTCGTCGATCGTGTCTTTACAGACCGATGCGCTATGCACATCTTCAAAGAGCTGCCTCTGCATGACAGCTGGGAGTCAAAGAAGAAGTTCAAGAGGAAGATCGAGCGGAAGTTCATGATCCTCAAGTCCAATCCGTCCTTAGCCCGCCTAGTCCGCGTTGTAGATATCAAAATTACCCAACCTCAAAATGCCGACATATTCAGCAATTCCACCTTCTTGAAAACCGTCCAACTTCTCCAGCAGCATACCGAGTCCTCCCACGGAATGCGATTTCAACTAATCGGAGAGGCGATATCCACCTCAGATCCGGAGCAATTTACTCGAGGGTTGATCCATTCGTCGATCTGCCAGACATTGACGACACTTTCCCTGTGCCACCTGGAGGCCAACGTGGACATGTTTCGCGTCTGTCCAAAATTGGCTGACATCACTCTTCTGGACGTCACGGCTGGAGACGAAATCAAGACCCCATCCAGCGCTGCGGCAACGAACGGAGTTGTGGAACCACTCACCATCCAGCACCTCAATTATCGCACCTCGTGCGAAGCAGTCATCCGATTAATCGAAGCCTCCAGGACTCCATCGACTCCTATCGTCAATTTGTCGAAGCTTCGTATCCTCAAGACTTCCCCTCATGAAAGAAAGGACATGAACTGCGTTCCGCTGCTCTTAGACATGGCCTCAGAAACGTTGGAGGAACTTTATCTCACTACGTTCAGTACTTCGAACATCCCGAAAGGTACGCTGTCGCTTATTCTGCAGATGAGGACTGATAAATGTTATTTAAACCAGAGTCCCGCCAGTTTCCCTTGAGTGACCTTGTGAATCTCCAGTCAGTGACGAAGCTGCGGATCTTCGAGATCTTCGCCATCATCAACTGCAAATCAAAGAACCAGACCACGCTCCATGATCTGAGCGCCATTTTACGCACGATACCCTCTTCTAATAACCTTCAAAGATTCTACCTCGACGTCTCAATATACGGCAAGCAGCCGTTCCAGGGATGCCTCGACGAAGACTGGGAGGGTCTTTGCACGGAACTCGTGCGAGTGGCTGCAGGGAAGCTCCTGAAGTTCGGCTTTTTTGCCGTTGTTGGGCTCAAGAATTTCGATGACACACGAATTGGTCACGGCGCCCTCTACAAGTGCATTGAAGATAGGATGAGGAGGTCTTTCGTCGGCCACCCAAACATCACCTTTGATCCACTGAACATCATTACGCAAGGCTACGATGATCCTGAATAACGATGCGATCCATTCGGGTAAAGTAGTCCTTTAAACCTTGCGAAAAATGAATTAAGTTACTATGAAGAGGGCCGTGTCCCGACGCGAAGAGAGAACGAGGGCTCGTAGTCGCGCTTATGCTTCTTGGAATAATGTCACATCTTGCACCGTTCTTTATGCTTGTTACGGTAAATTATGAAGACACTGGATGAGATCCTGCGAGGCACGATTGTAAACATCAGGGAGTCACAGTGGTGGGCTCACATTGCTTGAGAGGATCAGTTAGCTCAAGCCCACAGGCCAGACATGACGACGTAAACAACATACCACCGGGTTTCTTTTTCGGTGTGGGGACCGGCGATTGGTCTCTGGTACTTACTACCCATCTCAGAACAGATTATTATTTTATGTGTGTCTAATGTCGACGAGGAGCGCTGATGGCATAGTAAGGCACACAGGAGGAAAGCGCCAATCGCTCGAGCCTAGGAGTCTCAATTATCCACAAAAAAAGATCTCCCCATCACCGCTTTACAGCGAGAGATTACGGGGCGTATTGTCGTCGTTCTGCGAGTCTCGCGGGATAGCCGGCCCGTCTTCATTACATAACCTTTCGGTGATCTGAGGGCTCGTTACTCGTGCTTGTGGCAGAATACAGATACTGATACTCGGCACCTCGGCAATTATGTAAGTAGTCTCACACTTATCTCCTCGAGCTCGTCGATGCTCTCAGCGAGCTATTTGGACACGTCAGCTCATAATAATAGCTATAGACCATTGGGAAGACAGTCGGAACAACGGGGTTAATTTTTTTTGTAATTATTCCACTAATGACCCCCCAAAATGCGAAATCTTCTTCTTTTCAACATCACCCCCTCTGGGTTGATGAAGGCACCTTTTGCCTAAATTTTTTTGTTCATGGTCAGTGTGTGAGTGATGTGAAGATAAATCCAAAAATTCAACCCCAGAAGCGCAGTGCGTCGTGCGCTATGAGCGTTGTCGACGCATGCTCGGAAAATCCCGAGACGCCATTTGCGCGGGCAAGCCATTGTAATCTTATCTTCTTGACTTTGTGATGATCAAGGTGCACGCGGGCGACATCTAAGCGAGTATTCGTGCGCTGGCCAATGAAAATGCAGGGGAAAAGGTGAGAAAGGTGCACTGATGCGACCTAAGCGAGTATTCAGCCAACGAAATTACTGGATATTTCCAAACGTGGCCCCGCAGGGCGGCCAAAGGGCATTTTGCCTCTCAAGATCGTCATTTCCCGCATCGACTGGGGCAGGACAGGCGCCCCTACACTCATTTCACAACGCGGTCACGAGCTTCCCCCTTTCCTCCTCTTTCCTTTTTCGATTTTTCTTTTCTTTTTCTTTTATTTGTAATTTCCATGCCACAAACACCAGTATCGGGCCCCCATCCCTCCATCTCCCGACCTTTCTTTCCGTCCACTTGCCCTAGCTACCTCAGCCTATATGCAGCAGCCCCATACAAGGAAATATCTATGAAGAAAACGAGGGCATTTACGACATCTAGCTTGGGTGGAAAGGAACGCTCAATTTGAACCGAGTGATGGTGCTTTTTCTTTGTCAATTTTGCGCTCATTGAAGCTGATAAGTTGTTCGCAGGTTCGCTACTTGTTGTTCCATAACACCATGGGTTCATCGAAAAGCCTTTGCTCGCCTCTTCCAAGGTTCATATCTCAGCATCTTCTGCAACAACTCAGAGCTTTGACATACTTGGAGTCAAGACGGCGGCAGTCCTCGTTATACGCCTGGAGCCTCAGCCCGGCGAGGTGTTACCCACTCCACTGGGAGGTCTGTGAGCGACTGGTGGACATAGGTCTGATGTCTCAGCGGCGCTGCCAACTCGTATACTATCTTTTCCTTCTGGACAGTGAAAGGCACATGGGCGGTAGCTGAATGCATCAATGGACTGAATGGAATGCAGACCAGTGCAGAGAAAGTACTGAAGTCAAGTTCGTGAGTACCTGAACCAGTGCATTGCTTCCTGGTGTTGTACCAAATCTATTATTATCCTCCGTTACGCCAGGGTTGTGTTCCTTGTTCTCTACACGTGCAGTGCTTCTCGCTATCCAAGGTAAGACGGCTGTGCGACTAGGCCTCGGGACTCTTCATCCCCCACTACTTGCTCCCTCTCCAAAATTTAGGACCACCCACCCTTTCTGACGACTGAAGGCCCCAACGAGCCTGAGGGATATGCTGCCCAATAGCCGCAACGTCCTCGTTCAGAACAGCAACCTTAGTGTCAACTACTATGCTCAACCGGGTTCGTAATGGCGTTCAGCCATTTGCATCTTTTTCTGATAATACCCTTATTTCCAGGACTCGACAAGCTTCATTCTAGGATAGCTGAGGGTGCCATGCACAACTCCGGCGAGCGATTCGACCCTCCAAGATGTTATCCCGGGACCCGAGAAGCGATTCTCAAGCGGCTGTTCGATTGGTTCCTCGATAATGACCGAGATGGCTTTATGAGCTGGCTGTTCGGCCCGGCCGGTGCTGGCAAGTCCGCTGTCATGCAAGAGATCGCAGAGCGCCTCTATGAGAGGGGGTTACTCATTGCAAGTTTCTTCTTCTCTCGAACGTCTGCCTTGCGAAACGACGAAAAGTGCCTCGTACCCACGATTGCGTATCAACTGGCCATAGCAATCCCTTCCACAAGGCCATACATCGAGCAAGCAATCGAGTCTAACCTTGCGGTGCTCTCTAGTTCGCTAGAAAATCAGCTTCAGAAGCTCGTTATAGAGCCACTGAATCATGTTATCGTGGCGCATCAAGGGAAATCCCGTCTCGCGCCAACAGCTATCCTCATTGATGGCCTGGATGAATGCGCGAGTGGTGCCGTTCAGCAGCGCATTCTTACTTGTTTATCGATTGTCCCCACCAGGTGCCAATTTCCGCTCTTATTCCTTATTGCCAGTCGCCCAGAACAGCACATTGTGACGACCATAACATCGAGCCCTTTCCAATTCGGCCTCACTCAGACAGTGTTGGAGACAAATTCTCGGGTGGAGGCAGATATCCGCCTCTTCCTAACAGAGAAATTCAAGGACATCAAGCGAACACACACTTTTCGAGCGTACATTCCTCGTAAATGGCCTTCAACAGACATTGTCGAGGCCCTGGTACGGAAATCTTCAGGCCAATTTGTCGTCGCTTCCACTATAGCACGATATATATCCCACCCCGATTTCCATCCCCACAGACGTCTAGACATCGTCCTCAAAATCACCCCACGACTGCCTGCTCAAGACTCCCCTTTCTCGGAGCTTGATGCTCTCTACTTCCATCTTTTTTCTTCGTTGCATCCCGAGACGCAGGAGACAGCGCTGCAAATCCTCGGTCTCCTTATATTTCCATATAAAGATGCCGCAAAGATATGGACCACCCAAGAGGTCGAAGAATTCCTCGACCTCGAACATGACTCCGCCGTTCAGGCGCTCAGCACGCTCGCCTCGGTGGTCAGCGTGAGTCATCGAATGAAGAACATCCGGATTCTTCACGCTTCGCTGGCGGACTTTTTGCTCGACAAGGATCGCTCTGGTAGATTTCATATCGATCTACCCACCATGAGCAACTATTTTGCACGGATGTGCCTGTTCTCGTTTCAGTTTGGTACATGTTAGTGATTCCTCTCCTCGTTCCTTATAGTGTCTCATTTCGTGCGGTTTTCTCAGATACGTTCAAGCATGCTGTCCATAGCCTCGGGGAATATTGCACCAATGCGATGGATACTGAAGACCTTCGATTAGCGTTTGGGAAGTTCGACTTTATGGCCATATCGGAGCGCAGTCCAGAAGTCGAATATTTCCTCGACAACGACTTCGTCCTTCATGTCATAGACTCATATCTGGAAGGATCACAAAAACTGAAGGCAAGTCCTTTCATCGAAACCCGTATTTTATATCACTGATTTACGATCTTATGACGCACTATCCGCAGGATTCTGGTATATTGGCCGCCAAATGTCGAAGAATAGTAAAGGACTTCATTGGCGATCAAGTTGCTCTCTACCGCATAAACGATCAACTCCTCTTCAGGTTACTGCTTGTATATGCTGCCGATCCGGATTTCCGAATATTTCAGGAGCTGCAAGAATATATTGGAGGTCCCGATGTCGGTTACGACCGCCTCAACTTCGTTGATCAGCTTCTTGCCCCCTTCGAGCCTTATGATTCTCGCTCCGCAGGTCATCCTTGCCTTTCCTTGTCACTTCGTAGTGGATCCAAATTCTGGGGAACCCGAAGATTCCTGCCATTCGTTGAGCAGTTCCTCATCAGTGACGATTTTACACAGGCAGCTGCCCATGTCGCGTTTTACATCGCATCCGTCCAGTAAGTGCCTTTCCATCTCCGCAGTTTTCCACTGCTGAACGTTGGAAAATCTGCAGAGAAACGTGGTCGAAGGTCACTGAGTCAGATCACCATCGTTTGGGGGACAAACTTTGCATGTGGCGCAGGAAACACCATGGCTGTTCGGGCCCGGCCTGCCCATGCAAAGCCGCAAGCTCCGGCGAAGAGGACCAAGACGAGCACTCGAAAGATTGTGACATCTTGATCTTGAAGCATCAAGCATACGAATACGCCCTCCGCATCCTTCCTTTTCTCCTCCGAAAGGCGACGCCCGACGAACATTTGACGTATCTTTTAACATCCTCAAGGATCGTTATCCCTGAGATATGGACGTGGAAGAGCGAACAATCCTTGTGAGCCCGACTCTCGCGGAGTACGTTGACTCTCTTACCCGAAAATCCGTTTGAGCATTCCCGGAATCTTATGCAGGAGTGTTATCTCGAAGAAGGAGCTCTACGACCCCCAGGGACACTTGACAAAGCGTTGTTCTTTCGCCGAGGTGTCCATTGTGATTATTCAAGGTAAACAAAATGATGACTGCACCTGATAATCTGATCTAGATTGAATCTTAGCGCGCTCTGTTGCAGCCTACGGTGCGTATATGCTGGAATTTTCCAAATCCCACCCTGACTGACGTGGTCCGTTCAATACGGGTCATTGGTACTAAGGTATGTGATAAAGGCATGGCCCAAGGACGACCCAAAACCTCATCTACATTTTACAACGCACAAACCCAGCGCCAACTCATTGGTTCTCAAGGCCCAGTCAGCAAAGCATCTGCGCTTTTTCACTCTTGCGACAATGATAGGCGTCCTAGCCTTCCTCATGTTGAAGTAAACCTGCAGCAGCAGCAGCCACTGTATTCGTGAAGAAACTTTCCAATTATATGAAAAGGAAAGAGCAACAATGCCGATGAATGTTGCGAGTGTCATCATCGGAAATCGCGCCTCGAAGAAGCTATAACATGAGACACGCTCTGAGGGTTGTGGCGATGAACGCTGGATAGGTGTCGATGTTAGCGCTCGCGACATCCTGACAGGCATTTATTGTCATCTGCAATATTTAATATACCTTGAGATGCACATCGGCCGCCTTCTCAGCGGACATTTCCAGGTGCTCTAGGTCCATCTTAAAACCGTTGTACTTCTTTGACTGGGCGACAAATTCGTCACAAGCGGTCGGGCCCAAAATACAAGCGCCGTTGTTGCCTCCCGGCCTTGGTATTCTGTACGAAGGGATTCAGCGTCAAGCCCAATCACTACCTTGATAAGCTAAGACGTACCACGTCGCCCATTGGCTCTTCCAGATGGAGGGGGAGCATTTATATCATGGCGGACTTTCCAGTGAATGAATGATTCTCCGTGATCCCAGACGAAGAGTCGGTCCAGAACGGCCATTTGAATTTCTGGATGACACTGGAGGATCGTATCGCTCGCTACATGGAGTCCTGAGTGGCGCCCTTTGCTATCGATGTATCTAGCTTGTCGAAAGCTAGTCCGGCAGAGTCAGAAAAGTTAATCCTCTTTCGTCTCGAGAGCAACGCACCAGTTTTCTCCTGTGTTTGCTATTTGACCGAGGCAAGGTTGCTGTTTTTAACGAAGAACTGACTGCTATTTGCGAACATAGCGCCGGAGGGTGGATCATCGGCATCGTCGATGGTGGTTAGGACCCTCTCTGGCTTATGAAGGGGATCGCCGACTCGAACGACCCAGCCCTCGTGTCGCCGAACATAGGTTATAGTTATACTAGCGAACAAGGACAGTCAAGTATTTGAGTGCTCATAGTGAGATGAACTTACGTGCGATAAGTATGTACGTCCGAGAAGGAAGAGGACTAGAAACCAATTCGGTTCGTCCACAGAGAAAAGAATGATCAAGAGCGGTTCGAAAAACAAAATCATCCGTTCAAATAGCGTGACGTAAGGCACATGTGTCATACGCGGCGTTCTCATGGCACTGGCGCTCTTTTCCTTGGTACACTCACCACTTCAGCGAGCGATAAAGCAAGGTCTCATTGAATTCGTTCAATGGCGCACAAACTACACTCTTGTCAAAGTTTGCTGCATATTTTCATCATATCCGATTTTCTGTCCTGACTCAAATTTTCAGGGTGTTCAGGAGACCACAGCCATATGATTTTCTATGGAAATGAAGAAAAGTATACGTGCCATTGTAAACTTCCAAAAAAAGGGACACGAACCTCGGGTTCGTGTGTCGATACTATAGCTTTTCACTGCATGGGAAAGGCATCTTCCTTCAACCCAAGCATCACAAAGTCTCGTCAACTCCGTCAGAGAACGATGCTATCTGCCAGCGAATTCCCAGTTCGTGTTGTCACCGAGATATGGGGTCGCACTCCCACTTCTAGTGCCCCTCTGCTGAGGCTTTTAAGCGTAATTTGATCTCTGTTTTGCATGCGTCTCCATTTCCAACCTGGTGGTTTTCTAGGCAAGCGATATTAAGGAATCTGCTTGCTATTAAGCAGGGAGCTCACTTTCGGATTGCTTCTAGGCTTTGGGAGTAGGACCCCGATTTCCAAGTTCAATAGTCCCATCAGCCTGGTATTGCCGTATGTCGTCTCTCCCGTCCTGCCTTCTTGGCCGAAGTCTCGTATAATTTATCCCCTCTTTCGCAGTTTCTGACGTCGACTCTGATTTCTCCGTGAAGAATAGGACCTGATATAATATAATCCCGTGGTTCGGGGTGTATATCAACCCGATGCACGTGAAGGTTGTGGGCGCCGTCATGTCAGAACGTGGGATCTATATACTTTCCCTCGAGTTGTCAACGATTCAGAAATTTTCGGCCTTCAACTCGAACTCCCAGTCTTTCTCCAACCAAGGGTTGGGTGAGTCGACATCTTCCTTGGCATCCATTCTCCTCATCTTCAACCAGAATCTGGAGCACGATGTTCACCCACAGTAGCGAAGTCGTAGTGACCCACAGTCACCTCAGCTCAGTGAACTATCATTCGCAAGGGAAATCAGGTGCGTGATCAACTACTCTCGCATGCCCATACCGTTGTCCATAAATTTGCTCGTCAAGCTTTCGAAAAGCTGCATGCTTCCATTGCGGAAGGTGCCATGCACGACTCAAGCGAGCGATACGACCCTCCGAAATGCCACCCGGGCACACGACAGACCGTCCTCAAGAAGTTGTTTGACTGGATCCTGGACCATCAAGATACATTCATCCACTGGCTCTATGGACCAGCTGGTGCCGGGAAGTCCGCCATCATGCAAACGCTCGCCCTCCAGCTGCACGAAAAGGGTCTCCTCATCGCCACGTTTTTCTTCTCCCGGACGATCGCTGCTCAGAGCAACGAGAAGCGGCTTGTTGCTACTATCGCGTATCAACTTGCAATAGCAATCCCCTCAACGAGGCCGCACATCCAGAAGGCGATTGAGCTTGACCCGGCCGTCCTCTTGAAATCACTGGAAACCCAATTCCAACAACTCGTCATTACTCCCCTTAACCGCGTTATAGATGAGGGCCGACTATTACCACCTGAACCGACTGTCATTCTGATTGACGGCCTGGATGAGTGCAACGACAGCGCCGTGCAGCGCTACATCCTGACATGCCTTGCGGCGATCCCAGAAAGATGCAAATTCCCACTCGGCTTTGTTGTCGCTAGCCGCCCTGAACTGCCTCTCATTGGAGCATTTAGCACTGAGTTCATTTTACCGTCCGTTCAGCACTCATTCCGTTGGACGACCCCCTTCCCTTCGATTGACAACCGCAACGTCCGAGATGGGATAATCCTGGATCCACCAAGTATCGCGGATCGTCTCGTTCGAACGGACTTAGAAGATACTGTGCTCGAAGCAACAGGAGATATTCGAAAATTCCTTAAGGCCAAATTCAAGGAAATCCGCGACCACCACCCTTTACGAGCATATATCCCTATATTCTGGCCTTCTTCGGATGTTATTGACACACTGGTTCGGAAATCGTCCGGGCAGTTCATTTTTGCCTCGACGGTTGTCAGATATATATCTCACCCACAGTCACATCCTCACAGACGCCTTGAAACTGTCCTTAGTTTATCACCTCTTCGTCCGAACGAGCCATCTCCATTTGTTGAGTTGGATGCACTGTATTCCCATATCTTCCAGGTGCTGCAACCTGACGTTCAAGAGCTTGCCTTGCAAATTCTCGGCCTTCTCCTCTTTCACAATGACAGCGGGCGACTGTTCACGCAAAATATTAACGAAATAGAAGATTTCTTGCGCCTTCAAGAAGGCACAGTTATAGAGGTCCTCAGTGGGCTCGTTGCTGTGATTAAAATGGATGGTCTTGGTGAGATCCGTTTTCTGCATGCGAGTATGGAGGATTTTCTCCTCAGCAAAGGACGCTCCGGGAAGTTCCACATCAGTCGACCCAAACTCGGGGAACTTTACGCTAGGATGTGTTTGCAATACTTCACCCACGGAAAATGTCAGTTTTGTTCTCATTCTTTTTTTGTTTCAAAAGGCTCATTACCTTTTGCCATAGCATCAAAAATCTACGAGAGGAGCATTTACTTCCTATCAGCATATTGTCGCTATGCAATGGCCACCGTCACTCTTCAGAGAGACTTCTTGACTTTGGATATTGATGCTATTGGAAGGCGCAGCTCAGATCTGGCCCGTCACGAACACACGCGACATATATTTCTTCGAAAAGATATTGTCCTTTTTATTTTACAGATATATCAGTATTGCTCGGCTATGCTCAAGGTACGTCAATCGTATAGGTGATGATTCTCGGAATCGAGCCTAATTACAAACTAGGTTGAGAACAGTGTGGATTTTATGGCGAAATGTCAGGCTGTAGTGGAGACCTTTATACGCAACCAACTGGAGGTTTATCGCTCCAGGAATCCGCTAATGCTGCGACTCCTTCTTGCTTATGTTGCAGAGGGGAAGGACTCTAGGCTCATCGACCAGTCTCTCATGCCAGGGACAAGCTATAGCGGGGAAACAGACTTCAAATATACGCTTCGAAGTATGGCCGATCAGCTCTTCGCACCATTGGGCCCGGTCCCATTCGTCTCTAAACAAGTTAGTGACACGGATGCCACATCTCTCTTCCTTTCCGTTCGCTTCTCAGAGTATTGGAAGAAAAATCCTCCCATTAATTATATCGGAATCGCCGAAAAACACCTCACAAGCGATGACTTCTCGAATGTGGCTTGGCATACGGCGGCTTATATCACCTCTACCCAGTGAGCTTCAGGCTTGTTAGGAATCGTCCTCCTCTGATTCGAGAGTCTCACAGCGCCACCTGGTTTCTTGCGACAACACAGGATCATCAGCGACTCAAGGACAACTTATGCGATGGCCGTTGTCTTCAGGTTGGGACGCACTGCACCTGCATTACCCCTCCTGATGGAGACGTCGGAGACCCTTGCGAGAAGTTCCATTACTGTCATGTCCTACAACTCAAGCACCAGGCTTATGAGTACGCTTTGAGGCTTCTCCCTCTTTTTCTTGAAAGAGCTGGCAAGGATGCCCGCTTGATCGCATGCTTAGAGCGTATGAGGATCACTATACCGAACATCTGGACCTGGAAGAGCCTGTGGTCAAAGATGTAAGTGCATTCTTATACATGATTCATGATTTATCGGCCGTCCTCTCGTAGACTGCCGTCACCGGAGTATGACAACGGAAAGTGTGTCATTGACTTCCCGTCCTCGAGGGAAGATTTTATGTCACAGCCAGAGACATACGACGGTTTAAATACTCACCTGCAAACCCTAGAAATAAATGCTGAGAAGGCGATCGAGGCTTATCTCAAGGTTTATTCTCATTTCTTGAAAGTTGATGGCGACTAATACTCAATGGCAACTGTCTTCTCTAGCGATCGCGGCGCCTACATCCAATTTTCTATTTCTACAAGTCACCCAGTCGGCCTTTGATCCCCTTGGCACTTGCAATGTGTATCGGAACCTTCGCTGTCGCACTTCCCTATTATCGTAGGCTTAGGACTTAATTTACAGCGCTCCTCAAGTGTGAGCCTCTACTATAGAAATGAATGCTATAGCCTTCTTCTTACTTACGTACATGGATCACCGGCAGTGAATAAATGAACAGGACTCAGAAGTTAAATAACGAGACACCTCCGTCCTTCCTAAGTACCAATTATTCTACAATAGTTCCCACTGCGAAATGCTATTGAGCGGCAGGAAGCTGATTCGGGGATGATCGGCGAGAGCATTTCGTATCTTCTCGTCGTTCTTTTCATAGAGCCGCGCCGATCCAGGCTTGACAGCGTCAAATCCATCTGCGTAGACGCTGGTGCAAAGGGAGAACTTCAAAGCCTCGTTCGCTGAAATACGAACGAGCTGCTGGCACAGCACGTCCCAATCCTGGTCCAGGCACGCTTTGAAAGGCTGCTTCCCGATGATGCCAACTTCGAATATGACGGTATGGATGGCGTTGGAATCCGGGATCGTGTTCAAGACGGCGCACAGATCGCTGAGGATCGTGGTTTTCTTCGTTTTGCAGTCGATGAGTGGAAACATTCCGATCTTGCAAAGCTTCTTCACTGATTTCAAATTGACAAGTTTTTGAAGGGGTATCTGCTTCCCATCTTGTATTCAACTTCGTTGTGAGTACGAGCTATCACAAGGAAGATGGTATGAGAATACGCACCGACGGAGAAATTCGTAAGGTACAGCTCCTCCAGAGTCTCTGACGTCGTGTCCAGGATGGGTTGCAAGCACTTCATGTCTTCGGGCTCATGTGGGCTGGCTTTCAGAATTTTGAGGTTGGACAAGTCAACGAGACGGTCGCTTTCGGGTGATGAGAAGAATTTGATGACCTCGTGGCCTTCACGGTATTCCAGTCGTTCGAGCTTTGGCAATTCCACGGCGCTATCATGTTGAGAGCTTCCTGAGTCATCCGCAGGGATGACCTCTTCAAGGATTAAATTCTTCAAGTTTGAACAGACGCGAAAGACCTCTAGAGGGATGTTTGACCATCCACGAAGATGGAGTATTGTTAGACTTGAGGATAGGGACGACAAGGATTTTACAAGTCCTTCGGGATCGGCGAGGTTCTCTCGACCAGCGCCCCACTCGAATCGGACTTTCCGCTCTATTGGAGTCTCTCCCAGAATTTTGAACACTTCCACAAGTGTGTCTGAGCTGAGCAACGCGGTGCGTTCGTTCGTGCAGACACTAATGTCGATTCCCTGGACCAGCCGCGCCAAGGACGGGTCATTGTCCAATACCCTCCATTTCTTCTTTACAATTTTCTCAAAGTCTTCCTCTGAGTGGCATGCGTCGCGAACTGTGAGCTCCTTGAAGGTGTGGGTGCGACATCTGGCTGTGAATGCACGATCTGCGAGTGCCAGATTGACAATGTGGACCCACCAGGCAGCGAGTTTGGCGCAGTGGTCGACAATATTGTCCCGGAGCTGGGGAGAAAGGCGAGAGAACGGCGGGTTGAGCATACGGACGACCTGAGTCTTGACTGTTGTGGACGAAGTTGACGACCGACAGCGCTCGTCCAAATATAGGATATCTAGTTCGGGTTTTGAAGTCAAGGGTAGGAGCATCTGCCTTTATGTCAATCAATCACCCTCTTCCACGAAACGAGCACGATAGACAAGAATAACACTCAAACTGAGCGGCTAGCTATTAAATATTAAGGAGTCAATTTTGTGGCAGAAAATACCGATTTCCAAGTGAAACAAAGCGTGTACATCACCATTCGACATGCTGTTCGTCGGAGTATTTGGAACATCCCCTCGCAGTCACTACAATGGGTTCATTTCACGAGCGCCGGTAAACAACTCCATCCAGAATAAAAGTCAGACCTAAGGGGCGGGAAAATGAACTAAAATCTTGTGCAACAGTTGCTGTAGGCTTCTAATGAAGACTAATACGCGGTTTATCCTTCCAGATTTCAGTCTGCTGAAAACCCATATTTCAAGTTGGCATATATAGAAAGCCGCCCTTCGCATTGTTGTGCGGTTGTACTACTGTAGTTGTAGTGTAGTGCCGGGAATATGGTAGCATGAACATCGCTCTTTCGTCCTTTCCTTCCCCTCAAATCTTAATTCTGTGGCTGACGTGGTGAGTCAGCTATCTCCGCTGCTTCGCTGACTTCTGCTATTTGTCCGTCTCCACTACCTACGCCCATTCTGTTGGCAATCTTCCGTATCTTCTCACTGATGCGGGATGATTTCTACAGAGTCTTATGATCAACTCACTTCGAAAAACAGTGTACCATTAATCCTGGAAAGGCGTACATACCGCAGCGCCTCCCCCAAGTAGACTAGGTTTGCTTGGAGAAGCAGGGACCGCCATCACTTTCACCATTTCTTGATTTCTCGCGACTGAGTATTTCATGAATGGAAGAGCCAGGCGCTGCTACGAGACGGATTTAGCGAAGGTCACTGGAGGTAATATACGCCATTGGACGTACCTTGGTTGGATCGACTGTTTGTATAACTGGCTTTCCAATGCCAGTACTAGAGACTTGATTGACGGAACAACTTTTGTCGTTAGCACCATGAGCGTCGATCGATCGCTCCGCACCCTCCTTTCGCTTTCTTCCACTCCTCGTCGACTGGTCATGCGATTCCTCAACCTCCTCCTCAACGACAGCCGCTTGCCTGACACTCGTTGGGATGACTTCGCTCGTGGCTTCAGCTAGAATCACGTTGACTTCATTGGCCTCCCCTCGATTTTTTTCCATCGCCTCACCGTCTGCTTCCTGGCGTTTGCCTTCGTCATCTGCTAGTTTCTGTTCCTCTGATTGCATAATAGGGAACCCACTTCCGGCGCCTAAGGGCAGCGTGTCCTGGATGTAGGTGGAAGCAACCGGAGCGTCCTCGACTCCTGAAGAAATTCCTAGGGGCTTCACCTCGAGAGAATGCGTGGCATCGGTGGCGGATGTGCATAGCACAGGCCAGCCAATGTCCTCAACTTCGGATCTTCTGCCAGGTTCAATGAGTTCCAATTGGCCAGCGTGAAACCGATGTCTGGCGGAGTCATGACGTTCAAGACGTGTGCCTGCATATATTTGCTGATTCACCGTGAAGTTGAAGGTGCTTGAATCAATCGTTTCCGCTTGGAGATTTATGTGGGCTGGGTTTTGTTCCGGATTTCGGCTCTTCCTAACAGTTTCTTTGGTCGAGGTTGGGCAGCAGAGCGGAAGAACAGCTCGAAATTCCTGCATCCTGACACCTTGGTTGACTTGGAGGCCCTTTGAAGCTTTATGACAGAGAGTGGCCAGATCGGCTTCAACGAATCCTTCTGTCTCGTCCGCAATCTAAGGAATGAGTTGATTAAAGAGACGGCTGCTCTGGAGGCTATTGATGCAACTCACGATCTTCAAGTTGACGTCGTCGTCGAGCTTCGTTCTGCGGGTATGAATACGCAGGATCTCCAGTCTCCCTTCAGCATCGGAGACATCGAAATCTACTTCAAGTTCAAAGCGCCCAACATGCGTGAGATGAGGATCAAGGTTCTGTGGTGCGTTGGTAGCAGCAAAGAAGATCACGTTGGAATTTACTTTCAGGCGATCCATTAGGTTCAGGAGACGGGTGAAAACGCCGCGTTCTACAATCCCTTCAATCGGCTGACGTGAAACCTTTAATAGGTGACAAAGATTGGCATTTGAGGAGAACGTACCTGATTCTTCTCTTGGTTCACTCCGATGGTGTCTATGTCATCGATAAAGATGATGACTGGTGTATTCTTCTTTTCCGCTTCTTCTTCCGCCTTCTGGATGATTTCATCATTGTGTGCCAGATCCAATGTGTTGATGGGATAGAAAGCCGCCTGAAGCTGATTCGCAACCGCGCGAGCAAAGCGTCGCCTGTCTGTACCGGGTTTGCCAAAGAGAAGCACTCCACAGGGCGGCCTACTGTTTACAGTATCGAAACGTTTCGAGTTTCGGAGTGGATTCTCCACCCGGTCTCGGATAATCTGTATTTGCGGACTGCAACCTCCGGTATTCCAGTACCCGTCTCCTACGAGAATACGCGGTAAGTACAGGAGCAGTAAATTGTAAAAAAAGTTCCCTACCAAACTCGATTTCCGTATCCTCTGTCATAGTGGAAAATGGAGACGGTTTGATCCAGAGAACTTTGAACTTAATCCCGTCCTTGGTGATGAACACATTGCTCTTGTGGAAGGGTAAAAGCTTTTCTGCCGCTGGATGGAACAGTGAGCGACTCCATGTTCACGCGATACGCTACACTGAACAGACCACGCACCTTCCTTCAAGTACTGCCTCACCGCCTCTTCCACATCTATTCCACACTTTTCATAGGAATCTTCTAAGGGCAAGACACAAATCGAAAGTGCTTCTTCACCACCAAAATCTGGCCGGAATATGGTGACCTCGTCCCCAGGTTCCACCTGCAGGTTCTCCCGTGCGATCTCGTGCATTCCAATCTGATCTGATGAGGAGAATATGACATTGGTACATGCGAGAACTGTCTTGCTTCCGTGTTTTCCTCTATGTCATATCAAGACGTATCGGGTACGGTACAATATATTGACGACGACGGAGACTTACTCAACTAAAATGAGGTCAGACCTTCGCAGAGAAAGGGCTTCCATCGAGCCAACATGCATGGCGGCAAATTGCACTGCGGGATAGACCTAACATTAGTTATGCAAGTTGGCGCCCAGCAGCTCTCTCGGACTCACCAGGTTTGTCCTGGATTTTGGACGCATCTGCGACGGTGAGCCTCAGGCTACGCATTTTCAACTTAGTACGTAGGTAAGAGAGCTGCAAAGGCGGGTGGTGAGTAGGGGAAAGACGCATGATGACGGTTGCAGCATGTATCAGATATCGGGCCACGTCTGGAATATCGATCGCGATAATCACCTGAACTGAAGTGTTCTTCTCCCCAAAATTATCGAGCCTCGAGGCGACCACGGCGGACTTTGTGCAATCACAAGACTCATTGACTGGCCACGGGTTCAGAAGGTTGCAGAATCGGCTCAAGCGCTACTTCATGAGGAGATGTAAATTGGTAAATTACCATTGAGTAGCTTTCCTGATTGCAACGAATACACCGAGGGACAAGGCGACAATCTGCGCCTGCATCTTTAACGCCGGCGCGCCACACGGACGTCAATCCGCATTTGGAAATACAATGGTCTTGCCATCACCTCGTCTCGGGGGGGAATTATGGATGAACGAACTGAAAGTTCCAACGGGCATGGAATTAGCCAGAAGGCATGAGAAATAGACCAAGAAGCAGGCACATGAAATATAGACTAACCTTGGCAAACACATAGATTCTAGTAGTCTGCTCGGTAACGGAACGTCGCGTATCTCTTAAGGCTTCATCAAGGTGTTTTCTACCAGCACCAGTAAGTGAAGGATAAAAGCCGAGGAGAAATGGCAAACCTTGCTATGAAACATGTAGTCGTCTCTCGTTCATCTATTTCCAGAATGTTGGTGTCGGACCGCAAGGTCTCCGAGCGGATTGAATCCCGGAGGGCTAAATGGGCGAAGGAATGCTGGGTCAATCTCATCGAGCCTGTTAGTAGCACCGAGAACGAGAACGAGAACGTTCTTCTTTGCGTGCATTCCGTCCATTTCAGCCCAGAGCTGGTTTAAAACGCGGTCGCTGGCACCGCCGTCCGAGGAGGTTCCGCGATTGTGAACCCTGGCCAACGAGTCAAGCTCATCGAAGAACACAATACAGGGAGCCACAGCCCGAGCCTTAGCGAAGAGGTCACGAACATTGGCTTCGGATTCACCGAACCATCACGAGAGAAGCTCGGAGCCCTGAGAACGAAATTAGCGCTCGAAAACCACATACGAACGAGCCTCGACCTTGATTGCAATGAAATTGAGGCCGCATTCACTGGCGACAGCTTTGGCAAGTAGAGTTTTGCCTGTTCCAGGAGAACCGTATAATAGAACCCCTCTCGAAGGAGAAAGTCCAAGCTGCCAATATCACTCCACTCGACCCTCGGCATCTCCACTAATGTGTCACGAAGGGCAGACGGAGAGGAAGAGTTGAGCGCGCAATGGAAGTCGTCCATGGTAATTCGAGGCGATTGCTCCATGCCCCCTTCGGGCATACGGCTATTGCGGATATAGCACAGAGCCGCCTCAGTGCAGAGAGCACAAATATCTGCTCCTACATATCCGTGAGTTTCGTTGGCGATCTGGCGGGAAGCTTCATACCCCATGTATGGATGCGCAAAATACACAAACGGTCGGCTGAATCGGGGGCTGCGGAAACCACTTCAAGATCGAAATGACCAAAACGTCCCATGGCAGGGTCAATGGCGTCTGGCTGATTCGTAGTAGCCAGTGCGAGGATATTTGAGCGATCGTATATTCCATCCATCAGTGCGAACAGTGTTGACAGAAAGCGTTTATCGAACCCATTATTCATCTTCAAAAACCTGTAAGCCAAGCGAAATCTTGAACGGGGTCAAGGAACAAAACTTATGGTGCTTCGTTTAGGCGCGATGCGACCGATGTCATCGATGAGGACAATAACTCGTGAAGTTGCCAAGTTTTCCGCTCTTTGGAAGGCATCTTGCAGACTCTGCTCCACCTCGCCGAGATAGACGCCTGTTATCTCTGAACCGCCAATGGAGGTCAACGAGGCGCCAATATGGCTCGCAATCGCATGAGCCACCCGGGTCTTCCCAACACCTGGCGGGCCATACATGAGGATTCCACGAGGGGGCCTGATACCGACAGCTTTGAATGCCTGAGGGAAGCAGAAGGGAAGCTCAACGCATTCGCGGATCTGCTCTAGTTGGCGCTTACAGCCACCGATATCCTAGAGCCCAAGACTACAGGATTCAAGCATGAGAAATCCAATCGCTCTATTGCTCAAGGGAAGACAATACCTTATTCTACCTTTGTATCCTCGGAAACAGTGCAAAAGGGTGATGGATCCATTTGATAGTTTTGAATCACATATAATCGCCGAAGAGCAAGGTATTACCCTCATGGAAAGGCAAATGCTTTTCAGCCACTGAATGACTGTGGATGCAGATCCTACTCCTAAACGAAAACGCTGGCACTTACCTTCGTTGAAATATTCATGCACTAGTTCTTCCATGTTGCAGTCGGCAAGTTCGTAGTAGTTATCCTGAGGCAGCACACGTATCGACTTGCCGACTTCGTCATAGGGAGCACGACGAACGGTGACTTGGTCGCCAATCTTCACTCCCAGGTTGTCACGAACGATTTAAGGCATCTCAATCCGATCCTTCGCACCATCTTCGAGGCAGGTGCAAGCAAGAACGGTCCTGAGTCCGTTCCTGCTACTACAAAGTGCAAGGGCAATCAGAGAGCGGAAGGCGGAAGAGAAAAGTAAACAACATACTCGAGAACCGCAGAATCGCTCAGACCTCGCCAAAGATAGATAGCTCATCGTCTGTGCAAAGCTGTGTATTGCACTTGAGCCTTCGATTAGTCTGAGGCAGAGCGTGACAGAAGGAAAACTTGCCAGGCTTTTCCGTGTGAACCCGCACCTCTGCAACCGTAACTCTTGACACAGGAGGGCTCGAGTTGAAATCATCAGCACTCGCGGGGCCAAGAATGACTGGCATTAGCCCATTCGGTCGCCTGATTTCCATAGATCCCGCCGTCCGTCCTTTCAAGAATTGATGATGCAGACGCTGCTGGAGGGGGGTAAAGATATCGAGCGCCAACGTAGACAAGAACAGAAGCTCGGCACTTACGGACACGCGAACGGAGTTCCTTTGATCGTCTCATTCCACTTTTCTTGCATCACTGGGATTGCACACCTCGAAACCATCTTTCATGGGAGTGCGCAGTCTTCAAAAGACGCGATTCAGCGCCGATCACCACAGCTATTTCTTCAACTTGGCGCCTGTTCCAGTCATCTTAGAGAGACTTCTTGGGGACTTGTGAAACCAGTCTTGCTTCGCCGTTGAGTTCTATTTTCATGTTGCGGGCCCATCAACATTCAAGTTGTCATTCCACAGCATCGATGTTGGAGCTTACCAGCCTATACATCGAAATCGCCATGAGGTAGGGGTAACCGCAGAGAGACGACCTCACGGTCGGCAGCACGAATGTCTGGCTCCATTTCCGGTTGAAGCTTCGCGATCGAGGCGGTGTCTTGTGACGGCGGGACACCGGGCTGCGAAGGCTGGATTATGAAAATATGCCATAGATATGTTTTCTCTCGTAACGGCGTGGAAGGGCGATCTCTTTTTCCATATGAACAAAAGCCTATCTGATTGCACCACATGCTGTACCGTAAATTTTTTTATTTGCTTCAGGAATACAAATGGAGTGTACCATACCTGAGAGCGATACATCTCGAGGTCAAATCATGAGCCTTCCAAGACCTAATTATGCCCTTTTTGTCATCCTCAAGAGTGTCTCCCAACGACTAGAATATCTTATTTGTACACGGTAATCGTACGTAGGCCTTTTCAATGGTTATTCTTCAAGTTGTCTGACCTCTCTATTACTCGAAGCACAAATCGCGTGCACTTGGAGACAACTGAGCATATCCAGACCCATTCGGCCGCTGGGTAAAAGCTATCTCCGGGCCATTTAAGAGATGGGATGCAGTACAGATCTCACCTAGATAGATTCTGACACAGCCCCGGTGTGGTCGGAGAGCCATTTTTTCAGAAGGACTTATTCCCACTACATTTGGCATATCTGACTATCGGATTGCATTCATTCAGTGTTAAACGTCGAATAGGCTTCAAGAAATTGTCAAATGTATGACGCTGGTGAAATGGAAGAGTCACATTCATTTTAATCCGTTATGCTTCCGCCGGTGATGTAGGCAGAGGTGAGGCAGCCTCGCGGGACGAGAGATAGGCGCCCACTCGTCAGACCGGTGGCGGAACCCAGGCGGGGATGCATCCGCGATAATCGATAAACTTTTGATCGGACCGCCACGAGCTGTGGCGCATTTGTGACGCCTGTACAGAAGATTTACGGATTCCTCCCGATTTGTGAGAGCATATTTCGATGCGGCGACCCCTGACCCTAGAGGTTTCTTCCATATTCCTCTCTCACGTAGCGTTCACATTATTAAATGCGAGGAAACCCGAAAATGTGTCCGGGTACCCAGGTGCCAGTGATGTGTCAAGAGAGAAGGCTTGAAGCGAAAATAATCCAATTTACGGTCATTTTTTCGATATTCCGCATGACGCAGCGAAGCGATCCTGGATGGAAATAGTGTGGCGTCGACACATTGGAGTGGCCCGTTTTGGAAAACCGCCACTGGAGGCTGCTGACACAGCAACGCGCCTCGCTTGAGGGAGCGAATGTAACACGAGCACTAACATGAATTCCACGATGCTGTTCCTCGCAGAGACAGATATCATTCGAGGTGCTCGGAATGAAGAAAGCTTAGAAGAGTTTCAAAATATAGCGCTGATCTCGTGTCCTTGCAATGTTTAGAATGTTGTGGAGCAATAACAGAAATTACAGAGAGATGCAAGGAAAGCACGGTGAGCCGCATGGAGAGGCCCGAACTCTTCGATATTGATATGTCTGACTCGTACCGGCTGTATCAAGGCGCCTGTGGTGGGCCCGCCTAAAATTAGGCCCCAAAGACGTAGCAATACTCCTCAAGGTCTCAGTATTAAAGCCATCGTGAGGTTGAAGTGTTCAGTATCTCAACTCCCATCCCAGACCACGCCCCAAGGAAAAAAGCGACCACCACCATGTCCTCTACTTCCCAGTCAGCCTCGTCCTCGAATGTCGATGGTAAGCTCACCTAGAAAAATATAAGACGCGCGTTGCTAACGTTGCCTGGAGTAGCCTCAACGAAGACCTTCCTCGTAGTTTCCATGTTCGAGGGGCCGAACTCCGAAGTTAATGACCTCGTTTCTGGTTGGTCATTATTCCTTGTTCGCAGAGAGAAAATAGGTATAACTCAGTGTCTTCAGCCCTCAGAGCGCTTGTCCAGACCCAAGGAAATGGCCACACGAACAACACTTCAATGGCCAACAACACTGCTGGCAAACGCGATCTCACCAGCGAGCGAGATCGCAGAAACCACTGAATGCACCTGGGTCAACAATCCCGAGTTCTAAGCACCGTGCAGATTATACTCTCCAGAACAGCTATTAGATAATTACGCTTCGCCCAAACGGCTTCTCTTTGTTAAACACAGCTTCTTTGTATCATATTAAGCGCCCCGACGAGTCACTATTTCACTTGACTGCCCATTTCCCGTTGCTTCCTATCAGTGCTTTGGAAGTTGTAAATTGGGTGCCACAAACTGCTGAAATTATCCACGACCTGTCAAACATGCGTAGCATCTGACGACGAATTGCAAAATGAGGGGGGTATGAAGCTCACGGACTTAGTGCGATGCGACATCCTACTTAGAAGTCTCATCCAACTTACCCTGGATCATAGTCTAACGACAGGCGATGGGGTTCAGAAAGATGACCAATGAAAAGATATAGACATACTAGCAGCAATAGAGCGGCCTTTGGTACGCTCGATCAAGACCTTTGCAAGCTGGCGATCATTCTATATCTTCGCCCCTGACTCGAAGAAGCCCTGAAGATACATAAGCCCCTCAGCACTGTCATTTATAAATCAACTCACGGGAGGCAAGGTTCGCATTCGGTCAATCCGAGGCTAGATACCAGCCACGTGAGCAAGATACTTTCTGGAAGAAAAGAACGAGATGCTCACAAAAACGATATACTCGCCGGCCTCCAACTCCAGGAGACACTTCGTTCATACGGCAAGCCGCAGTAGGAAACTCCGCGTTGCTCACTCTCGCCCCGCTTGTAGATGACAAAATCAAGATTCCATCGAGAAGTTCCGTCGATGAAGTTGAAATATCGTGTGTCCAGCTGGGAGAGCACGACGATGACCGGGGACGCCTCGGCAAGGGTGAACGTGACTGGCACCAACGTCGTCAGGAACTCTCGTAGAGCGTCAGAGCCGAAAAAGTGAACGCACAGGTGACGTCGCCATAAATCAACGGGTAGACAGCAGGCCGTGGGGCAAGGCGAAGCCACTTGGAGGACATGATCCAGCTCGAGTCAAATAATCGAGTGCGCTCGATCTTCTGCCTGTTTGCTGGTGGGTGGCCAGACAAAGGGGAGCACCCACATCCCCGTTGAAGGGGTGGGGTGCGTGGGGAGGGCGATGGGCGACGAGCGAACTGGTTGGCTTGTCGTTGTGTTCGTGTCGCTGCGGCCTTGCTCGTCGTCGTTGCTGTCGTCATTTCCCTCGTCTCGCTGCCACCGCCCCGATCCCACCACCGCAGCCAATCCACCTAGACCCCTCTCTTGCCCATCGGTCGTCGGCGATCGTCCTTGTCCTGACGATGTTCTCCGTGCTCATCCTTTCTCCCCTGCTCGGGTGCAGGCAGCTTTGCTGGTGGATGCCCAGAAGAATCAACCCACTTCTCTGCTGGAAGAGAGGGGCGTTGGGCAGGGGCTGGATGAGCAGAGGATTGGGGGGTGGAGAGGAGAGGAGAGGAGCGGGTGAGCGAGCTTGGGGGGTGGTGAGCGAGCTTGGGCGGGTAGCAGGCTTGGGTAGCACGCAAGAGGGAGGGCGCGAGGGGACGAGGACGAGAGAGGAGGGTCGGAGAGGGTCGTGGGGTCATGGATGCGCCGGCCCACATCCCTATCGCGAGGGGGCACACAGCGGCTTTGTCGAGTCGTCATCGACGCAGGCGGGATCCTGTGTGGGCAAAAGTGGTTTAGTAAACATATAAGTACGCAAGAATAACGTAGACGTACCTTTTTTCGGCGTTTAGGAACCGGCTCGCAGTGGGAGGTGAGCGTGGTGGTGGACAAAGACTAGGATCAACATCGTTGATCACGGTTCAGCGAATTCCAGCCACGCATCCTATTGGCTGGGACATGCGGCCCGTCCTCGTTCCGTTCCGTCGTCAACATATGGAACGTCTCCGATGCACACAAAACACGTTCTATCTCTATTTAAATGATCGGAAAATGTTATAAGTAAGTATGGTTATTTGACTGGATTTACGTTGGATTTACGGTGCCGGTAAATCGTGGTCGGCAGGGCACCAGATGTCCGGAGCACCGAAGGTGGGTTCAAGGGAAATGCGAGAAGGCATCACGGCGGTCAAATCGACCCTGGATGAATGCTCGAGGAGAGTCTGGGGGTGGCAGCGAGGGCGTGGCGATGTGTTTGAAGCAATTCTAGACAATGGAAATTAGTAAAAT
>MPNV01001937.1:0-17353 GCA_013376435.1 Cyclocybe cylindracea | reverse complement strand
CAGGCCTGATATGGTAAAAGCGATTTTTCCGACAACGGCACCGCGCAGACAATCTTGCAACATTCGTATAAGTTCTGGTTGCTCGGCGCATCTTTGATGGTCGTCTTCTCATCTTGTGTTCATCACGTCTCCGTGCCTTGAGCTTGAGCCCCTAACATTTTGCGCCACGTAGGAACAGCCACGTCTGACGATGTACTCTATACGTGGAAACCTGCGCAGCATTTCTGCCTATGCACTCGCCGACCTGATAAGCGGGTGTTGTGGGGATCCTCGTGTATTAACGCAGGATAAAATATTGGCTGCGATCCTTCTTCGCACTGACCCCTCCCACCATCGGCGCCCACGATATCTGCGCTATGTACGACAGCCTTATCAACACTACCCTTATACCTCCAGTACCCCGACTCCTGGTATCAAACGACGAGCCGACTGCAGAGGAGCATGTGCTCATCGTCGAAGCAATCAAGGCCGCACAAGAGGAGGCAGCTCTCAGACAGTCACTTCCACGAGCATCAGGGAGGGATTATCGTCGAGACGGTGAGCTCGTAGCTTTCGTTCGATACCACAAGGCCGTCGTCTCCGCGTTCCGACGTCTTCCCACCGAGCTGCTCTGCGCCATCTTCACCCACTTCGCAAACGACTCGCATCCCGATCTTGACCATCCCCCGTATCGGCTCGGGCACGTTTGCCGTCGTTGGCGCTCTATCGTCTTATCCATGACCCCCGCGATCTATACCGTCACACCGCCCATTCGGATCACCAAGCGCCATAGCAAGCAGGGCCTCAACCAGCGCCTCCGCCTTATTCTAGAACAAGTACCGCTCTATTCCTGCAAGCTCAGCAGCATCTACGACAGTGGACACCCCATCATGACATGGTTTCTCGCGCGCACAAAGCGCTGGAAAACCGCGTCGTTGACCGTCCACCCCCGGTCTTCCATTGCGCTCTCGCTCTCCGGCCCACTGAAGGTGCCGAACTTAGAGAAATTGCACCTGTGCTTCACGAGCCCGCCGCCCCTCGCACACGCCACCCGTCCCTGTGACGCTTTCGCCACCGCCCCTTCCCTCCGCGAACTCAACCTCGAAGCGCTCATCCCGCCTTTCGAACTCAAAGTCCCATGGCACCAGCTGACGAAATACGCCGAGCGTTCATCGCAGCCCTTCTTTTTTCCCTCCCTCCTCCAGAGCGGGAGCGGCGCGCGCCTCGAGAGTCTGACGTACATCGCGCTCGAGTCAAGCAACGTCGCAGGCGACCCAGCTTGCCCCACCACCCTCCCCCGCCTCGCGCACCTCGACGTGCGCCTCTACCACGCCAACTCAAGCGCGCTCCTCGACAAGCTCGTACTTCCCGCCCTCCGCGAGCTGCGCGTGCGGGACCCCCTGAACCCGCGGCTGCTGCGGGATATCACGGCCCTCCTCGCGCGCTCATCGGGGTTCGAGGCGGACCTCGCCCGGCTCGCCGTCTACGCGCAGCGCTTCGCTCCGTTGGCGCTCACGCGCCTGCTGAGACACACCCCGCGACTCGTGGAACTCGAGTGCGGCGATATCCCGATGGAAGATCTCGCGAACATGTCGAGCCCGAGTGGGGAGATACGCTTCGAACCTGCGGACCCGTCAAGTCCTACTCAGCGTCTCCCTTCTACCCTTCCGCGGCTGCGCAAGTTGACGATCTACTCCCCATCCAAAGCCACCGTCTCCTCACTCGACAGCCTGATTGACCCTCGCTCGGAGGTCGTCACCCCCAGTGCACCCCGCCGTGCGCCTCCCGACGTCGTCCGTCTGGTATTCCCAGATGCAGGCTCCTGCGACGAGGCCGCATCCATGTTGGACGTCTCAAGCGCAGACGACCAATCCGCGTCCCAGGCTCTTTCCCGGCATCTGTCAGAGCTCGACGCGCTGACCGAGTCGTACAAGCTCGACACCGAGCCCGGCATCTTTCACGCCGTTTCCTCCTGGATGGCCGGCCGGTCGCTCGACAGCGTGCTGACCGCGCTGGAGCAGACCCCGCTGCGCGATCCTAAACTCATAGAGGTATGGCTCCCATCCCCTTCCCCTCCCTCCGCCCTCTTCCTCTCTTCCTCTCTTCCTCTCTTCCTCAACTCAAACCTAATACTCTACCTACTCTACTCTATAGGTCCGCGCACTGAGCACCCTTTACAAGCTCTATACCCTCGATTCTCATCGTATACCCCAGGAAGCATCGTACGCCTTCCTCCGCCGCGCCCAGTCCCTACTCGACGTTTGGGGCCTTGCCTTCCGCGCTCGACCCGCAGGTGAGAGGTGGGTGCGGCATGGCCTGCGGTCGTTGCTCTACGTGCGACGCGAAGGAGAAGGTGAGTCGCGCGGAACGATTTGGGGGTGGTGGTGCGGCCCTGTTGATGTGGAATGTAATATATTATGTTTTAGGTGGTGGGTGGCACGATCGTTTCGTGCATGGAGAACACTGCACCGTGGACGATCCGGGGATGTTCTGGCCGTATCGGGAGGTATGAAGGTGTAGTGACGGGTGCGTACGAGGCGATCTTTTTCAACTCGCTCTTCTGCGTCGAACGTGTTCCAGGCACTTGAGCACCTACCTAGGGCATGCATTTGCTTCCTTGGATTCCACTGTCCCTTTCATTTGAAAGGCTTTCTATTTTTTTTTGAGTTCCTCGTTTTACCTTTCTGCAGGTCGACCTTATTTCGTCCTTTCATTTCCAGGTTACGTACCAGGTGTACCAACTTCACCGTTTGATATTCCCAACCGTCTTTGAGTATCAGGTCCGTGTTCGTATTTCCGTCCGAGCAAGCAGCCGATGTTTTATTTTCTGCCCTCTCCACTGGCTGCCCGAGCTGAATATATCTCAATGACGAGTGTAGACTTCGTCGGAACGACATCCTCTGCCGGCGGTCCTCCTCTAGAGAGGGTGTCCATCCTGTCATTCTCGTCGCATAGGCTTTCCTTCATTTCGCATGCGATACTCCACAACACTTGAAATGCTCTCGACCCCCACTGGTCCTGGAATGCGCCAAGTACACACCTACGTCGCTGGGTCCTCCAAATCCTGCCCAATGCACATTGTCCATCCACAAGGGTGTGGATCACCGTTTCGCTGGACAGCAGGCGGGGTACGCAACGAGATCCAAAAGCGCTGTTAAACGTCGACCCCTGTTCTACTTTCCGTGCCCTATATTTACCCTCGCGTTGGGGTAAACACGAGCAGGTCAGAGCCACGTCTAGATCTTCTTCTACAATTCGCATTTCTCTTGAACGCGGCTCTTCCTTCTATCGATTCGGTGGGCATGGTACCGCTGAAGCGGCTCCACGTTCCATTCAATACTTATGTGGGTCTAAGAAACCGTCTTCAGGTTCCCTCAGCCCGCATCCGGCTGGCGGAAATGCCCGTTTATGGCGAGAGAAACAGGTGTGAGGGAGAGACAACGGCAAACTCCTGTCGAATGGGCCATACATAGCAGGACGAGTCTGAACCCGTTTACGCCGGGTTTAGGTACAACAATGTAGTACAAGCGTATCACCGTCTGTCCGCTTCCTTCAGAAACCCTGTGAACAGACCCTGAACAAGGGAGCACGCGAGATAAGAGGAGCGGTCTCTCGGTCTCTCGGATCGATGTTTGAGGGAAGCGAGGAAGCTGTGGACGGGGGGCGAATGAGACGTGATTAGTCCTGCACCAGAGGCGCGTGTAGCAAGGAGTGGGGTGTTAAAGGGTGTTTGTTGTATACGGTCATCGTGAGAGGGAGGGAAGGAGCCGGAGTCGGACGGATGACGGGCGAAGTACATAGCTGGGAATCGATAGATAGGGCCTAGGAGCTCGCGCGGGGGTGGGTTACAGTGGACGAAAGTTGGTGAAGGACGAGAGCAGGTGGGGAAACTGCTGCCACCATGCGCATGATCCAAGAGCTCCGTCCAACACTACTCACCCGAACGCCGGTTATTAAGGCGGCACCTATCTACAGGCGGAGGAATTGCGCTCGGAAAAAGACGGTACGCGGTCGGGGATAGACGATAGGAAATTGGGAAATTATAAGCCGAAGGGGATGAAACCGATCGCAGCATGGCTGTGAGGGAAGGGTAGGCGAACAAAGACTGGAAGGAACTCCCGGGTAACGGGGTAAGGGCAACTCGAGGTCGTGGAGGTTGCGCGGAGAGAGAGAGGGTTGCATGGGAAGGACTCTTGGCGTTGTGGTGTTGAGGTGTGCGTGTGAGGGTCGGTATAAAGGAAGACGGCGTATGAACCCTCCTTGCGATGCACCGCGAGCATCCGCCACTGCTGCTAGGATCGTCCCATCAAAGAGCGAAAGAGACTCTCGATACTATCGATAGCATCTGAGAGTACACGTAACCCTCGCTGAAGTAGCCAGCAGGAACAGCGGAAGGGCATACCGCTCCGCTAAATATCCATGCAAGAGCAGGAATTGGGGGGTGGTAAAGCGCGGAATGGAGGCATACAGACGTGAGGTCATTGAATAATAAAAGAAGGGAAAGTGCTGTCTCGTGCGATAGGAGAGGGTTGGCATCACAGCTGTGGTAGGAGGTCAAGTCATGCAAGATAAGATAAGATCAGCATGCAGGCCTAGACCTCAGCACCACCGCCCATGCTGCTTTCTTCCTCTCACACTGTCAAATGATCCTCGACGGTAACCCCTTCCCCGTCGTCGATCGCAGCCCTACCAGTATCCTACCTGAACGTTGAACTACCAATCGTCCACAATCCGCGATCATAGGGACTCATCCGAGTCCTCATCTCTCCTCAAGCCGACCGAACGTCTGCCACCTCGCTCTGTGTCCCCCTCACTGGCCGAAGGAGCCACTCGTCGAATCGTGCGAGTACCTCCAGTCCAGTGTAATGCCACAAGCAGCTACGTGTGGTGGGCGTTCGCGAACTGTGAAAAGCGGGATGAGGAGCTCGTACCCCGAGCTATGCATCCCGCGACTTCAAAGCTTCAGATCCGCGTCCTCACTTGGTGCATAGGCTCCAAAGTCCCTTGCCCTCCCGCGATCGTGGGACTGCATACATCGCAAGCATGCCGCTGCTTGAGCCATACCTCTCGCAGTGCTCCTCCTTGACGATTATCTGGTGTCCTCTACTTTGCGGGAGCATGTGCGTAGTCCAGCTGCACTTTCCCTCTCCCTTCACCCCTTCCCCGTCCTGCGGCGTCCTAATAAGCATTTCGATCCAGTCTTCATCTCGAGCGCCCAGAGACCCCCCTTTCCCTATGATTCTCCTATTTCCCTACCGAACAGCACCCATTCGACTTTCTGTCCGCCCTCTTTGGTAGGTCGCTGAGCTGAGGGCCTTCATATCAGAGAGCATTCTGCCTTCAGAACGAGGACCTCTGCTATTTCGCCGTCTTCAATTGAGGGCGGAGATCGATTGTCGACATGCGATGTTCTTTGGCTTTCTCCTGGACCTGAAGAGCCCAACGAGTCTCTTCGAATAACTCCACTGGTGCGCAATATTCCACACCACACTTTGCCGTGCAGCCGGACCTTTTCCCCTCATCATGCGCCCTACCTCCCCAAATCTTCCACTTCATTGCCACAAGAATCCCCCTCATCGACGCCCGCTGCCTCGATAGGAAAGTACCGCTCTCACTACCGCAGCTCGAAGGAGACGCCCGCCCTACGACACCTGTGTTGAGCGTGTCGAGGCAAGCATGCATTCGAAGGAGTGGATTCGGACGATGCAGGTGGCGTTACTCGGCATGATGAATACCATTCAAGTTCCTGTTCTGCTCATAATCAATGCCTCACTTCGTGATGGTGTCCTACTCTCGGCGACGCGCTGTAAAAGACTCTGCAAGTGTCTCTCGTGCATCTCATGCTATTTCTCTTGCCACTTCCTCCCGCGATGCAGGGACAAGTCGCATACCATACCGAGCATGACAGCGCTCGCATGATAACTTTCACGGTGTACATCTCTGGTATCGACTGAATTTGGGCCCGTTCGAGCATCGCGGGGAGACTTCACTGCAATCGCTAATCTGCGCCTCTATTTCTTCTTTTGTAGTATACGACGTCTGGAGGCCGTCTCTGCTAGTCAACACAGACTTGACTGATCTACCGCACGGTCTATGATTCTCTCATCTTTGACCATATGGCCTACGCAGGGCTACAATGGACAGACCGGTAGCGCTTATTCGATGCGACGGTCTTAACGTTATATATCGGATGTACTTATAATCAACGCTGTCCACTCTACGCAGGAGGCTGTGGAAACACTGTACGAACGGGGAGGGGCGAAAGAAGGAGCACGCAAGGACTTAGAAAGGGCGGATAATGGACGACAGCTGGGAGGGAAATAGGACGTCATATAGCTCGTCTCAGAGGAGGCCGAGGGATGACAGGTCTACAGGCACGGGTGCAATCTGAGAGCGACTCCATGGAACGGTCTCACGGCTCACATTGCAGAGCGTACATCGAACTTGAGAGCACCAAATTCTTGATAAGACGACGGTCAGGAACGAAGGAGCAGAGCACAGGCGCCGAGGCCTGAGACGGAACCTGTGATGGTATCATTAAGCGTCCGGGCCCATCAACGACGCAGCTGCATCAATCGTAGAGTGTCGATAGGTCGTATAATCAAAGAAGGGGAAGTACCGTCCCGTGAGATGGAGCATTGAGCCCACCGTTACTCGAGGTTGTGGTAGGAAGACAAGGATGTCGTCGTCGGTTCGGCACCTTGGAAGATAAGATTAGATCAGCTTGCAGGCCTAGACCCCAGCACCACGGTCCACGGTCCTCTTTACCTTTCTTCCTCTCACACTGTCAAATGATCCTCGACGATAACCCCTTCCCTGCCGTAGTCCACAATCTGCGATCCACTCTTTATACTCAACCCCATCAGATCTCTCCCCATCTCTCCTTAGTCAAGCCAACCAAATGTCTGCCACCTCACTCTATGTTCCCCTCACTGGCCGAAGAAGTCACTCGTGCGAGTACCTCCAGGCCGGTGTGGTGCCGCAATTTGCTATGTGTGGTGGACGTTCGAGAAGCGTGCAGCTCTTGTCGAGGAGAGACGTCGACCTCTCATCATAACCCCACCCCGGGCAGATCTCGCTCCTAAGTCCCTCGCCTCCATCTCGTTCACGTTTGCCCCATTCACGTTTGCTGGTATTCCATGATTTTATTTCCATCTTTTCACTCCCAAACCCTCTAGCCCTCGTCCACTTTGCGCATACACCACACACATCCTCCCGCGATCATGGGACTGCATATGTAAATCGCAAAGACACCGCTGCTCGAACCATACTTCTCGCAGTGGCCTTTCTGGCGATTACACCCATGTGCTCCTCTCAGATCGCGGGAGCCTGTGCATAGCGATGTGCGCGGTCCTCTATCGCTATCCCCGGCACCCCACACACCCCCAAAGACAAACAACAAAAAAACACACTCTCGTCCCAGAAGATCGCCCGTTCAACTTTCCTTCCGCCCTCTCGACTCGCTTCATACGCTGAGGATATCTCGATGACGAGGGAATATCCGAGCTCCCTCGGAACGAAGTCCGCTGCTCTTCAAGCCGTCCAAGTGGGCGGAATGTTTTTTGTTGGCGCACGTTCGTGTTTTACGACGTTCGGCCACTTTCGTGCTCTCGCTCGGGCGTTCGTTCGCATCCTATCTTCTCATCGCTGAATCAATTTCCTCCTCCTCACAGGCCTCAGCTGCTCGCTTCTACATATACTCTACGTATATGATGCACCCTCCCGCCCGCAACCCCACTGCTCCTGCCAAGCACAGCTTCACACACCCGACGTCTCCGAGACCCTCCTGCACATCGTAGAGCAGGTTCTCCTGTCGTCGTTTGTTCGTACTTTGGAGTAGTGGGTGCATCCGGGGAGATTCGAATGTGTCGTTCCACGTGTTGAGCTTTCATCTGTAGAGCCTAGATCTTGCTCTGACCTATATTCCCGAGGAGGCAACCTGGCTCTTCTTCAACCCGATCCTTTCTTCTAGATCTTGGTCGCGACTATCCAGTCAGGTCCATGTCACCTCCTTTCCACTTCTTATCTTCCACTCCACCCCACGAGGGCTTGCGCTTATGTCCTCTTCTCTCCTCGGTCAGGGCCTTCATCGAGGTTTCTCGGAAGTGTTCTTCGAATTCCTTTTGCCCACACCTGCTCGACATCCACTACCGCGCTACGATACAGTGCCTGCGGCCCGTGACAAAATCCCCCCCGGCAGAGCGCACGTACGCTCTACATCCTCGGGCTAGGTATCCACATACGACAGAGGAGAGGACATCAGCGCTCGTGGAGTGCAAGTCGCTTCCTCGGGTTAGTAGGTCGGAGCGAGGTCTAGGTTATACTAGGTTATACTAGGTTATAGATAAAGACGAAAGCTACGAGCACGTTCGGACTTCTTCGCAGGAACCCACTGCTCGCAGGGCATAATCTTTGGGACATACTACTGGCGAACCTGTGTCTGTCGCGTTGGGATAGCAGGAGGTAAAAAAGGGAGGTGCGGATGATACGACGGTCATGAAGATGGGCCATGCGAATCGAGATAAGATAAGATACCCGGTAAAAGGCGGGCCGCCAACGAAGGATCGCTCGCGACGCACAACCCACGCTTTCCTTCCTGCTCTTCCTACTACGATGACCCGTCCCTTCCAATTCTTCCTCGGCGATACGCCCGGAACTTTGAACACTCACGTATCATAACCTTCCGCTCTGCTGTCGATCTACACTTCCTACTGCCCGAGCTCTACCGCGCTGATCGCCTCAAGTTGACGCACTCCTGAACGCAAAGGACCGGGACCCCATCGCGAATCAGTCAGTCATCGATCGTCGGTATCCTCCATCTACGTCTGCTAATACCTTCAACCTCCGCTTTGTACGCTATTCGATCCTTGCACTCGATATGAAGACCCCCTTGTTGCTCACACCATCGTTCTCGTGGCACGTCTTCCCACCAGCGTCTAGTATTCTCTCCTGCTGTATGAACCCGCCCAGGGTCGACACGGAGCAACTGATGGCGACCTCTTCTGCTCACGGCGCATGCTGCACTGCCCAAGGTCTGCTCGGGCTTGTCATCTCATCGACGAGCTCAGTCCTACGCATACCTATCACAGTGACCCTCTTCGTCGTGAGCCCTTGGGATCGCGAGAACGTGTCGACTCCGCGTCTGTGGTCGCCCTCTAAAGTAATTCATTCAATGCCGCTTCTTATTCCTCTCGTGCGCAAACACCACTCTCTGGATCAGTCGTCAGCTTCCTCCTTGACCCAACGCCGCTCATCCGGCTTTCCGCCCTCTCCGCTGGCTACATGAGCTGAGGATATCTCGATGATGAAGGCAGACTTCCTTCGGAATGACACCCCCTGCTTATTGGATGTAGCGGGAAGGGGCGGAAATTCGACCACATGCGCGCTCATGCTATTATCCTCGTTCTTTATTATCATTTGTCGGAAACCCTGGGAAAGCCCGATCAGGCCGCTAGCTGATTACAAACGAGGAAGCCTGATTAGACATAATCAAGGGAAAAGCCGGCCTGATCAAGTGGCCAGCAGCTAAACGGTTGTCATAACGTGGAGTTGGATTAGAAAAACCGTCAGCCCTTTGGCTCAGTGGTTTTGATCGTTAGTAATGGTGGAGGCTACACTACATTAGTTGTAGTCGTCATGCTTTTGGTTCGAGTCCCCGCCTTGACAATTAATAAACCCCGCCTGATTATTAAAAAGGTTGCCTAATCATCAAAGTTAGGGCTCTAGATCGTGTCTGATCAGCTTCGCCTCTCGGACCGGGCCTGATTAGCCTGATTAGGCTTTGCCAGGGTTTCCGACATTCTCATAGTATTTCTCCTCTTAACAAACACCCGCTTTCCCCTTTATCACATAATCCACTTCCTCACTTCCACGAAAGAGCAAGAGCACACGATGATCCACGCACCCCTCGCTACTTTTTCCATGCACATGCACTCCACACACCTATGCAGTTGACGTGCTCCTATTCACCGTAGGCCGTCCACTAGCACAGGTGTTTTGCAGGTCATTGGAAACACAGCGGGGCACATCGCGAGTGATCCCACGGCTCTTCTCGTCTCGTCAATTTTGACCGACTGATGGCGCTCCCGCTTGCCCCACCGGGCATCCTCGATATTGAACACGGCTCTTTGTCTTGCGATCGGACCGCGATGTTCTACTCGTAGTCGCCCCCCTTCCCACTTAACGGGCAAACATCTCTCGGCGACATCTCAATCCCGAAGACAATCTCAATTTGAGCCCCATCGTCTCGTCTCGCGCTTGGTCGCACTCTCCTCGATTTATTTCGAATTGGGCCTGTACACGGAACGGACCAACTATTCATGACGATAGAGGAGATGTCGATTGAGCAACCGCAGGTGGGTTTTCATTTTTGCCGATGCCTACATGCCTATCTTTGTCTTTCCGTCCCTCGTACTTCAGGCCATTCCAATCGCTACCCTAGAGCATATTGGAACCCAGAATTCGCGCAGAGCGCTCAACAAATAACTTTCAGATGTTCAGATACGATACCAAAATGAACACTAGAGCCCCGCCGTCCCGTCTGAGTTCTGCAAGACCGACACACGGTCGTTGAATTGTCGGCCGTCGCCCAACTCGCCGAACTGGGGAAGGAAGAGCGCAGTCCATACGTGATTTCTTGTCTGATCTGGAGTCTTGCAAGTCGAGAGGCGTGTTTTACGATGCTCACAAGCCCACGCACCATGACGCGCTGAGCGTGTTAGACCATATCATCTCGAATCAAATCTGGTGCTCGGCCGACACGGGTGGGCGTGGGCGGTCGTTAAAGACGGTCGAAATTTTCGGATTCAGAAGACACCAACGGTGACGGTGACGATCGACCTTCCGTGAAACGCTCGTGCGTTCCAAGGCGGGAGTCTTATGGGCGCACCGACGTGAACCAGACCAAATCTCGATTGGTAGTGTACGCAGATGCTAAGTAGATGATAAGCACTAAGGTATAAAATGGTGCCAACCGAGTGACGGTATGACAAGCGACTTAGAGAAACGGCCAATGGGCGGTTACACCCGTTACATTCCGTCAACTTCCCTCCGTCCGTCCGTTTGCAGACCTTCTGACTATACATATGGCCGGGTCGTATACTCGAACTCGAACTCGTCGAATGGTGTCAAGGAGAGGAGAGGAGAGGAGAGGAAAGGGTCGTGCTTAGGTTCAGAGCGCGCTTAGGTGAGAGCACGACAGGACTGAAGGGCTGAGCCTGCAACGATGATGTATATGCTACCGCCACCGCCGCCGCTGCCGCCGCCTCGTCCGACTGGCCCATCCGTCTGCGACGAAGTCAGGACTACCAGTGCCGGGGGGGGTTGACCGGCAGGAAGGGAGTTGAGCGGTGGGAGGGGATGAAGGTGGATGCGGATGTGAGCGTGAATAAGCCAGAGGCGTGAGGAAGGGAGAGGCGGGAAGGGCTGGCAGCGGGGCAGGGGCAGGTGGGGGCAGGCGGCGAGGCAGATGTGAACGCAGATGGGGACGGGGATGTGGAGGGGGGGTAGACCTAGATGGGAAGGAGGATTGGAAGGCGGGTGGGGAGGTGTTGGAAGGACAAGGGAGAGCCTGAGCACTGGGCGCTGAGCTCGAAGGAGCTCGAAGGCGAGGATGCATCGTTCGATGTCTTTCCGCGGATGTCCATTTCGAGGGACGACGGGGCGAGACGGAGCTGGCGTAAGAGTCCAACAGCTTCCAACAGCCAACAGCCAACAGCCAATAGGGCACATTCCGGCACTCCGTTCCTCGTCATCACACTGTCTTCGCCACCGCATTTTCGGGTATACATACGAAATCATCGACACCCGGACCGCCCGCCTCCTCCATAACACCCATAACACCCATAACCATACCCGTACTGTCCAGCTGCAAGCAGCCTTACCGTCTGCATCAGCTACTGCTACTATCCGAGTCATTTGCCCCTCCTAAGTTCTCCTAACCAAAGAACCGCCTCGCCTGAGTCGCCTCTCACAACCTCGCCTCTCAAAACCTCATCTCTCCTCCCTCCCTCCCCGCTCTTGAGCTCATAGGTACTTGAGTCCGACGATTCCATCCACCCTATGTCGGTGTCGGTGTCGGTGTCGGGCCCGACCCTCGCGCCACCCTCGCGCCATGAACCCGAAGCAGACTCGCCCATAACTCGAGCTGCAGGAGCATCAGGATCCAGGTATTGCAGAAAGGTTTCCCTGGGAGAGAGCATCTGTATTGATATTGTGGGCAGTACGGACAAGACGGGCCTGGTGTGCCCCCTTCGAGCAAACTCAGAGCACCGCAGGACCGAAGCTCGAACTTGTGAGAGATTAATAATCGTCGCTGGGACGTCGAATTTCTAGGCATCGTATCTGGTTGGTGAAGCGAATGAGTACTTGCCGCGGATTTTGTACTTGGCGCAGATTTGGGACTGTCGTAACAAGGGTTCGAACGGACCGAAGCACGATTGTACAAGGGCAAGAGATGACAGACGAGAGAGAATTCGAAATGCACGAACGGATGAAAGAGCGATATATATATCATAACAGAAATGTAAACGAAGGCCCACTTGCCTGCAGGTCGCTCAATCACAATTGCCTGGTCCGTTTCAAGCCTAGGCTGAGGGAAGTTGAGGAGAGTGCGACCAGACACGAAGCGATGAGGCTCTTGGGTTTGTCTTTGGGATTGACGTGTTGCAGAGAGGCGTTTGCCCGGGCTGCAGCTCGTGCCCCCAATGGTAAGCTTTGACTGAGGTTGGAATGTGTGCTGAGGACGGAGAAAGGGTCAGTAAAAGCTCAGAAAATGAGCGAACGATGGAAGAGAAGGTGATGGGAGCAAGGTCACAAAGACATCCCAGAACACGAAAAGTTAGATTTGACTCACTCTCACCGCCATCGCGCTCATCGTCCCATCTCGCCTTCTTCGCTGGTGGCGCGCCCGCCTCCGAGTTGCTCGGACCAGTTCCCTCTTCGTCCTCTGTATCACCAGCCTCACCCTCATCGACACCCTCCATCTCGATCGTCGTCGAGTGGCTCGTTGCCACGCCAGCATCCCGCCTCGCCTCCACACCTCCTTCATCTTTGCTGGTGCCCGCGCCGGCACCTCCACATCCGACACGCACTTGCGCTTCTTCGACGGTGCTAATTCCACGTCCTTCCCTACATCCTCCTCCTCATCCTCCCCCTCCTCCACCTCCTCCTCCTCCTCCTCCTCCTCACCCCCAGACCGGATCCCAGCATACCACCCCTCCAGCTCCTCTCACTCTTGGACCAGCTCAACCCACGCCCTGCGCACCTCCCCTATCCACCCCGCGACCTCGTACGCCCTGCGAGCTCCTTCCAGCATTTGTGTTTGTGTCCGTTGGAGCCAGAGACGAGGAAAGCGTTGATTGAGGGGGGTTGTAAGGGAGAGGGAGGGTGCGGGGAGCCAGGCGCTAGGGCGGGTGTGGGGGTTATCAGAAGGGGGGGCTTAGAGGAGGGGAGGGGAAGGAGGGGAGCAGGAGCAGGAGGGAAAGGGTTAAGTATAGAGTACGTACTAGTCTGCCTTGGGGAAGAAAACAACGCAGCGAACGGACGCTTCCCACTCTGGAGGGCGCTCATCGAGGACAGGGTCCGGCACCTCGTTGGGGTCTTCAATCTGATTCATTCCATCCATGCAAATCAGTGGTCAGACGCAAATCAGTGGTCGGAAAACGCGTGTTGCAGTTGCACGGTAGACGTCGACGCGACGCGACGAGGCGCTTACCATGCCCGGCCAGGCGGGATACCCGCGCAGGTCCCCAGAACGACGTCGCCGACTGCGTATTGAAAATTTTCGATGGGCTTTGTGGTTGTGGGTGGTGATGTTATGGTGGGTTCAGCGTTCATTGTGTGAACTCGGAGGGGGTTGGAGGGATGTAAGCGCCCGGGTCGTACCTCGGCTATCTCCGATATGCGCTCAGTGAACATGAAGAGTCAAGATGTTCCTCGTTTTTACCTTTTCCTGAATTTAAGCACTCCAAAGCCGTAAAAAAAATGGCTATTCACGTACGTACATATGATACGCTCGCAAGAAACATTTATCTATTTATTCGCCGAAGCTCGTAACCCCGGTTTACTCTATGATGCTGTCGTATTCCATGCCGCCTTTGATCGCGTGATTTGGAGGTTCATCGACACCCCTCACAGGTATACATGGTGAGAGATACCATGCCACGACACAGTTCAACCTAGCGGATTAAATCCTCAGTGTTCCTGGCGTCTAAAGTACTTCTCGCTCGAGGAACTTACCTCAAACCGAACGTCATCACGCTAAAGACACCGTTCTTCACACCGACATTTACCCTCGGCGGGCGTCGGAGCGAGGGGTTGTTATTGCCGTTATGATGACGAGGAAACAAAGCTACCTACCGAGGACCAGGTATAAACGCCCGCTGATGTAATGTAAAAAGCGAGACGGACAGGGCAAGGATGCCGGGTAGGGCAAGCGCTAAGGTAGAGCGAGCATCAGTCAAAAAGGACGAGACGAGCAGAGCCTTGGGATCACTCGCGATGCGCCCCGCTGCGTTCATCAATTCTCATTTTCTTAACACCTGTGAGCGGACAGCCTACGATGAGCAGGAGGCTGTCAACTGCATGGGTGTGGAGTGCGCGCGAACAACAGCGGGGGATGAGCGGGTCGTCATGTTCTCTTTCGTAGAAGTAAGGAAGTGGGAGGACGAATGGTCTCGACGCTTGAGTGACCAGGACATTTGAGTGACCAGGATAGAGACCGGTAGTAAATTTCTTAGAGCACCTGATTACGCGGTAGGGTTTGGGGGATGGGATGCACCTGGACCACAAGAAGGCTCCCGCGACATCGATCAACTCTGCACGGCGAGGAAGGTCACGCTAAGAGGTATGCCTCGAAGCGGGACGTCCTCGCCATGCAGCGATGTCGGGATCGCGAGAGGGTTCTAGACTCCTGATGCTGGCCCCACTAGATCGTCCACCGCCCTGACAATATGAAATGCACATAACATCGGCGCGGGACAGCTCATACGAGCATCTCCTTCCACAGGTGTTAGTAGCAGCATCATGTCAAGGCGGTGGGCGTCGGGTTGAGGCCGGAACGTTGAGGGAGTACAGCGATAAGGATGAGGTGTGGACAATGGGTGGGAATGAAGAAGTTAGGACGATACGAGCGACAAGTCGGATCGACGAAGCGCATGCGTCTGTTAAAAGCCGTAGACAAGAGGTGGAGCGGACATAGTACGGGGATTGAAGACCTCTTTCACTGCTGGCGTGGATACTGCGTCCGAACACACGAGTAGGATTGAGCTCGTCGATGAAATGACAAGTCCTAGCAGACCGTGGGTAGTGTAGCGCGCACCATGAGCAGAAGAGGTCGCCAACAGTTACTCCATGTCATAGACCCTGGGAATGTCCATACAGCAAGGAGAGAATACTAGAACCTGGCGAGAAGACGTGCCACGAGAACGATGGCGTTAGCACCAAGGGGTCTTCATACCGAGTGCGAGGGATCGAATAGGTGTCCGTTCCCCATCCCTAGCTCAGGTTAGACGTATTAGTAGGCATAGACGGACGACGCTGACAATCGATGACTGACTGATTTGCGATGGAGAGCCTCGTGACCTCTTTAAGGAAATGGTCAACTTGAGACGATGGCGCGGCAGACCTCAGGCTGTAGTAAGCGTGGATCGACAGCAGAGGGGGAGGTTATGATATGTGAGTGTTCCGGGCGTATCGTCGAGGAAGAATCGGAAGGGACAGGTCATCGTGGTAGGAAGACCGAGCAGGAAAGTGTGGGTTGACGATCCTTCTTCGGCGGCCCGCATATTACCGGGTATCTTATCTTATCTTTCTGGGCCCAATCTTTGCATCTTCGGGACCTCCCTTTGTCCCACTCGATGTACGGCCTCTTATTACCTCATATTATTGTATCAAAAAGGGTTACATTATCTCACAATTCTAGATTAAAGGTTCACATATAAATCAAAAATGTAAGCAAAGAACATACATAATCCCCAACGAGCAACGCACGAGAGAGGGGAGTTGAACGGAATGATATCCATAGGGGTAAATGCGGGTAGGTGGCTCCAAAGTTTGAAGGACCAGAGTGAATGAAATACACCCACAGGCAGCTTCGATGGAGTATTTCTGCCATAGTAAGCGTCCAGTGAGAGTCTCTTCCTGCCTATCTCCTGAAGTTAATCCCTCCTCCCCGTGCACCGCACTAGAGTCCATGTCCTTCTTCCAGTCTAAGCGCTACCGGTCTGTCCATTGTATCCCTGCGTAGGCCTTATGGTCGAAGATGAGAAAACCCCAGACCGTGCGGTAGGTCACTCAAGTCTGCGCTGTGCTGACTGGCAGAGGTCTTTGGTCAAGAACAAGCAGTTCCCCACCGACAGAGGCTATGCAAATTCTGCGGAAAGAAAATAAATTAGAAATCGCGACATCGAAGCCAGCCTCCAGACGTTGTAATGTGTACTTGCAACGGAAGAAATAGGAGGGAAGAGATAGCTATCACACTGAAATCCCTCCCGCGATTCTGACTCAAGGACTTCGATAAATACCAGAGACGTACGCCCTGAAATTATCGTTCAAATGGCGCCAAAGCTGCCTGGTATGTGAATACCTAGCCCCAGCAACGCGGGAGGGTGTAGAGAGCACGCTCTGCCAGTCAGAGAATTTGCTACGGGCTGCGATCCTCGTATCTTATCGTAACGTAGCGCGGTAGTGGATGTCGAGCAGGTGTGGTCCGAGCAAACAGAATCTGAAGGACGGTTCCGAGAAGCCTCAGTGAAGACGTCGGCCGAGGAAAAGACATAAGCGCAAGCGCTCGTGGAGCGGAAGATACGTACAAGGCTGACACGGATCTGAAGTAAGCAGTCCCGATCGAGAAGGAAGAATCAGGCTGAAGACCCAAGTCAAGTCGCCTCCTAGGGTCCTTAGGTCGTCGCTCGATCCGGGCTCTACGGAAGGAAAGCTCAACGCGCGGACCAGGCGCGTCCGAATTTCTCCAGATGCAGTAACCCACTGCTCGAAAACAGTAAACTCAAGGACCTACGACCGGAGAAGTGCCTACAATACGCAGGAGGATCTCGGCGCCGTGGGTGTGTAGTGCAGTGTTTGGCAGGAGCAGTGGGGGTGCGGGGGGTTCGGTGCCTTCTTAGAAATGGGTGCATCGTCGAAGCGAGGAGCTGAGTCCTGTGACGATGAGGAAGAAATTGAGTCGGTGATGAGAGGATACGATGCGAACGAGTGCTAGCACGAAAGTGGTCAAACGTTGCGAAAAACGAACGTGCGCGCCAACAAAAAACATTCCGCCGACTTGGACAGCTCGAAGAGCAGCGGACTTTGTTCCGGGGGAGTTCTATCCCCTCGTCCTCTTCATCGATGTAAATATCCTCAGTGCACGAAGCAG
>MPNV01001320.1:54923-147140 GCA_013376435.1 Cyclocybe cylindracea | reverse complement strand
GTCAGCAACATCGGGTATACCGCCGAAGGCACCGCGGCGTACGTGTTCCCTGGCACCTCAGGCAGCGATGGAACCGTACCTTTCTATCGCCTCTGGAACCCCACCCACACCGACCACTTCTACACGACCACTGCCACGGAGGTGTCCAGCGCCGTCCTCCAGAACGGATACGAATACGAAGGAATTGCCGGCTATATTTACCAAAACGCCAACTGCGGCGGCGTCCCGCTCTTCCGCCTCTACAGTGGAAGCAGCGTCGATCACTTCTACACGACCTCCGCGAGCGAGCGCGACAATGCGATAAGGAATTTGGGATACAACGATGAAGGCGTTTCGGGATATGTTTTGCCAGTTTAGGCGAATTTGGGATCAAGGGTGTGCAGGCAGAACGGCATTCATGAACAGGTGGGTTGTTGATATGGTGAAAATGGAAGTAACTACAATGGGTTATGTAGCACATAGTCCATGTTGATTCACATAGTATGCCCTCTTCTAATGTGACAAGTGCAAAGGTTGTCGAGGCACAGTCCGAATGCGGGTCTTTGATTATCATATCATGATCGTTGATCAATCCCAGGCATTACATCAGCTGCGCCACAGTGTGATTGCCGCATGGGGATTCCTCATAGCCAGAATCAGAACTCCGACGAGAGAACATTCGAGCGCACACTTTAGAAGAGATCAAGAATTGACTAGAATCTGAATTGACTAAAATCCGAATTCTTGGCGTGACTGAGACGCCTTGGTGGTACAGTTACAAAATACTGACCCTCCTGTTCGTTGTTCCTCAAATCTTACTGATGCCACCCGCGCCCCTTGTCAAGGTAGAGCTGGTAGTCCACGACACTCCACGTTCCTTGATAGTTTGTAGATGCACTCGGCCTGGTCACTGGGGGCGACTATGTTAATCTCATCCTGAAGAATTTGCTGAAGCCAGCATCGCTCCATCCATCCATGCGAGTATTGCAGGTACAGGCGTCGGAAGCGGTCTTAATGGTTTAGACCTTAATTAACTGCTGGTCGCCGACGTTCAATCGAACACCTATCGCGGGCAACGTTGAGTGGGTGGGACACAGGAGCGACACAGGAGGGTGGTAGCTGTCGGTAATTCGGAAACGTAGGTTTGAATCTTTGAGTTATGGTTTTACTGACGACCTTCCTGGCAAGCCTTCACATTCTCCTTGCGGGCTCTCGGAGCAGTGAATGGGAGGAGCTTGGGCTACATAGAATCGACTGCGTGGATGGACATAAGAAGTGCCAAGACAACAAAAGAGTGAGTAGCATACATACTTCGTATATGTCCTATCAGCATTGATTCTGCCTCTGTCACAGCCATCGAACCTCGTGTATACTGGTGAGTCCTCGCCGCTGGAAGGCGCTGGCGTAGGGCTGATCTCACATTCCCGGTCTCATGGCTAAAGAGACAACGTAGACGGTTCTCTCGCTCATCCGTCGAACATCGGTGGAGAGTGACAGACTTCCAGGGTTTGGCAGGGTCTTCTTCTGGTCTCGCGTTGTCGCAAACGATGCCTAGCTATGTTCATCATAGGTAGGCGAGAACTGGAGTGGGTTTGGAAGCGAACTGAGTAACGTTACGATACGATGGGTAGCACTTTACCTTAGTCCCCTTCGCCCACAGCGTTGGCTATGGCAGCCTTCGCGTCACCCTCGTCGTCGTATTTGGAAACGTCTTCCCCGTTCTGATTGTCCGTCTTGCGTCTGATAAGAGGGATTAAGAAATTTGACGGCTTTAAGACAAGGATGAATCGAGTGCTGACATAATCACGCCCCACCACCAAGTTGCGCGTCAAGATCTTCTCAATCCGGCACCAGCGAAGGCAATGGGGGCGAAAGAATCGATGCACACTGCGTTGTTCCCTGGCCGCCTCATGTTCATGTACCTCGACAGTAGTCCTCGTGATCGTTACGTGACATGCGCCACGAGAGGGCCTGGAAGGAAAGAAGTGGTCAATCCAGTCTTATGGGAGACACGAGAAGTAGGGTACGTACTCACGTCGTGTCGTGCGTGTCATGATTATTTCTTGAGGGTGGAGATAGTTAGGATGCGTGATTTTTCTAAAATTTCATGAGGACAAATGCCAAAATATAAACATGAAGTTTATCACGACGTAGGACACTTTACCTCGCTGAGAATCCAGAAATGTTCGGACACATGGGAAATCCTGCATACAAAACATATTCGGGGCACGTAAGCTTTCCATAGCGTAGAAACTGGCGATTGAAGCAAGGTTGGAGGGATAAATACCGGGTATTAACATTTGGCGGCTGCATCGACGCTCGCAACGAAAACTGGCAAGAGTGAGTATGGGATATATGCAATGCTTTTTCAGTGGTAAAAATCACAGGTAGAGAGGAAACACACCAAGGTATGATCTTATTGTCTCGGGGTCCAACATGAGGCTATTTTACCCCACCGAGAAGCCAAAAAAGTTCCGAGGTACCTGAAATCAGACACGCGAGGTCGGGTGTGTACGTGTCAGCTTTACCTAGCATAAAACCAGCGAGTTGAGGGCATGAATACCGGATTTCGACATTTGGCGGATTAGTAGCGTTGCTCGCAGCAACCCCAAAGAGGAACGAGAAACGGGATGGCCATGAAAGCTATGGAGAGGACCAAAGGGGTAGTCAACAATCTTTTCGAGTCATAAAATCGGACCACGAAAGGGCCGTACCAGAGTACTGATGTTATCGTTACAGAGCACGATATTGGACATTTGACCTCGCCGAGTAGCAAAAAATGACCAGACAAGCTTGAAATTGCACATGCGAGTTGTACTAGCTGTCCATCATCTTTATCTGGTGAAAAATCAAGGGGTTGAGAGGATCGATGGCGCATATGGATCTTGATGATGACGTACCGAACTGGCAGGCGGTAGTGATGTCGTTCGCGAAAGAGCTTTTACAGCTGGACACCTGCTACGTGTAAGAAGAGAAAAAATGGTCGCGTATACACATCCTTACCTCGAATTAAGGGCAGAGCCGACGTCCGTATCAGTGCGTGCTATGAACCCACTACACGTCCGGTCCTTGGACCTTGAGGATAACCGCTTCGACGAACTATTTTCTTCTGTTTCGGCCAAGTGCGTGAGGACCAAGTTCCAAACATGCAGCGCAGTAGAGACTAGGAGAGCTTGAACCTCTCCCACTGGGTGTGGCACTTTCCGGTCATTCCCACGGTTCGGAAAGTACTTGCTGGCGTGTTTTTCTTCTTCACTCCCCAACTACGGGCTGCTGGTTCCCCTTTCTTGACCAGCCATGGCGTCTTGTACGATAGCCTAGCTGCTCATCTGCTTAGCCCTCTATGCGGGAGCGATTTGCAATGAGGTTCTGTTGAGATTAGGGTCCGGTCTGTATGAGAGCGTGAACTGTAATTTCGAACCGACGAAAAGGTAAGTAATTTGTCGTTCTTCGAGCTTCAATGTTTGACACCCTGCTCTCCAGCTAATTGATCGCTTCTTTGAAGGGATTATGTCCGTTCACGGCGCTCTTATGGCCAGGCGAGGTAAGCAGCTTCGACACGACACTCTTCGGATCGTGCTTTAGCTCATTGCTCGCAAGGCCGGCTTGCGTCGCTACAGCACCACCGTCAACAACCAGCCGGAGGATCGCCCTCTCCAATGAAGTGTGCGCAGCGTTGAGGGGTCTATCTGAGCCGCTCTCGATAAGCCTAGTGTCGGCCCCTACCTCGTCACGACCTACAAATGGTGGAACCCGCCGACGTTTTTGTCTTCCAACTAATGGGTCATTCTCCTCGTCTCCATTATCCAACCCGCTCTGATGAACGTCTCCACACTCCAGCTCCGTCCAGACGATGTTCTTGGCCCTGTAACTGGCCCTCCGAGTCCACCGGTCTTCGACACTAAATCATCATGCTCGTCGGCCTTGTGAAGCCATTGACCTTCCTTGTCGTCTCCTTTCTCTCCTTACTCGAACTCGCACAAATTGACGCAAAATCCCTCAAATTCGCTCTTACTGCCGTCGCCGCCCTCGTTTCTGCCGTCCAGTTCTCGACACACCGTCTGTGTTGCCCTCTGACTCACCCGGAACCTCTCTCAAATCCGCCAGATCCTCCGTTTGGTCTACCTCCAGGGCTTCGCAGGTAAATTCCTCGAGCCTTCACCCACGCGTGTGTCAGTGGTGTGTACGGATGTAGGTAGCCCACCTGACATAACTTGGGCTTTCCACGTCCCTCCATATGCCGCTTCACAGTAAGATCTCGTCCTCTTTCCTCATTTCTCTCTCTCTATGTCGTTTGAATGCCTGGCTGGCGATCTTCGCCGAAGTAGCCAAACTTCAGTTGCGCTTCAAATGGGTCAGAGGACTGGTACTTTTAGCCGTGACTTCCCACCGGCCTTAATACCGTCTCCACGCCCGACAGATGGAACAGTCCGTTTGGCATTGACAACTTGAAGCGTCCTAGGTCTGCCCGAAGCCTCAACCGGGCAAGTCCTACATTGAGAAATATTGGAGTACGAGAGTCTGTGCCGACTGGGGCCAGACGAGGCACCAGAAGGCGATCTTCCGAGACAATGATGTCGCGTTCCGAACGTAGCTCGGTGGGTAGGTGCTCAAGGAATTCCTGACGCATATCTTCATCGTACGAAGACGGGAAGATAATCAGCCGGATGGTCCACGAGACGTACTCTCAACGCAGGGCTCGCACCAAACCTTGGGCAGCACCGCCCAGGATACGGCCCGTATACAGGCAGCTGCTCTTCTATCGAAGGGAGGGTTTGGACAATGCCTTAGCCATGTCCCGAGTACATCATTCGAACCACAGATTGGAGGACACGGTATATGGCTGTGAACGATGACCTAATGCCGAGATCCCGAGTATCTAACATGTCCATGTCGAAAGCGATTTGCTCAGCACCAGCACTCTGACCTCCAAGCACACTACTGTGAGCACCCCTTGTCATTGCGATCGGCAAGCCTGACGTGCGCGTAGGGATCTATAAACGCCATGCCTACCGCTAGAGGCACGATCACGTCCCAGAACGGCACCAGGTTCATCGCTACCTTCATCATCAACGAAATTCAGTACATCTACGCCGGCAGCGTCGCCCCTAACCCGGGACCATACAGGGTTTACAAGGCGACCCTGACCTACAACAACATCGAAGATTTGACGGCAATCCGGTCCCTCACCGGCAAGATTGGTATCTACGCCCTCAAACTCACATTGGATAATCGGGTCACGATGGAGGGGGATCTGCCCGACGATGGCTTGCTCGACCCAGCGACAACCGTCAGTGGTAGTGGTACTTGGACCACCGCTTAAACTAGTCTCTGATCAACGTCGTGGATGTTGCTGTCGAGTATGCCTACCATTCGTCCGATATGAAATTTCACGATCCATGTGTGCATTATCTTACAGCTAGCACCATCATTGAATCAGGACGCTGGACACAAGACGGAAAGCATCACCGGCCGTTACCCTGATATACAATGTCCGTGTGTCCATCTTCGTGTGCACGTACTTACTACCTAACGAGGGGTCGAAACGAAGAGAACATATCTGGAAGAGTCTACTGCCCAGGAGACCTCGTCAACATCCGAGTCTGAGACTAAACGAGCTTCACTGCTTGAACATCACGCCTGGCCTTCCAATCTTCATATGGCATTTTAATTTCCACAATTTCCACTGACTCTTCGAGACGGACAAAGGCATGGAACGGAATGACGGTGTAGTGGCAATCGATTCCAACCCGCAGGCTCTCTCACAGGTGCCTGCACCAGGCGTTCAGCCACGAAAACATGTTATACATTGGCGACTGGGAAGACGACGACAATCTGTACACGACAAAACATTCCACCACCACACGAACGTCCATTGATTCGGCAAGAAAACCTGGTTAGGATATCAATGAGCGTGATTCGCGACGACAAATATTGCGAGACACGCACTTTTTTATTTAAGCAGTGGTCCAAGTGCCGGAACCATCGACGGTAGAAGCAGGGTTGACTTGATTGTCGTCGGGAAGATCTCCCTCGATGGTGACCTTGTTCTTCAAAGTAAACTTGATGGTGGAGATACCGACCTGGCCGGTGTAGGAGCGAGTGGTCGTCAAATCTGTAATGTCATTGTAGGTCAACGTCGCGTTGGTCGTCCTGAATGGTCCAGGGTTGGGGTTGACGTTGCCACTATAGATGTACTGGATTTCATTGATGATGAACGTGGCAACGAATTTGCTGCCGTTCTGGGAGACAACGTTGCCTTTAGCGGTGGGCATTCTGTTTAGCTACCTGGGTCTGCGTCAGAACCCTGTCGTTCATGGGACAAGGAGGGTGCTCACGATGATTTGTTTTTGAAGTTGAGAGCGGTGAGTGTTGAGGCCTGAGGTCCGTTCCTTGAAGCGACCCCATGCTTTATAGATTCTCCATCCCAGCACGGAGGAAAGGGCAGGACACAAATATCACATGAGAGTGTGTGCTTCAAGACCCAGGCAGCCAATTCGACGCATTCAGCCCCTCACCATTCGTGCTTCCAAGCGCCGTGTCACTGACATTGTCACCAGGGCATGCATCGATATCTGTTGCGGCGTCATGTGCAGAAACAGAAGAACATTGTGCTGCTGTCGAGAGTGAAAAAATGGAAGGGTGGAGTCCCATACACGTTCAGTCTAAGGAATCGGGTCGTAGGTATTCAGGTCAGTGGGTCTGTCCTGCTTCAATGGTGAAGGAACACACCACTAGGCATCACAAGAATGGGGGACCTCTCGTGAATAGTCGACTCTTCGAACAAAATACAGACGTGGTTGGGGTCATAAGAGTTGTCAGTGACATCACAGAAATGGGGGCCCTTCACTTTCAGGAATTATGGAACCTTCTCTGACAGCGCAGTCAGGCTTGCTAACTTTTGGCGTGTAAGGTATGGCCGTTATTCTGGATATTACATCTGTGCAAGATGTAAGGTCAGCTGCTGTGTCAGAATTCTCGTTATAGCTCTGGCTTCCAGAAAATTTCTTTCATTCTAATGGCTTGGATAGATCTTCCAGAACATCTGAAAATGGTGCAAAGTTCGAGGCTCCAGCCGCTCCCTTCTTGGAGCGAGTTCGATGTAGAGATCACGACAAACTGAGCGATGAGCTTGGTTTCTTCTCTGCGATGCTGGAAATGGGTTTCATGGTGTAGAGCTGAAGAAAGTGGGGTTTGAGTCGCATTCTGAGATCGTGTCACTTGTGGCGCACTAGAAACACAAGGCGGCGTTCGACTCGAATCTCTATCCAAGTGAAGACAGGAAACCCTCACATACTTGGATGATCTCCGACTAGGCTTCTTGCCCTGGCAGCCCTTCAACCACTCACGTACATAGAAGTAGGTCACCAATGAGGCTATGTAATAGTGAAGGCCTGGATCTGACGATGGTGGCTCAAAGTAGGATCTTGAGTTCAGCTGCCCGTTTGACTCAGGGAACTTTGTGACTTCCTACACACCTTGTGCGGACCCTCTCAGTCGCCTTTGTGATCCAAGTGATGCCCTCGGATAAGCAATGGGCGGTTAGGTGAACAAGAATAGGCATTTGCAGCAGTGCTCACCATCCGACCATCGGTGTTAGTCGGTGTTGGCTCAGCGAAGCAGACGCCAAGGCGGAGCCCGGTCCGGCGAACTTCTCTTGGGTGCTAATGCCTTCCACCACGAGGACACTGTGGGCATTGACTTATAACTCGCACAATTATACCAGGAAGACACTGAGAACATATTTTAAATAAATTCCTGCTAGATTACTCAGGCATTATGTGGAACCTATCAAGAATGTAAGCTCCAATATGTCTGTGTTTGTGCCCTCGGAGATATCCTGAATACATTTGAAATCAATCTCCATGCATCCAGACTGGAACTCGGAACGATATTGTAATATTTCTCTGATATAATCACGGCTGATTAGTAGGAAAGTAAGTACTAGCTCGTTTCAAAGGCTCCGTGTCCAAACCGTACCAACAAACCATCGCTTCGCTGCCAAAGACCTTTGGTCTTGCTACATGCATCGTAAGACCATCCCTCCGCCTTATCTCCACATTCCAAAACATCGAACCATAGGCAGACGACGACTGGAGAAGGGTAGTTAGTCTACGGCCGACTCGAATATGGTGAAAACGGCTGCTTACTGAATCAGCGAACGACGGGCCGCCATGGTGCACAGGTAAGCATCGAGAGAGGCACTGAAGCTGGGGGAGAAACGAGTGAGTCTCAGTCGTTCTCAATGCTGGGTACTGTGACTCACAGCTAACCTCTCTTGCAAACGGCACCCGAACCTATCGAGCCATGCACAGCGAGCCTCCCCTCCGTAGTTGCACTGTTGTTGAGGAACTCCCGATATCCATGCTCGCGATCCATTCGAAGGCTCGCAGTGGCGGTACATGGTATTCATGCACGATTCAAGTGTTAGTTGATTTTCTCTCGTAGACTGCTGTGAACATTGGTAATCATTGTCATTAGCATCGAGACACCACTCCGTGCTTCAACTTCGCGGCCCTTCTTCCTCGTTGTCCTACCCTTTCCCACTTGTTTGTACTCTGTATCCCACCCTCAACTTCCCTCATATCCTGCTCGCGCTTGTGTAGGTGTAGAGAGACAGGGTCTCGGCCCAATCCACTACTGTTGGTCCTTGTCTCGCAACGCGTGCGTTCACACCAACTCTTCTTGCTTGAAAACCCGTTCTCTAAGTGCATGAACAAAGGTTAGCCCTCAATAGTCATTCGAGGCACAAACTCTCTCAGGTTTCTATTTTGCGTCCAGAGCAGAATCCGCTCCGTCCGCCGTCCTGTCGAGTCGGTACGTGCCTTGTGCTGGTTCGAGACAACAGTCCTCAACGAGGTGAAACAGCAAATACCAACATTTTCTGCCCTCTAGCACCTGATCGACGATGTTCGAGCTGACACAAGCTCGTATCAACGGCGTCCATGCTCGCGGCCTGCAGTGATGTGCCTACGACGGGTGATCGTGTGGATGAAGAAAATAAAGAAACACACACCAAACGCCGTAATGAGCGGCTCTGAGGTGCAAGGCATGTCTCGCGGCTGTGCATCCTACCAAACAAGCTCGTAGCTGAAGCGGACGACGGTGGGTTAAAGCCTGAGCGTTTTTGGATGACGAGGGTCGATGTGGAGGCATGGCGCTTCAAATGTTGGTCGAGATGAGGACGAAAGCGAGAGGCGAGTGGAAGAGGTAAAGACGGTGACGAGGGCCAAGTGGGCAGGATGAGGCTGGTACTTGTTCTTATTGCCCAAAAACATGAAATACAGACTTTTTATACTACCAAAAAAAAGGATCCAGCAGGAAATGCGCCTGAACTGAGCTCAGGAATAAGGATTAAGAGGAAATTGTAAAACATGAATGAAGGAAAAAAGGAATAAGAGGTGAAACGCGAGGCAGGGGCAGAGAGCAGCAAGTTGCCTCAAGTGGAAAGGAGTGTGCACCGGACGCCTTTGTGCAGCATGGTAAGGAGTCGGCACGGGTCGACGGGGACGCTTTTGCTGCAGTGGCTCATTGTTGCCTATTGGTGCTTGGTGCTGTCCGTTATGACGTGTCGACGACTCGGGCAGGTGAGTCTAGATCACAATGATGGGTGTTTTGAAGTGTTGGTCTGTGCTATTAATTTCCGGCTTACGAGGCAGAGCGGTCACAGGGATGTTGGTTGGACTGCCACTTTGTCACACAAGGTCGGGAATCGAATAAATCTGGAAGGATTATCCAGAAATTATAAAGAAATTTCTTTGAATAACTTCTTTGTAGTTCAGTGGCAAATAACAAAGGTTTTATTTGAATAAATTACAGGTAAGGGTCCAAAGTAAGCGTAACTTCAAGATATCTGTCTCAATATAACATGGTCCTTTATGCAAATTTTATTTAGAACTTCCTTTGGATAACATTAAAATAAAGCTGGAGTTGTTATGTGAACTGTGACCCTGTGTCATGATCTCTTCTTGTTTTTTGTGTAAAGTTACTTTATTACGCGAGTGGCAGTGTGACATGATGTTCTTGGCTGACAACGTGTTCCATTGCAGAAATGACAACGGGCCGGGTTGTGCCCGACGCGGCTCGGACATTGACAATAGAATAAGCTGCCGAAATCAGGGAAAAACTACCTTTACAGGAGTTTTCCCCGTTTTTTCTTCCCACAGTGTTTCGTCGCGCCTTCTTTCCTTATCCGTCCGTGTGCGTCCTCCCAAACACCCTCAGGCCTCCGGCCTCCGGCGTTTAATTTCCCAGCCAACTCATCATTTGCCCATCTCGTCTTCTGCGCCACGCCCGGGGTATCTTCATGCCGGATTCCTCTTTTCATGTCGAGTTCCTCTTGTGGACGAACGCTCGGGGCGATCCCAAAACCTCCCTCTTTATTCGGCAATGGGCATTGGGAATGCATGCATGTCACGGGCGCTCGACACACAGATGTTCCAAGTTTTCCAATTGCAAAATTGCAAGTCACTTTCCTTACGGTGCGACGACAGCGCGTTTCTAATTCCTGTCGAGGTCCTTACTTTTCGCTCAGTCTAAAAGAAGTCACGATAAAGTACACCGGGAAAGAATACTACGATCTGGAAGCCTTCCGACTTGGATACCCTACGCCACCGTCTAATTGGCCTGAGTAATCAAGGGGTCCAAGTCCCCTATTTCTCATATGTATGATAGGGCACAAATGAACCTTGCAGTTGCGATCGCACGCCCCACGTCGAGCGTTTACCAAGTCCTGACTACTTCAACGAAGCTGCACGTTCCCAAATCTCTCAATCCCTCTCGATTTCCCAGCCTGTCGCCAGGCCAAAAAATCTGAACAAGAGTCTGAGGAGGCTTATAGGACCTGGGTTAACTGAGGATAAGAACTACCGTCCTCCTCGTACCCCAGTTCTAACTATGATTACTGTGGCGCAGAGGCCCAACCCGATGCCGCGTCTTCCACCTGGCAGATATCTACTCTTCGAGGCTCAGCGCTCAGCGCGTCTCCCACTCGATCCTGTCGCACGCTCTCAGGCCCACCTGGACGTATACTTATCGCTATGTCCTCCCATCCATATCTTATCTCCCTCGTTCTCATCCCTTGTCCTTCTAGCACGATATATGATTATCACATCACACACCGACAACCATGACGCTGGCCAGCTCCCGCGGTGGGTCCGACGTTTGACAACGACAGCAGTGTGCTCTCGCGATCGATTGGCAGCCGTGAGGTGAATATCTAGCTTATCAGACTCCCAATCAGACTTAGGCTTTCTCTCTTTCGTCCCGTCACCCCTTCACCGTTTCCCACTACTGTCCCACCGTCCCACCCACTTTCACTCGGAGCACCTTACTTACCTTACTACATCAGGACTTTCACGCGCACGGCCGCCAGCTGGCAGCCAGAGAGCACGTTCCTCGCATGGAACACTGCGGCTTAGGGATCGCGTCATTCACCACGCCAAAGCGACACGCCACACGCGTATCTTATCTCACCTCATCTCACCCATCCCATCGCGTCTCGAACATTAAATCTTTGCCTTTACTTATCAGATTCGTAGGTCTTTGCTCGGGGCGAGTCCACGAGGTGCGTTTTCCTCTTTTAATTCCCTTCCATGGTGCTTACCCGTGCTACATACTTACAGTACAAGTTCTCATAATGCATAAGCTAGTGATGCATAATCGCTAATAATGCATAGGATTTTCGGAGAACCAAATTACATGACCCAGCCAAAATGCCTTCTCATAATGCATAATTCTATTAATGCATGGGTTCTGGTCGTCACCGACGTTATGCAGTATGAGAACTTCTACTGTACTTAGACAGTGTTTGAGTACCTTTCTTGGGTGATTTTCTGCTCGTATCGCGGCCCTGCACGCATACACCGACGACCGCAGCAGTCCCTGCTCGATGTTGGGTAGTCGGAATCTCCAAAGTGGGAATACCTGCCCCACATCGCAGGCGCGCCCGACGGCGGCGGTGCCCACCAACGCGAAATTGCACGTCGCTCGACCCCATCTCTGGTTTGAGAAGGCCTGGAATTCACTCGGACCCGACGCCAACCATGGAAGCTTGAAAGGATAACGTCTACACGTCCAGGCAGAGTAACGACGTCCATCCTCCTACCCACGCCAACCCACGCCCACCCACGCCTCGCGAACCTGGGCGCGCTGGCAGGTGAAACGCGAGCGCTCTCTCGTCACCGGCTGATTCTCATACGCAGTACACCGCGTCTGTGTACATAATGGCGTGTCGGTAACGAACGCGATACGTGCTGTTGGGGAGAACATCCCTCTGGGTTTGGCGCCTACCGCCCATACCCACTGTCAGCTTCGTACGTCGTAACTCATTGTCTGGTCCTCTCCCAGGCTACTCTGACTCTGGCGCTACGTACGTGAATAGGCGAACCACCTCAACGTTTGACTAACTCAAGACTAACTCAGAGCGTATGCTTGCATACCTATTCCATGACTACGGAGAACGGCGGAGAGTTATCGTTCCTCGTCAGCTCATTGGCCTGAGGTATAGTGCCCTAGAGTACGTGTACGCGCATTGCCGAACCACCTAAATATCTAACGCACGGCGTATGTCAGCGTTTGTCACGGAGAGCGGGGAACTTACGGAGCGTTAACGCCAAGTTAACGTTCAGCGCTAGCGCCAACCCCAAGGGTATGTTGTCTCCGACTACCTGGTGCGCCCAACCTTCGTCTTTTATATTACCCTCAGGTTCGGCCCATGCAAACGTGCGTCGCGTCACGAACCCCACACCCAGCGCCTTGCCGACTATACTCAATATATATAATCGGTCTCTGGATCGGGCGGTGCGCCGGTGTGTGACGGACGGACGGGCGCCTTTAAGTTCCAATTCAAGACAACAGACGCCGCAGGTCTGATAGGCTACCCGAAGCTGTGTCGATCCCCAGACCCCGCCCTACCCCAACCTCGGTCGGCCCCGCCCTCGCCCGCCCTTCAAATTCATGTATTCGTTCGGAAGCGCCATAACCGCCATTCACCCAAACGGTTCTCGCTAATCCACCCGTGGCCTAGTGATCTTCGTTCGAACTTGAAGGCTACCTGAGCGAAGCCTGAGGCCTGCGACCTGCGCCCACGCCCGGGAAGCGGACTCGGGATTTGCCTTATACATACGAAGAACCACAACGGTACGCACGTCCCCAGGAGTTGCCGACCTGAAATTTGAGGTACTTCTGCTATTCATCTATCGTTCTTTCATTGGAGAACTCTACCTGCCTCGCTCGGAACGCACCGAGCACCCTGCGCAGCGAGAATCAGGTCGGCCCGAAGTCATCTTCGCCTCAACCGAACGTTAACGTCAACGTTAACCCTGGGAGCTTGTGGACCCTTGCTAGGCGTCGGTCCTCAGTCAGCGCTTTCGACGGCTGCGGCATCACAACCGTGCTTCGTGATGCTCTTAATCAATCCTCCCCGGTTCATTGAATTCAGTTGTCTCACTAACTCACTCGTATCTCAGCGTCGGGAACTCTCATTGCTCGAGTTCAGACCCCTCGACGCAGGTCGAGGCCCTCAAGATCCCGCCTCTTTCGAACGTGCCGAGATGCTCACGATGCCCACGGCCCCGCACTTGTCACTCGACACGCGATCATCGCTCACTGCACACTCGTCTCCTTACATTACTGGTTTCCTCTGCTCGGAATACTCTGATGCCGGGTTTGACGACAAATGTTGGCCTGCGTTGCTAGCCCCCCTGCACCTTCGTGGATTGTAGCTGATTTGGACGTACATTGCGGGTTCGACGGGGAATAATCAGTGCAACGAGTGGGAAGAGCGGGAGGGTGGGAGGAGACCTACGTTTACGATGATCGGGTGGGTGGGAGGTTGTAGTCAAGGTTGGCATGTTCCTCGAGAGGCATTTCAGAACTCAAGGGACCAATGAGCAACTAGTAAGTGAGTGAAGAGGCATTTGATTAACGCTCTGTGTCGCTTTTGCGTTATCTCGTTGTGGCAGGTGTATGGAAGTATTGCGTCCGTCGACGTCCAATAATCATTCATTAACGTTAAATAGTTCCTGTGTAGAAGAAAAAAGGAAGAAGTCTGCGTTCTGCACCCGACGGGGCGATAGGGTGATAGACGTCGCCATGATCCGTCGCTGGGAACGCCATCGCTAGGCGCCAACAGATTGCGATACGTTCCGTCCCAACCTTCTTCTTCCTGTGTAACTAGAACTTGCAAGAACAGTACACCGCCGTTTCCCACCCCGCGTCATCACTTGACCTTCGCGAAACCGGGAATTCCTTTTCTTGTTCTCAGGTACTCAAGTTGCTACTTCTCATTGGGTTAGACGCTATAAAACCACCTTGGTAAAAGCGCCCGTGTGGCGATAAATGCATACGACAATGACGTCGCCATTTAATTTAATTAAGCGACGGGCCTGAGCCATTGGGCTTTCTATTTCGATTTCGCGTTTCCTCCTGGATGGGCGGAATACCTTCAAGTCGAATCGCCTCCCCTGGTCAGCTCGTTCCAGAGTCTAGACTCTCGTGAGTCTTTTTCTATTGAAGTTTCGTTCATTAAACTCGTGGTGGCATATGAAAGCATATTCCCTCTTCTCGTCGAGATATGAACTGTCCGACTAAATTGAGTTTAGTTATTCTTCGAAGTCTATTTAATCGGAGTATACATGAAGTACTAGAGCGCCCACACTTCGGAGACTAGAATACAATAAGGGGACCTCCAGGGTCTGATCAGAAGCTTCGGCGAGACTTCATAAGTGTAACTTTATATCCGCTGAGTTTGTTCTTGCCCGACCAGCGGCTCGGGTTTGAATACAAACGCCCACACGGCAGGTGTCATTTGCGTAGACGGGCCATTCGCATAAGGCTTTCTGGATCCTCACAGCCGTCCCAACAGTGTATTTAAACATCTGTCTGTCGGCTCTCTTCCCGAGGAAAGAAACATGACTTTCAAAGAAATAATTTCCCAGCGTTTTAACGGGTGAAACTTGAGTTCCTCCGAAAGCAGCGTCGGCGGACATCGTGCTGATAGATGTCGATCTTTCTTCTCAACCGCACCATTCTGCCTCTCGCCAGTGGAAAGATCGGCTGGAAGATGGATCAGTATTTTCTCGAAAACATAAGAGGTGGGCTCACTTATCCATTTCCAATCCCGTTGATCCTCCCAAAGTCCGTGTAGGTCCTCCAATTGAAGACACAGCCTGCTACCCCGCGTGCTTACCCTATGATGAACACAGGATAAAACACGAGTTATTCATAGTACTTACACCATTAAACAATCAAACTGTCGCCCAATCCCAATGGGTCTCCCATGGCCTGTTAATGACCGAATTATATTGATAGTGATACAGCTTCTTGAACCCTAAAGTGTATCCTGTTCCTCGAATAGCTGCAGGACTTAGGTCACTGATATCATATCAAGGTCCGTATGATCGCGGTCCTGGTATGACCCAAGATGAACGCAATGTCTGACACTGGTCTGACGCAGTCCAAGCACGTTCCGCTATATTGAACGCCTGTTAATTAGAATTAGCACCCGTCCAGCGCGTGCATTAAGATATGAACAACGTTCACCAACGGGAGCGTTTACCTGGCAGATACACGATGATCAGGCCTAAAGGTGTTTCTATCCGCTCTGATCTGAGCATGGATATAAATACACCTCGACGAGATCGCAGTAGATAATAGGATTCGGATTAATCTTAATCGCCTCCCTGCGACGGAGTGCATGTATGACGAGACTAGTACATACTCTGAGTAAAACATATCCGTGCACCGCCCCGTGCCCTTCAAGCCCCTACCCATGGACCATCAGCGTCCCATCCATTCCGGAGACCCGTCTCAGGACGTACCCTTTCCCAAATCACAGCCGTCGGTAGCTTATCTCCGCCCCTTCCTTTCCCCTCTGAGTCCGAGTCCAAAGTGATCATCCCGCTGTCCGCGATAGAGCAGGTCAGCGAGAATTTCTGAATGTGCTCCACCCACATCATGCTTCGCGGCTTCTAATCCTGCGTTAAGGTACGCTTGTGGAGGTGGAGGGGTATATCACACCACAAGACGTCATCGATATGTTTTCTTGGGAGATGCAAAGTGGGGGTGGACACCCGAGGGCACCCGCCGTCCACGTTCGAAGTGCTCGGGAATGAGGTCCCTGCCTCGTGTTACGGACTATCAAACAACCACCGCTTCTTCTCCTTATCGAGCTCGTAGGGAAGAGGAAGAGGAAGGTGCATATGTCGTTGGTTCTGTGATCAGCCACGAGGCGTTACGTGAGCATTCCTGTCAGCCGTCATTTCCCTTTGCTTTTCACTACAACCCGTGGTATGTTTTCTAAGCACACTTGCTTCCGCTGAGTGATCTATCTGGAACTCTATGACAGAGCCAGACCAGATCACAGTGGGTGCATAGAGCATAATTCATGGGGCTTAATCTAGACCAATGTTCATCGAGAACGTGTGAGCTCAAGGATAGCATTGAGACTCGAGGCGAAAGCTCAAGCTCAAGCTTCAGGCTTCCAGTCGGGAGTTGTGTACATACCATGCTTCGGAGCGGAGTCCTAAGTACGGCGCCCCTGCGGCGATTGGGGTTCACAGTATGGAATTTCGATCCCGACCAAACCAGAACTGTTACCAAAACCCGCGCGTCCTAATTCCTCGCCATATGAATGGTCTTGACGCCTCCGAAAGTAGGAAGATAACTCGCATGTTGCTTATCGTTTCCGTGAAAGAGTATCAATATCTCTTTGTGGAAATGTAGGGAAATGTCCTGAAGGCCTTTTCCCGTCGAATCCTTGGTTTGTGTGGCGCACCAAATCCCTTATTAGCCGCAACGTTCGATATTGCGTCCTAACGATTTTATTCTCTCCGTCTATTGTTCGCGTGAGGATCAATTATGAGATTGGTTGTTCGTCGACCCGGGCTCTTTGTGCCTTCCTTATTGAGCCCGCGGTGCGAACTCCGGATGATTTGGCAAAAGAAGTTAATAAATATACAAGATGCAATATTGAACGCGACTGACAACCTCTTTACGGCTTCTCAGCATGCCTCATGTCCGTTCTCTTCATTCTGCGCCCCTCAATGAGTTCTCTCCCCCACTTCAACCTCTTTTTCGTATCTCCCACTGAGTGGTAGGGCTTTCGGCTCCGTCCCAATCAGTACATTTCTCCACACGCCATCAGATTTAGATTCAGGTTTGGCGATCAGATCTCTTTCCCAGCTTCCAGATGACATTTCGATCAGTAATCAGGGTAACGTGAGTTGCCGGTTAAAGACTCCTTTTTGATGGGAGCCACGTGGCCAAGCACTCGCCTGCACCTCTGGACACTTTTTAGGCGCCTCTTTGCAAATTCAGCCGGCACATCAACGCGTAAGGAACACATCCTAAGCAGACGTTGGGCCGCCATAACTCCGGCGTGTGCGATTTCATACGTCTTTCCTCGAGAGAGTATTCATTACCATCTCTGTACAGCCTCTCGTTTCTCGGAGGACAAGAAAAGCGATTTACTTTTCTTGGGGAGCCATGTGTCGCTGCGCAGTGCATCCAGATATCCCCTATCCTGCCGCCCATTTCTCCACTGCGAATTTCTAAATGTGGTATTTGGACGGTCGAGCGGAGCCGGAAGAAGAACTTTGCACCTATAGCCGTGCAAAAACGACCCCAAAGCCCCCGTGACGGACTCGGGCCTCGACGAATATTATCGCCATTAAAAGTCCCGACGGACCCGACCACCAACAAATTAAGGTATGCCCTCTCCCGCTCATCCTCCGTGTATCAAACGACAACAAGCCTCTCCTCACAGCCGAGCCGTCCGTGACCATCACTCCTGGCCAGCCATGATCCAACACCAAGCTCGTCAATTTAGTTGGACGAATTTTGTATGCGGGGTTGCGCCACCATCTCGGAGGATATTGGGGACTTCTATGTACGTCGCGTGGAAGTTCCCGAATAGTATTCTCGTTGCTCGACTATGAGGTCGCTTCTGTAACCTGTTTGTCACAGCGAGCGGGACCATCCTGAGTCGAGATGCTCGTCCTAGACCCACGCACAGATACTCAGCTTCGGGTGAAGACGCTACTCTTGACTTCCTGCGACGGTGCGCAGCTACCTGCCGTCGAGTCGAGCACGGCCAATAGTGCGTATCAGCACTGATATCACGAAGAGAGCTCGCTCCCTCACGCGCCTGCCTAATTCTGCGACATCTGCTGTAATTCCTGGAAGCACGGACCCTTTATCATCGCATCTAAGCTACTTTCAGACGCGGGACCGTAGAGTTGGGCGTCGTTCCGGTCGTATGTTTGGAGCACAGGCTGTGTTCTTGTTCGCAGGGACCTGCCATCTCCCTTTCTGCTTGCTGGTTTACACCTTCTCACGGCTGCTCGGATATTCACTTCAGGCATCCCAGCGCTCGTAGGTGCTGTCAGGTTAATCCTGGGATTGACGCGTTCTCCTCTCGCTTCCCCTGACCGACTTGATAGCTCTCAGAACACTCCACTTACGACTAAACAAACTACGGTGAAATCATCGCACGTCGGTATTAGGGATCATGGACGATTTCCACGCTGCCCTTTTTCGTCTATCATCTCCCGTGCAATAATTCCTTATTTTCTCTCCCCAGGTCTTCCTGGATTCTCGAAAAACTGTGCTGTCATCCCATCGAACATCTGACCAACGTTGCCACGACGGGTCTGGTATTCTCATCCAACGGGCTTTTATCTGGAATATTCAAGCTTGTTGTGTGGGAGATAATCTGTCTCGCTTCGTGCATGCCCCCGCGCTTCAGAACGTCTACTAAAAGCCCCGGCCTCCTCATCCTGAACGTCCCAAGCTGGTTTCACCTTCATCCTTCGTCGTGGACACTCCTGCTGCGCAGTTCTGTAGAACATCTCGCGGAATGTCGTGGAACGTCAGACACCGTCCCTTGGATGAGACGAAATACCCCATCCTGAATCTGTTTCCTGGGTTTTTCGCGTTTCGATGCTGTTCAAATTAGAACGCGGCTCCTGCTATTTTTTACCCCGTTTCCTCATCTCGTTGTGCATCATGGATCAAGCTCTCGTGTGATTCACCGAGAAATAGCCATGCCCGTACCCTTACTGAGCCGAAGATGCTCGCAATGCTCCCTTCGAAGCTCGTAGCTTGCTGCTACCCGTGGAGTTGCTACTCACGGGCTATAAAACATTGCCAGCGACCCAGGCGTTCTCGGAATAATAGCCGCCGTGTCGAAGTCAAGTGATGCGTTAGCTGTACAAAAGGGGAGTGCAGTTTACACATACGGGTAAAACCACCGAGGGCCTGCCAAAGAGCCCAGGAGGATGCACGCCCACTGGCCAGACGACGTGGGACGTGGCATCGGCTCAAATGAATAGGCCATTTCATCTCACCGTTCCCCCACTCCCCCCACTCCCATCGGTGGGCCTATCACCGTGACTGCCTGAAGGAAGGTACCCAGACACACTGGCCGTCTCGCGAACTTCCTCTGGCGGACGTGCGGTGCGCCCTATCTACATTCTTCATGGCTTCGAGAGACCTTAGTTCTGGCATTTACGACCCCGTTTTCCAGGTCGTGCGTTCCATTCTACGGTTCGTGATCTTTACCAAACACCCAGGAATAGAGGGAATGAGCTCCTTATCTCCCTAGATTACGGTGCTCATGTAAGTTTTCTCTTTTGTTGTTCGTTGACAGCTTACCCTCGAGGAATCTCCGCACTATCCTATATCGTTAGATTGGGTCTCAGGGTCAGAGGCTAATCCCAAGTTTCGATTATGAGAGTACGACGTTAGGTCGACTTGATTATTGCTTCAGTCATGACGACGAGGACAGGTGGGCAAATGTTGGTCTCGGGAGCTCAAACACCCAACTTTCTTGGGTTTTCAGTTTTTATATCGTAGCACCAGTCCGTATAATTGCTGAGTACGATAAAACTTTATATTGCGATCTCTTGATGGTCATATAATTCCCGGCGGGGGTGCATGAACGAGACGGTAATGACTATAGCTTTGAGTTTCCGTTTTACAACCTCGAAAAAATATCGCAAATTCTTCGTTTTCATAGACAGCGGCGAGCAACAGCCGTACTTATACACCTCAAGTATTGGATTTATATAAAATACAATTTTCGTAAATCACTCAGCTACCCGACAAATTTTATCCACATCCAACCACGGCAGCCGCTCCTTGAACCTCTTCACTATGAGTTCGCTGTACGCTTCCGAGTAACGACTCGAATCAAATGGCAGCCTATAATTACCATACCCAAGTGCACAAAGAGCTGCCCATGCAGCGCTCTGCATGAGTGCCTTGAAATGTCGATTGGGCACTGGGTCGATGACAACGATATACCGCACGGGAAATTTCTTGTATCGGAGAAACTGGTCATTCATGTGTGGGTATCCTCGCTCGAGCTTCGTCAGGTACCCCATAGGCAAAGTAGGCACAGGCTTCATCCCCCACAGGTCATCCGTCGCCGAGTGTATCGTCTCCCACGTCCCATGGACATCAAGATACGCGGACGACGGCGGACGTCCTGAAGGATCATGCGGGGTTTCAGTCGTGCGTGCTCGCACGACAGGCAGCGCACCATTCGGGCCATCGCCGAATATCGTGGCCTCCGCTTGAGGAGCATTCTCCGCGTAAATAACTACGTGAAAGAGGTCAGGCCGTGCTCTGAGGTTGGCGATGAATGTGTCGGTGAACTCGTCTGACTGGAATCTGATGGCGCCGAAGAAATGTGATCTGGTTTCTCCTTCCCTCCATACGACGTGCCCTGGCTTTCGCGCCGGGAATGGTACAACACGAGGAGTTGACGCAGGGACGAAGAATGCGATTTTAGATTTGAACGGGAAAGGTGCGCTTTCTGGCCGCTGGTGGTACTTTTTGTGGATGCTGATGAGGTGTTGACGGGTGCAGGCTCAACGCCGCTATGTGCACGATCCAAGAATTTCATTGGGCTACAGGGCGAATACATCACTTGAGCGCCGTTTCTTAGCAATTCACTCGTCTACTGATGAGCGGAATGGCGACCGGTGAAATATGCTCCGATGAAAAACGTAGATCGGTGTTAGGGTACGGGGGAAGGGAAACAGGAAGAATTCAGATTCGAAGGAGCGCTCGATAGACAGACCTTGTGCGAGGAGTACATAAATCGACCGAGAAATAGTATGCTCGAAGCGGTGAAAATCCAGGGAACAGATCATGGAAGAGGTGCACAAGGAGCATGCATGGTTGGCGACGGGAGTTCTTCAACTTCTTGGTCTCGTGGCCTGCTGTCGCGCAATCGACGCATTTTATGGAATACGGGGTTCTTCAGAGGAGTATGATACTCCTCCTATCACACTCGAGGTCAAGGGAGGAAACCACAACACAAGAAGACCAACAGCCGGCGATGCACAGCGAACGCCTGCGAGGAGTGGAGTAGGTCGATCAGGAAACCGCTTGGGCGTAATGTTGAAGACCAGCGAAAGATCGAGGTCCAGGTTGATAGCAGAAGAGGTTGCGAGGAGAGCATGGTCGGTGGTAGGGACTCTCTTGGCCTAGCGCTCTCATAGTCGACGCAGGATGTGGGATACGAAGGAAGATGGGGATGGTGATCAGGGTACGAATGCTGGATATTGCTTGTGGAGGACTCGGAGGGAAACGTCGACAATCAAAGGACCAGCAACAGGTGCACACGTCCAGCGCATCACCGCCACGTCTATCATTGAGATCTCCAGCGAATGACGTCCTCGATGGTAGCAGTAGTATACCTGTCAGAGAGCACATCCTCCGCTGAGGTCTGCAACTAGGAATGGCGGAAGGATGTGCGGCGGGCCACTGGGTACCCGTATCTGACAAAGCCATCGGGCGCGGTGAAGCTCGGAGGGGAACTCGTAGTGGGGGAATAGACTCAGACAGGCGATAGAAGTGGCGTATGTGAAGAAGGTGGTGGTGGTACGAGGTCGAGAAGGATGTTGTCCTCGGTTTGACACCGCGATCGGGCGAGTCGCGTAAGATAAGATAAGATCAGCATCCCGGGCTTGAATCTCATAGTATTCCCTCCGCTTTCTTCCTGCAGCAACGATAAGGAACTTCAAACGATCCTCGACGGTCCTCCAGCTCGGCTTTAGCACGTCCATCGATCGCAGCCTTATCCCGAGCTCCAATTGTCCGCGACCCATTGTAACTCTTCCTCAATTCATCCTTAGACCTTCAAAGCTTCATCCTCAGACCTCATCGACATCCCCAAAGCCGACCAACGTCGCCGCCCCGCCCTACACTTTCTCACGCTAGTGAAAGCAAAGGAGACGGTCGTGCGAGTACCTCAAGACCAGTGCTACTCAGAAATTGATGAGTGGTGGACGTTCGAGGACCGTGCAAAACGTGAGCTCTGCTCTAATTGTACGCATCGCGCTCCTCGTTTTCTCTCGCTCCCATCTGAGACGACTGCGCCGGGGCAATCCCTGAGCTCGCTAAGGGTGCACAAATCTCTTTCGTCCGCTTGGTGCATACACCCGACCTACATACACCTCATGCATATGCCCCAGGTCCTCCCGCGGTCATGATATCACGTACATCGCGATTCGCGAGGTGAGCCATGCCTCTCGCAGTTTTCTTCCTCGCTATTCTGGGTACGAATAATCAACATCGCGGGCCGCATCCATGGTCGTGCCCGGTGTGCCCCTCCGTATCCCAAGCCCGCCCACGTACGTTGATATCCGGCAGCGATCGTAGGTAATACATACGAGTTACTTTCTCTTTTCGTCTCAAGACGATCTTGACCCATTCCTTACTTATGCCTGGACACCCCTGGTGTTCAGGTTCTAGGTTATGGCCGATTTCTTAATATAGTAATGCACCCTGAGAAATAATTTCCTTCTTCGTTCTGACTCGGCGTGCAGTATTACATTGGTGCATCGAGGGGCTCTTGTTCGTTCTCATAAAGAATAACGGAATTAACGCCGAGGCGTCAAAGCCGCTGACTGTGACATTGCGCCTACGCGCGATGTCACATTTAAGGCGTTGGCGCCAGACTTCGTTTACGATTTTTCGTTTCTCGGAAAGGGTTCCCCTACTTGTCAATGAAACTCCAATGTCACCATGTCCAGGCCTGCCCGGAGGGCTATATAACGGTATCATCCATACACACACACTAAAAACACCCACGGTGAATCAGCTTTCCTTACAGGGCCGTGACCCCCACTCGATTTTCGAGGGAGGAATGCTTTTGGCACAGGATGTTCTCATCTTGTCTGTGTGTGACGAATCGTCGTCGAACACCTCCACTGGGACGAGTTTCCCCCTACGGTCTCGCCGTATCATGCACCACCGCATCGTCTTCCCTCTTGGTCATACGCCTCGCCTCCCCGCCTCTTCTAGGGATATAGCACCCGAACCAATGGAAACACCTGCTTGACAAACGGTGCTTTCTCTCCTATCCCTCCCCATAACACCATCTAAGCTCGTGGTGGGTTCGTGTCGTGCTTCTTGCCATTTCTTACTCTATCCTCTCTTTCACGCGCGCTCATGCCTCTTCTTTTCTAGGTATTTGTAGTTACTAGGTCTGCGAATCGTATTCTAAGCTAAATTCGCTCTCTGAACACCTACTGAACGTCCACCACCTCGTTGCTATAGTCGCACTACTACAGCTCGAAGGAGGACCTTGTCGGCCTGAATGACTCCCCAAAGAGGAGGAAGAAACCGTGGCTACAAGTTGAAGTGAGAGTGACGGTGCGCGTCTTTGTTCGCACGCTGTGCTACTATTTTCTCGTTCGAGCTCTGAGGTTCTGTAGGAATAATTATCCCTACTCATGAATGATATTCTCGCCTGCCAGCTGACGAAATATGGTACCCACAATGAGTAGGGATGCACTATCTGCACCTGCTAGCGCGCTGTGTCGATAGATGGGGGACGGGGGCCGAACGCCAACACGCAAGCTGATTCAGATCACCCAGCACGATTCAAATCACAACGACTCTGAGCACATCAGACGCTCCAGCGCCCGTGGTCCAATAATTGTGGCCAAGTTCTCAAGCCCAATCATCAGGGCGCCATCCACAACGCAGCGCGCGTCCACAGACAGGGATTAGAGCTTGGCGCTTCGCATGGTTATGCGAGACCGGGATCAACGAACAAGGAAAAGTATCCCGATTCTTCGATCAACGAGGTTTTTTTGTTGAGTTCGCTCGACGGTGTGTAGACGGCTCAGGGGCAGAGACGTTGAGATGGACGAACTGTAAGTGAATACCGGTTTAGGCGCAGGTGAGGGCGTATGGAGCTCGATCAACGATTATTAGACCTAAGAGGGTGTCGGGGTCCGTAAAAGCGGAAATCCGTTACGCCTATCCTGTATACAAGAGTTAAGGCTCAGAAAACGACGCTGTCCACGTTTTTTAATCGAAGTGGGCAAGAGCGATCGTCTTCAGGTTATCCTCAGCCCAGGACGGGTGGAAGGATCGTAGGCTGCTTCGGTGGGGATGATGTGTACATCCACGGTCCAAGTGATGGTATGGGTGAACCGAAAGCGTAGCTGGGTAGCCGTCAAAGTAGCATTTATGCAGGGATTACGCCGGGTGCTGGGGTAGGCGGTACGTGGCAAGTTAACTTGTGGCTTCAAGTTCATATCTGAGTACCGTAATGTGGAGAGAACTTGTACTACCGTTCGCCTACGATTTTCCTACAAGAGATACCAGCATTTACAAAGTGGCTCCCGAGCCGGAGATGAAAGGGCTGGTTGGCAATAGCTCCGGCAGGACGGCTTCGAGAGGGGGGTAGGTGAACGAAAGCCCGACAGATACTCCCGGGTAACTTGAGATTGCGGAGGTGGCTGAGCAGAGAGAGAGAGCGTAGCGTAGCCGGGGAAGGACTCTGGGCGTTGTGGCGCTGTAGTGTGAGGGTCGATATGAATGAAGATCGACCTGGGACGGCGTATAAATCCTCCTTGTGGCGCGCGGGCCAGCATCCACCGTTGCTACATCATCGTGCCTTTCACAGAGCGAACGAGACTCTCAATACTATCGATAGTATATGAGAGTACACGTATCCCTCGTCGAATTAGCCAGCAGGAACGGCGGAAGGACGGACCGCTCCGCTCAATATCAGAGGAGGGATTGGGAGCAAAGCGCGAGTGGAGGCACATAGACATCGAATGGGAAATCGACGCATATTGCGGTGAGCGAAGTATGGTATCGTGAGAGGGAAAGGAGTTAGCATCGCAGCTGCTCGAGGTCGTGGTAGGAAGACAAGAAGGATGTTGTCGGTTTGGCACTTCGAGTGAGCTGTGGAAGATAAGATAAGATCAGCATGCAGGCCCAGATCCGGGCACCACGCCCCTCTTCAGCTTTCTTCCTCTCACACTGTCAAACGATCCTTGACGATAACCCTTCCCCCATGGCCAATAACAGCCTTACCCACCCGACTGCCAATCTTGCACGATCCACCATCCCCTAGCACTCTCCATCCCCAGCATCCCCATCCCCAACATCCCCAACGCCGACCAACGTCTGCCGCATCGCCCTACACCCACTCACACTGGTCGAAGCGCAAGAGATACTCATACGAGCACCTAGATCTCACTATGCCAGTGTTGTAGCTGAAGGCCATTGTGGTGGACGTTTGAACGCCGGGCAACTCTGGACAAGGAGAGACATCTACTCATTTCCCCCCCCCCCCCACCGCGCGCAGATCTCGCTCCTAAAGTCTCTTTCCTCCTTCCCGTTCAAAATTCCCGCTCGGTACCCCAAGATTTCTGATACATTATACATGTGTTCGCTCCCAATTCCTCTCGCGCACTTTGTGCATACTCTACACCACACATCCTATCCTCCCGCGATGCTCGGATCACCTACGTATCTCGCAGGGAACAGTCGGCGCTGCTTGAATAATAATCTACTTCTCGCAGTAGCCTTCCTGGCCATTATATTCTTACCAACTGGTCCCAGATCGCGGGAACCTGTTCGTGGCCGATGTGCACGGTCCTCACCATCCCAAAAATAACGACAAAAATGCTCTCTCGTCCCAATTCTTGTGCTTCGTGCACTGAGGATATTTACATCGATGAAGAGGACGAGGGGATAGAACTCCCCGAACAAAGTCCGCTGCTCTCGAGCTGTCCAAGTCGGCGGAATGTTTTTTGTTGGCGCGCACGTTCGTTTTCGCAACGTTGACCACTTTCGTGCTAGCACTCGTTCGCATCGTATCCTCTCATCACCGACTCAATTTCTTCCCTCATCGTCACAGGACTCAGCTCCTCGCTTCGACGATGCACCCATTTCTAAGAAGGCACCGAACCCCCCGCACCCCACTGCTCCTGCCAAACACTGCACACACACCCACGGCGCGGAGATCCTCTGCGTATTGTAGGCACTTCTCCGGTCGTAGTCCTTGAGTTTACTGTTTTCGAGCAGTGGGTTACTGCATCTGGAGAAATTCGGACGCGCCTGGTCCGCGCGTTGAGCTTTCCTTCCGTAGAGCCCGGATCGAGCGACGACCTAAGGACCCTAGGAGGCGACTTGACTTGGGTCTTCAGCCTGATTCTTCCTTCTCGATCGGGACTGGCTTACTTCAGATCCGTGTCACTTCGTATCTTCCGCTCACCGAGCCTTGGCTGGTATCTTCCGCTCCACGAGCGCTTGCGCTTATGTCTTATCCTTGGTTGACATTTTCACCGAGGCTTTGAGCCGTCCTTCAAGTTCTGTTTGTCCACACCGCACCTGCTCGACATCCGTTACCGCGCTACTATACCGGGATCGACGCAGCCCATAGCAAGATCTCCGACTGGCAGAGTGTGCGTACGCTCTACACCCTCCCGCGATGCTGGGGCTCGGTACTTACGTACATACCGAGCATGACACCGCTCAAGTGATAACTTCACGATGTACGTCTCTGGTATTGATCGAAGTCCTTGAGTCAGAATCGCGGGAGGGATTTAAGTGTGATAGCTATCTCTTCTCTCCTATTTCTTCCGTTGCAAGTACACATTACAACATCTAGAAGTTGGCTTCGACGTCGCGCTTTCTGATTTCTTTTCTTTCCGCAGAATTTACATGGCTTCTGTCGGTGAGGAACTCTTTGTTCTTGACTGAATATTTCTGTCAGTCGGCACAGTACAGACTTGAGTGATCCCGCGTGGTCCAGGGCTTTGTCATCTTCGACCATGAGGCCTACGCAGCGCAGGGCTATACTCTACAATGGACAGACCGGTAGCGCTTATTCAACGCGACGATCTGAACGTTGTATATCGGATGCTTACAATCGGCGCTGTCCACTCTGCGAGGGAGGATTTTGGAAAGCACTGCACAAGGGGCACGAAAGACGGAGCACGCAAGGACTCGGAGAGGGCGGATAATGGACGACGGCTGGCAGAAGAAATAGATTAGATGAGGGCATGTGCGGATGGAAGGCTCGAGAAGGCCGAGGGACGACAAGTCTATAGGCAGGGCCGTACATCGAATGGGACAGAGGGAGAGGGAGAGGTCCCGAAGATGCAAAGATGGGACCCAGAAGGATAAGATAAGATGACCGGTAATATGCGGGCCGCCAAAGAAGGATTGTCTGCCACGCTTAACCCACGCTTTCCTGCTCGGTCTTCCTACCACGATGTCCTGTCCCTTCCAATTCCTCCTCGACGACAGCCCGGAACCATCACGTATCATAACCTTCCCCTCTGCTGTCGATCTACACTTACTACAAGTCCGCAACACTGTTCGTCTCAAGCTGACTCTCCTTAACAAGGTATTGAGGCTCTCCATCACGAATCAGTCACTCATCGATTGTCAGGGTTCTCCATCTATGCCTGCCAGTACCTCCAACCCCAGCTCGGGGACAGGGAGCAGACATCCACTTGATCATTTGGTGCGAGGGTCAACTTATCGTTCTCGTTTGCCCTCCTTGCCGTATGGACCGGCTTCTGGTCGCCGCTCCACGTCAGCTCCGCCTCGCGCCATCTACAACTCTTAACAGACGCGTGCGCTTCGTCTGTCCAAGTTATCACCTATATCGTCCTAACTCATACATCGACAGACGGCTCACAGCCATCAGGAGCCTGTTCGTACCACAGCTGCTTCATTCCCACCCATTATTCACACTTCATCCTTATTGACTGTACTCCCTCGATCTCGATGTTCAAGCCTCAACCCGACGCCCACCGCCTTGCTATGATACCGCTACTAACACCTGTGGAAGGAGATGCTCATATAAGCGGTCCTGTGCCGATGTTATGCCATAATTCGGTCACGTTCTGTCAGGGTGGTGGACGATCTACTGGCTGCATCATCAGTAGAAGGAACGACCTCTTAACTTACTAGTACCCACGATTTCCGCTCTTGAAGCACTCTCACCTCCACCTCGTGAGAGCCGACCGTGGGTGTCCTATGACTCCGGATCCGCTTCCTCCTCCCTACGCCACTAGCTCCTCTCATCCACTTTGCACTTAGGCTTAATAGCCCGAGTCCTCCTGCGATCCTGACATCGCTGCATGGCGAGGACGTCCCGCTTCGAGGCATGCCTCTTAGAATGTCCTTCTTCGCCGTGCAAGAAATTGATAGGCGTCGCGGGAGCGTTCTTGGGGTCCAGGTGCATCCCTATCCCCAACCGCGCCACGTACTGTAATCAGGCGCTCCAGGCGATTTACTACCGGTCTCTATCCTGGTCCCTCAAGTGTCGAGACCATTCGTCCTCCCACTTCCTTACTTCTACGAAAGAGCACACGACGACGCGTGCACCCCCCGCTGTTGTTCGCGTGCACTCCACACACCCATGCAGTTGACAGCCTCCTGCTCATCGTAGGCTGTCCGCTCACAGGTGTTACGAGAAAGTGAATTGATGAACGCAGTGGTGCACACCGCAGGATCCCAAGGCTCTTCGCGTCTCGTCCTTTTTGACTGACGTCGCTCCGACCTTGTCCTACGAGGTGTCCTTGCCCTGTCCGTCCCGCTTTTTGCATTAGATTACGCGGGCGCTCATACCTGGTCCTCGGTAGGTCGCTTTGTTTCCTCGTCATTGTAACGGAAATAACAACCCCTCGCTCCGACGCCCGCCGGAGGTAAATGTCGGTGTGAAGAAAAGAGTCTCGTTAGAGTGAGGGCATTCGGGGCGTGGGTTCCTCAAGCGAGAAGTACTTTAGACACCAGGAAAATTGATGATTTAATCCGCTAGGTTGAACTGTGTCGTAGGACTATCTCTGACCGTGCATCCTCGAGGGATGTCGATGAACCTCCAAATCGCGGGGCATGGTCCCCAGAAATACGACAGCATAAACTGCTTCAACGAACAAATAGCTAAATATTTCTTGTGAGCGTAGGAACAGGCAATTTTTTTTTTCACGGGTACGGAGAATCAGATGAGTTTGTGAAGCTCTCAAAATCGAGAAAAAGGCAAAAACGAGGAACGTCACCGAGCACATATCGGAGATAGCCGAGGAACGATTCGTGCAGCCCGCCTCATGTCCGCCTGAACTCTTTCACTCTTTCACCGTCTCGTACATCCCTCCAACCCCTCCGAGTCAACACAACGAACAACTCACCTACCATAACACCACCACCCACGATCACGAAACCCATCGAGGAATACACAGTCGGCGACGTCGTTCTGGGGACCGTGCGCGGGTATCCCGCCTGGCCGGGCATGGTAGGTGCCTCGTCGTGTCTACCGTGCAACACGCGTTTTCTGACCGTCGACGTGCAAAGATCGAAGACCCCAACGAGGTACCGGACCCTGTCCTCGATGAGCGCTGCTGCTTCCGGAGTGGGAAGCGTCCTTTCCTTTCGCTGCGTTGTTTTCTTCCTGAAGGCAGACTAGTATGTAGTCTATACTTAACCCTTTCCCTCCTGCTCCTGCTCCTGCTCCCCCTCACCTCCTCTACACCCCTCCTTTTAATCACCCCCACACCCACCCTAGCGCCTGGCTCCCCGCACCCTCCCTCACCCCCTTACCACCCCCCTCAATCACCGCTTTTGCTTTCCTCTTGGACGACTCCCCCAAACACAAACGCAAATGCTGGAAGGAGCTCGCGGGGCGTACGAGGTCGCGGGGGGGATAGGGGAGGTGCGCAGGGCGTGGGTGGAGCTGGTCCGGGGGTCGAGGAGCTGGAGGGGTGGTATGCTGGGATCTGGGAGGAGAGTGGGAGAGGTGGTGAGGAGGAGGTGGTGGTGGAGGAGGTGGAGGCGGGGGTGGAGCAGGACCTGACTGCTGGGAAGGAAGTTGAGGTAGCAGTGTCGAAGAAGCGCAAGCGCGTGTCGAATGTGGAGGTGCCAGCGCGGGCACCAGCAAAGATGAAGGACGTACGGAGGTCGAGGCAGGATGCTGGCGCAGCGACGAGCCACTGGACGACGATCGAGTTGGAGGGTGTTGATGGGGGTGAGGCTGGTGATGCAGAGGATGTCGATGAAGAGGAGGCTGGTCCGAGCAATTTGGAGGCGGGTGCGCCGCCAGCGAAGAAGGCGAGATGGGACGATAGCCGCGAAGGCGATGGTTGTGAGTTATTTAAATCCAGTCTTTTCTCTTTCATCGTTTGCTCATATTCCTCACTTTTACTGAAACGATCTCCGTTCTCAGCACGACATCCAACCCACCCGCCCCCAGTCAAAGTTTGCCTGCCACGGGGGGCACGAGCTGCAGCTTGGGCAGACGTCTCTCGGCGACATCTCAATCCTCAGCAACACGTCAATCCCAAAGGCAATTTCAATTTGAGCTCCATCGTCTCGTCTCGCGTTTGGTCGCACTCTCCTCAATTTCCTTCGAATTCGGCCTGTGCACGAACGGACCAACGGGATGATTGTGCCGATAGAGGCGATGAATTGATATTGGATATCGAGCAGCTGCAGGTCAGTTTTCATTAATTCATTTTTTGCTGCTGGTGCCTATATGCCTATCTTCTTTCCTTCCCTTGTGCTTACTTCGGTCCTTCCAATTACTTTAATTTTGACGACCCTATTTCGGAATCCGGAATTCGCGCCGAGTGCTCAGGGTTCACAAGATAAGATGCAGAATTGAACACTACACTCTCGCCGTGAATCCCGTCTGACTTTCAGGCTCAAGACCCACACGTCCGACGTTGAATTGTCGGTCGGTCGGTGTCGGTCGGTCGTTCGTCGCCCAACCTCGACAGACTCAAGGGGAACTTGAGAGCGGTGTCCATACGTGATTTCCTGTCTAATCTGGAGTCTTGCATGTCGAGAGGCGTGTGTTTTAACTTTTACGATGCTCGCAGGCCCACGCACCACGACACGCTGAGCGTGTTAGAGTATATCACCTCAAAACAAATCTGATGCTCAGGCTGCGCGGGTGAGCGTGGGCGTGGGTGGTCGTTCAAGACAGCCGAAATCTTCAGACAGCCGAGCTCTTCAAGGATTCAGAATACCACGACGGTGACGGTGTCGATCGTCCTTCCATCAATTTCCCTCCATCTTCAACTTCCCTCCGTCTGTTCGCAGACTTCTATGTAGAGTATGGCTGCTCGTATATTCGCTCGAGACTGATTTACGCACGGTATTACGCACGGTATTTTTATTACTATTGAACGGGCCCGAGTGGGGCAGGCAGGCGGGAAGTCGAGCTCGAACTCGAACTCATCGAATGGAGGAAAGGGTCAAGGAGAGGAGAGGAGAGGGTCAAGGAAAGGAGAGGGGTCGGACTTCGGTGAGAGCGCGACAGGGCCGAAGGGCTGAGCCCGCAACGATGATGCATATATGTGCCGCCGCCGCCGCCGCTTTGTCCGACCGACCGACCTTTCCGTCTGTGACGAAGTTGAAACCACGAGCGCTGGCGGCGGGGGTGGGGGGTTGAGCGTCGGGGGGAATTGAACGCGGGAGGGGGTTGAACGGTGGGAGGGGATGAACGTAGGAAGGGATGAAGGTGGATGCGGACGTGAGTAAGCCAGAGGGGTGAGGTGAGGTGAGTAAGCCAGAGGCAGGAAGGGCAGGTGTGGGCAGACGGGAACGGGGGAAGGTGGTGGGGTAGGGGCAGGGGACGCAGACAGGAACGCTGATGTGGAGGGCGAGGGCAGACCTAGATGGGAAGGAGGAGAGGATTGGAAGGAGGATGGGGAGACGGAGACGGCGGAGGGACAAGGGAGAGCCTGGTCCTGAGCGCTGAGCTTGAAGGAGAGGGCAAAGGCGAGGATGCATTGTCCGCGGATGTCCATTTCGTGGGCCAACGGGTCGGTGGTCTGCGACGGAGCTGGCGTAAGACTCCAACGTTCCAACGTCCAACAGCCCCGTTCCTCGTCATCACACTGTCTTTGCCTCGGGTATACGAAATCATCCACACCTGGACCGCTACCCGCCGCCCGCCTCCTCTATACATAATGCTGACACTCATACTCATAATACTCATACCCGTACCCGTCCATGTCCAAGCTCCCCCACCGTCAGCTGCCGTTTGCACCTCTTCTTCTCCTACTCAAAGAACTCCCTCGCCTGCCTCACCTCGCCTCGCCTCTCACAACCGGTACCCCGTCTCTCTCTCCACCCCACTTTCCTTCACACTCGTGAATCCGCCTGCGTCCGCTTTCTCTCCCCACCTCATACTGCGCTGCCCCGTCCCCGTCCCCGTCATGCCACCCTCCGGATCCCCGTTGTGTCGTGTGTTCCCTCCCTTCTCCTACGCCTTAGGCTCGAGCTCCCTTCTCGTGACGTCCATACCCGAACGTTAACGTTCAATCGTATGATACCCATTTCCTCCCCGTCCCCTCTCTCACTTTGTGCCCCCGCCCGCATTTACGTTTGTCTCCTTCCTGCCTTCGAGTGCATAGTGGTTCCTATCGTATCATCCTTGCTGTGGCAGTACTCTACAAGTACAAGTCGTCCCGAGGTTCACTCTGACGGCCGCGGCGGTCATGGTTTACAGGATCCCATGTCAACGTTATTCGACGCTTCTACCCCATCCCGGGCCTGGCAATATCTCGCTCAGGAGGTACCAGTACGGTTTCAACCCCGAATACGCTAATCGCGGGGGGATGCGGTGTGTGTACTCTACTCTCCTCTCCTCTCCTCTCCTCTACTCTACGCTACTCTACTCTGCACTCCGATGCTGATCACAAGGAAGAATCCGATTTCGATTTCGTCAGGGGCCGCGATCCTGTACAGTACCAGTACCAGTACTGCTATCGTATCATACTCCAGACCCGGTAGAAGACTCGGACGCCGGTGTGGTCAGGCATATAGAAGCGGAAGGACGGCAGTGACAGAAGACGTCAACCCGGAAAAGACATATGCATAAGCGCTCGCAGTGGAGCGGAAGCAGAAGATAAGAAGAAGGGGGGGAAAACTTCCTGCCTGCGTGCCTCGCGCGCCTCCTGGTTTAAATTCCTGAGGTCACCAAAGCGCGCGACTAGTAGTAGTAGCGTACAACGAAATATGAATAGAAAGTTGGGAGACGTGAGACGAGATAGTACTGAAATATGGAATAGGTACGTACACAGGCGCACGGCGCTACAATGACCTACGACGACCGACGGAGGCACGTGGATCGTTCAAGCTTGTCAATTGATGTAAACCATATAATGCCGCGAGCCATTTAGTACCCGCCGGGATCGAGGAATTATCGTAGACTAGATAGCTTCGCTTCGTTCATCATTCTCAAACCTTCACGATTTCACAATTTCACAATGGAAACTTGCGACTCGGCGGGGTTTTCAAAAGCTCATGCCGTGCATCATGCATGATGCGCGAGGGAATATACGGTGGGCCATACTCTGCATATAAGTCTGCAAATGGACGAAAGGAAGTTGAACGTTGCACTTTGAAGTTTGACACCGTCGTGCGTCTTCCTTTTCCTTGAGGTCTTTGGTTGTCTTTCGACGACCGGCCACCCCCCCTCACTCCCTTCACCCCCTCGGGGGCTGGCTGAGAACCAGGTTTGGGGTGATATACCCCAACACGCTCAGCGTCGTGGTGCGAGCAGCGTAAAGTACACACGTAGCCTCTCGACAAGATTCCAGGTTAGACAGGAAATAGTATATGGACGCCGCTCTCCCTTCCCCTTGAGTTCGTCGATCCGTCCGACCGACGATTCAACGACTGCGTGTCGATCTTGAAGCTCAGATGGGACGCCGAGACTGGGGTGTCCGATCCTGCATCGTATCGGAACGTCTGGAGGTCATTTGTCGAGCACTGAGCGCTCGGCGTGGATTCTGGATTCCAATATAATAGGGTCGTGAAAGAAAGTAAGTGGAACGGACGGAAGCGAAGTATAGGGAAGGAAAGATAGGTAGGGGTTAACAAACATGAAAACCCACCCTGCAGCTGCTCCATCTTCAATATTGATCAATCGTCTCCTCAATCGGCGCGAATGGTCAATCTGGTCGGTGGGAGCATAGGCCGCTGGGAGTTGAGGGGGGTGTGGCCAAACGCGGGACGATGGAGCTCTTGGGTTTGTCTGAGGGATTGACGTGTTGCTGAAGGTTCGCCCGGGCTGCAGCGAGTGGGTTGAGTGGCAGACCTGGAGTGACTGANCCTCCTCACTCTCAAACTGGATCCCAGCATAATACCCCTCCAGCTCCTCGAACTTCCGGAGCAGCCGAACCCACGCCCTGCGCACCTCCTCGATCCAGCCCGACGGGTCCCTCGCGACCTCGTATGCGGCCGAGTTCCTCCTTCCGGCGTTTGTTGGTGTCGTCTGCGAGGAACGAGTTGATTGAGGGGGGTGGTAAGGGGGAGAGGGAGGGTGCGGGGAGCCAGGCGCTAGGGGGTGTGGGGGTGGTTAGAAAGGTAGTAGAAAGGAGGAGGAGCAGGAGCAGGAGGGGGGGAAAGGGAGAAGGGAGAAGGGTTGAGCATACGCACTAGTCCGCCTTTGGGAAGAACACAACGCAGCGAAAGGACGCTTCCCACTCTGGAGGCCGCTCATCGAGGACGGGGTCTGGCACCTCGTTGGGGTCTTCAATCTGGGTAAATATATCAATGCAAATCAGTGGTCAGAAAACGCGTGTTGCACGGTAGACGCGACGAGGGTGCTCAGCTCACCATGCCCGGCCAGGGCGGATAACCGCTCACTGTCCCCAAAACGACGTCGCCGACTGCGTATTCCTCGACGGGCTTCGTGATCGTGGGCGGTTGTGTTATAGTGGGCTCATGGTTCATTGCCAGGCTCGGGAGTCGGAGGGGGGTTGGAGGATGAACGAGACGGCGAAAGAGTGAAAGAGCTCAGGCGAACATGAGGCGCCCGGGTCGTACCTCGGCTATCTCCGTCGACGATATGCGCTCAGTGAACTTCCTCGTTTTTGCCTTTTTCTTGAGTTTTAGCGTTTCACAAGTTCATTTGATCCTCTGTATCCGTGAAAGACATTTGATTATTTCTACACTCACAAGAAATATTTAGTTATTCATTTGTCGAAGCCCGTACCCTCAGTTTACGATGCTAATGTATTTCTGGGGACCATGCCCCGCGATTCGGAGGCTCATCGACATCCGTGGAATATGCACGGGGAGAGATACAATGCTATGACAGAGTAAAATCCTCAATGTTCCTGTTGTCTACCTCTCGCTTGAGGAACATACCAACTCACTCTAATGAGACGCTGTTAACGTCCTTTACACCGATATTTACCTTCGGTAGGCGCCGGTGAGCAACGGGCCGTTATTGTCGTTACCGCTACCTCTCGAGGATCAGGCATGAGCGCCCGCATAATGTAATATAAAAAGTGGGAAGGAGAGGGCGAGTACGCCCAGGGGGCTAGTCGGAGCGACATCAATCAGAATCGACGAGACGAGACGTGAAGAGCCCTGGGATCACTCGCGATGTGCCCCGCTGCATTCACCTTCTCGCAACACCTGTGAGTCGACGGCCTACGATAAATAGGAGGCTGTCAACTGCATGGGTGTGAGGAGCACGTGCGAGCAGCAGCGGGGGGTGCGTGGATCGTGTGGTGTGCTCTTTCGTGGAAGTAAGGAAGTGGGTGACGTGGTAGAGAGGAGAGATGATGGTTGAACATCATGAAGCCACTTAGAGAAGGATAAATATCAGTGCATGCCCAGGGAAGGTTTCCGCCTCTTACTGCCGTTTGCAATAAGCAGAGGGTATCATTCCGAAGGAAGTCTGCCTTTGTGACCGAGATATCCTCGGCTCATGTAGCTAGCAGACTGGGCGGAAAGCCGAATGAGCGGCGTCCGATCAAGGAGTAGGATGAACGACCTCGAAACATGGTTTTATGGATGACAAGGATAGAGACCGGTAGTGAATTGCTCGGAGCGCCTGAATGCGTTGTGCGGTTGGGGGATGGGGACGCACCTGGACCACAGGAACGCTCCCGTGACATCAATCAACTCTGCACGGCGAAGAAGGTCATGCTAAGAGGTACGACTCGAAGCGGGACGTCCTCGCCATGCAGGTGATGTCGGGATCGCGGGAGGACTCGGGCTATCAAGCCTAAGTGCAGAGCGGACGAGAGGAGCTAGTGGCGTAGGGAGGAGGAAGCAGAGTCGTAGAGCATCCACGGTTGGCTCTTACGAGGTGGAGGTGAGAGTGCTTCGAGAGAGGGAAGTGTGGGTACCAGTGAGTTTAGAGGTCGGCCTCCTCCTGATGCTGCTCCCAGTAGATCGTCCACCACCCTGACAGATCGTGACCGAATTAAGGCATAACATCGGCTCATATGAGCATCCCCTTCCGCAGGTGTTAGTAGCGGTATCATGGCGAGGCGGTGGGCATCGGGTTGAGGCTTGAACATCGAGATCGAGGGAGTACAGCCGAGAAGGATGAAGTGCGAAGAATGGGGGGAATGAAGAGCAGCTGTAGTACGAACAGGCTCCTGACTGCTATGAGCCATCTGCCGATGCATAAGTTAGGACGATATAGGTGACAACTGGGACCGACGAAGCGCACGCGTCTGTTAAGAGTTGTAGATGGCCCGAGGTGGAGCTGGCGCGGAGCGGCGAGGAGAGCAAACGAGAACGATAAGTTGATCTTTGCACCAGATGATCAAGAGGATGTTCCCTGTCCTCGAGTTGAGGTTGAAGGTACTGGGAGGCATAGATGGAGGATACTGGCCATCGATGACTGACCGATTCGCAATGGGGGTCCCCGGTCCCTTGCGTACAGGAGTGCGTCAACTTGAGACGATCAGCGCGATAGAGCTCGGGCTGTAGGAAGTGTAGAGCGATAGCAGAGCGGAAGGTTATGATACGTGAGGGTTCCGAGTGTATCGTCGAGGAAGAATTGGAAGGGGCAGGTCATCGTGGTAGCAAGAGCAAGGAGGAAAGCGTGGGTCAAGCGTGGCGTACGATCCTTCTTTGGCGGCCCGCTTTTTACTGTGTATCTTATCTTATCTCGATTCGCATGGCCCATCTTCGTGACCGTCGTATCATCCGCACCTCCCTTTCGGGCCTCCTGCTATTCAAACGCGACAGACACAGGTTCTCCATTGTGCGTTCCGAAGATTATGCCCTGCCAGCAGTGTGTTCATCCGAAGAAGTCCGAACGTGCTCGTGCTTTTCTCTCCATCTTTAACCTAGACCTCGCTCCGACCTACCCTAGGAAGCGACTTGCACTCCACGAGCGCTGATGTCCTCTCCTCTGTCGGACTGGTATGTGAATGCCTAGCCCCAGCATCGCGGGGGGTTGTAGAGTGTACGTGCGCTCTGCCAGTCGGAGGTTTTGCTATGGGCTGCGTCGATCTCGGCATCGTAGCGCGGTAGTGGATGTCGAGCAGGTGTGGTCCGAGCAAACAGAATCTGAAGGACGCTTCCGAGAAACCTCGGTGAAGGCCCCGACCGAGGAGAGGATAAGACATGAGCGCTAAGCGCTCGTGGGGTGAAGTGGAAGAGAAGAAGTGAGACAGTGACATGGACCTCACTGAACGATCGCGACCAAGATCCAGAAGGAAGGATAGGTCGTCGCTCGATCTAGGCTCTACAGAGGAAAGCTCACATTCGAATCTCCCCGGATGCACCCACTACTCCAAAGTAAGAACAAACGACGACAGGAGAACCTGCTCTACGATGTGCAGGAGGATCTCAGAGACGTCGGGTGTGTGAAGTTGTGCTTGGCAGGAGCAGTGGGGTTGCGGGCGGTTCGTGTGCGTTGTACGTAGAAGCGAGGAGCTGGGGCATGTGATGAAGAAGAGATTGACGAGGTAATGAGAAGATACGATGCGAACGAACGCACAAGCGCGAGCACGAAAGTGGTCGAACGTCGCCAAACACGAACGTGCGCCAACGAAAAACATTCCGCCCACTTGGACGGCTTGAAGAGCAGCGGACTTCGTTCCGAGGGAGCTCATATATATTCCCTCGTCATCGAGATATCCTCGGCTCATGAAAGCAGTCTAGAGGGCGGAAGGAAAGTCGAACGGGCGATCTTCTGCGATGAGAGTGTGTGTTTTTTGTTGTTTGTCTTTGGGGGTGTGTGGGGTGCCGGGGATAGCGATAGAGGACCGCGCACATCGCTATGCACAGGCTCCCGCGATCTGAGAGGAGCACATGGGTGTAATCGCCAGAAAGGCCACTGCGAGAAGTATGGTTCGAGCAGCGGTGTCTTTGCGATTTACGTATGCAGTCCCATGATCGCGGGAGGATGTGTGTGGTGTATGCGCAAAGTGGACGAGAGCCTGGGGAATTGGGAGCGAAGAGATGGAAATAAAATCATGGAATACCAGCAAACGTGAATGGGGCAAACGTGAACGAGATGGAGGCGAGGGACTTAGGAGCGAGATCTGCCCGGGGTGGGGTTATGATGAGAGGTCGACGTCTCTCCTCGACAAGAGCTGCACGCTTCTCGCACGTCCACCACATATAGCAAATTGCGGCACCACACCGGCCTGGAGGTACTCGCACGAGTGACTTCTTCGGCCAGCGAGGGGAACATAGAGCGAGGTGGCAGACGTTCGATCGGCTTTGACCCAGGAGAGATGAGGAGAGACGGGGTTGAGTATGAAGAGCGGATCGCGGATTGTGGATGACGGCGGGGAAAGGGTTATCGTCGAGGATCATTTGATAGTGTGAGGGGAAGAAAGCAGCGTGGACGGTGCTGGGGTCTAGGCCTGCAAGCTGATCTTATCTTATCTTCCATGACTTGCCGCAGTGCCAAACCGACGACAACGCCCTGCTTGACCTCCTACCACAACCTCGAGTAACGGTGGGCTCAATGCTCCATCTCACGGGACAGTACTTCCCCTTCTTTGATAATACGACCTATCGACACTCTCCAATGCAGCTGCCCCGTCAATGGGCCAGGATGCTCACTGATACCATCACAGGTTCCGTCTCAGGCGGCGCACCGCAGCGTTTATCAATCCGTAACATGCCACACGGGCTTCCGCCATTCCTAGTCGCGAGCCTTAGCGGGGGATGTTCTCTCTGGCGGGTACTACTGGCGGGTACTACTGGTACCGTCGAGGGCGTCATTCGCTGAAAGACTCGGCAGAAGGTCGCCGGATGTCAGCCGGCCAGCTGTTGGTCTTCTGATCGTCGACTTTCCCTCCGCCCTAAGCAATATATCCAGCACTCATATCCTTGTCACCGTCCCTATCTTCCTTCGGATTCCACATCCTGCATCGACTACGGACCGAGAGATTTTCTATCCCCGACCACGCTCTCCGTGCAACCCTCTTCCGCTATTACGCTAGATCTCTATCTTTCAAGCTTTTGCTACCCTTCACCATTGAACCCAAGCCGTTTCCTGATCGATTTGCCCCTCGCACACGCTCGTAATACTTCGAATCTGAATTACCCTGTCTCCCCCTTCCTACTACCGATCCGCGTTTTTCGTCGAGGCATCTTTCACCGAGCGCCGTTCCGCTCATCTGTAGATGAGTGCATCGCTAAGAAATGGCGCTTAAGTGGTATGCTGAACTGACTGAGATGGGATTCTTGGATCGTGCACATGGCGGAATTGGGAGCGTTCAGGTCGTGCTGGGCTACCGATGTTGAACGTTCAGGCCTGGTGGCTGACGTTCTATCCGTCTACAGATGGCGTTATTGGGTCGCTGGATTTGTATGCACACTATACTCTATGATCTATCGCCGTCCTGCGATTCTTGCCTCGAGGTATGTATATTAAGCTTGGACCACCTTTCAAATTCATTTCGCATTGTCCCCAAACGATACGAAAGCACTCCATGCTAATGCTGCAGGTTCTCTGCAAGACATTATCATACTTCCTCTGAGCTATGTCGCACATGAAAGGTGGTGTCCTCTTCGTTGCATCCGTCGACTGTAATCGCATATGTACGGTAGATGAAATTCAGAGTAAGGTCACATCGCGAACAAATTACCGCCCCATGTCCTCGATGTCATTTGATGTACTTAGAAGCGAAAGCCCTCACGGGTGGATAGAGGGGAAAGAACTCGAATTGAAGTTCAGATCTGTAATAACACGAGAACTTGCTTTGAACAAGAGAACGTACATAAACTGTCCACAACACCAGAGAACAAGGTGAGAAAAACAGAATAAACGAGACCGATGGTGGACGGCCATCATGGATAGGCTCTGCAGGATGAAACAGCGTCGTGGGTCGAATGGGTAGAAAAGAACGGAAAGGGGGAGGCAAGTAGGGCGGAGGAAGGAAAAAGGGGTATTTGAGGGGAGGAGATAGATCAAGACCAGAGGAGGAGGCGATAGCGAGCTGATGGAGGAAGACTGAAGGTGGTGGGCGGCAGGCAAGGTTTCGAGAATGTCCTGGGGGCGATTAATCACCGACGACGTAAAACACCAGCGCAACAGGACGCCGTTGCTCGAGTCTTATGCCGCCTCCGGGATAGCAACGTTGTGTCCGCAGCCCAGACAGGCAAGCCAACGGCACCCTGCAAGCCACCAACGCCCAATCAGCATCCACAAAATGCATCAGCAGCAGCCGGAAAACGTACTCTTCGTCCCGTCCCGTTCCGTCTCCATCTTCCCTTCTCGTCCTCGCCATTCCCTCCCCTTCGCCAACGCCAACGCCAACGCCATCCCAGCTCCGAGGTGAGCGATCCGTTGGCAGGCAAATCTTTCAAATGAGAGGGACAATGGAATACGAGAAAGCCAATCAACGCCTTGGGTAGGCGCTCACGTCCCCAGAACGGGTTTCGCCACAGACAAACGAGTTGAGAAAGACAGCCTCGTCCACACACCACTACACCTTCATACCTCCCGATACGGCCAGAACATCTCCGGATCGTCCACAATGCAGTATTCTCCATGCACGAAACGATCGTGCCAACAACCACCTATGTAGAGTATATTATATTTATATTTCACATCAACAGGGCCGCACCACCACCAACGAATGGTTTCGCGCAACTCACCTTCTCCTTCGCGTCGCACGTAGAGCAACGAACGCAGTCCGTGCCGCACCCACCTCTCACTTGGGGGTCGATGTCGAGCGCGGAACGCAAGGCCCCACACGTCGAGTAGGGACCGGGCGCGGTGGAGGAAGGTGTATGACTGCTCTTGGGGTATCTGGTGTGAGTCGAGGGTATAGAGCTTGGAAAGGGTGCTCAGTGCGCGGACCTATGTAGAGGAGATGTAGTATTAGATTCGAGTTGGGGAAGAGAGGTGGGAAGAGAAAGGAGGGAGGGGAAGGGGAAGGGGAAGCGTACCTCTATGAGTTTAGGATCGTGCAGCGGCGTCTGTTCCAGCGCGGTCAGCACGCTGTCGAGGGACCGGCCGGCCATCCAGGCGGAAACGGCCTGGAAGATCCCGGGCTCGGTGTCGAGCTTGTACGACTCTGTCAGTGCGGCCAGGTCTGATAGGTGCCGGGAAAGGGCGTAAAACGCGGATTGGTCGTCTGCGCGAGCGACGTCCAGCGTGGAAGCGGCCTCGTGGCAGGAGCTCTCGTCTGGGAATACCAGACGGACGACGTCGAGAGGCGCACAGTGGGGTGCATCGGGGGTGGGGGTGCCGACTTCCAAGTGAGAGTTGATCAGGCTGTCGAGGGAGGAGACGGTGGCTTTGGAGGGTGAGTATATAGTCAATTTGCGCAGCCGCGGGAGGGTGGAAGGGAGCCGCTGATCAGGACTTGAGCGGTACGCACTCCCTGGTTCCACGGGTTCGAAGCGTATCTCCCCACCCGGCGTCAACATGTTCGCGAGATCCTCCATCGGGATATCGCCGCACTCGAGTTCCACGAGTCGCGGGGTGCGCTGCATGAGGCGCGTGAGCTCCAACGGGGCGAAGCGCTGCGTGTAGACGGCGAGTCGGGCGAGGTCCGCCTCGAACCCCGAGGAGCGCGCGAGGAGGGCCGTGATGTCCCGCAGCAGCCGCGGGTTCTGCAGGTCCCGGACGCGCAGCTCGCGGAGGCTGGGCAGTACGAGCATGTCGAGGAGCGCGGTTGAGTTGGCGTGGTAGAGGCGCACGTCGAGGTGCGCGAGGCGGGGGAGTGGTGTGGGGCAAGCTGGGTCGCCTGCGACGGTGCTTGACTCGAGCGCGATGTACGTCAGGCTCTCGAGCCGCGCGCCGCTCCCGTTCTGGAGGAGGGACGGAAAACAGAAGGGCTGTGATGAACGCTCCGTGTACTTCGTCAGTTGGTGCCATGGGACTTTGAGTTCGAAAGGCGGGATGAGCGCTTCGAGGTCGAGTTCATGGAGGGAAGGGGCGGTGGCGAAAGCGTCACAGGGACGAATGGCGTGTGCGAGGGGCGGCGGGCTCGTGAAGCACAGGTGTAGCGTCTCTAAGTTCGGCACCTCCAGTGGGCCGGAGAGCGAGAGCGCAATGGACGACCGGGGGTGAATGGTCAACGATGCGGTTTTCCAGCGTTTTGTGCGCGCGAGAAACCATGTCATGATTGGATGTCCGCTGTCGTAGATGCTGCTAAGCTTGCAGGAATATAGTGGTACTTCTTCTAGAATAAGACGGAGGCGCTGGTTGAGGCCCTGCTTGTTATGGCGCTTGGTGATCCGAATGGGCGGTGTGACGGTATAGATCGCGGGGGCCAGGGATAAGATGATAGAGCGCCAACGACGACATACGTGCCCGAGTCGATACGGGGGATGGTCGAGATCGGGATGGGAGTCGTTTGCGAAGTGGGTGAAGATGACGCAGAGCAGCTCGGTGGGAAGACGTCGGAACGCGGAGACGATGGCCTTGTGGGATCGAACGAAAGCGATGAGCTCACCGTCTCGATGATAATCCTTCCGTGATGCTTGTGGAAGTGACTGTCTGAGAGCTACCTCTTCCTGCGCGACCTTGATTGCTTCGACGATGAGCACATGATCCTCTACAGTCGGCTCGTCGTTTGATATCAGGAGTTGGGGTACTGGAGGCACAAGGGTGGTGTTGATAAGGCTGTCGTACATAGCACAGAGATCGTAGGCGCCGATGGTGGAAGGGGGTCAGTGCGAAGAAGGATCGCCGCCAATACTTTATCCTGCATCAATACACCAGGATCCCCGCAACACCCGCTTATCAGGTCGATGAGTGCATATGTGGAAATGCTGCGCAGGTTTCCACGTATAGAGTACATCGTAGGACGTGGCTGTTCCTACGTGGCACAAAATGTTAGGAGCTCAAGATGAGAAGACGACCATCAAAGATGCGCTGGACAACCAGAACTACGAGTCCCAGAGCATGATGTAAGATTGTCTGCACGGTGCTGTCCATTGGTTCAACAGTAACTGGGGCTCTTCACGCAACGCGGCAAGTTGGATCAAAGTCGGTTTCGGACGATACAAGGTGTCTTGAAAAACGGGAGGCAACTGGAGGAAGAGAGGTTTGAGTAGAAAGGGCAGAAGACGAGCGGGAGACGGACGGTAAGAAGATGAAAGAGGAGGATGGGGTGCATAAATGTGCCGAAACGATGAGGACATGCAAAGGAAGAACGTCCAAAGAGCTCAACCTATTACATATACTTCTCTTTGCCCATGTCGTCCCAGGGCTAGTGACCCATGATCTCCGCCCGCTCCTGCGCCGACTTGGCACGCACCAACGCCTCCTCCTTGCTCTCAGGCCCCTTGAAGAACGCCACGGTATTATATCCTCGTAGTCCTCAGTCGGCACCCAGCCCTCCTCCCCGACACCAACCACGTTCTGCCGCATCTCAAAAAACCTGTCTGCTCTTGCCTGTACGTCATTCAGCTGCCTCGTCTCGCGTACGTCCTGAGCGTCGAACTCGACTGGACATGGGCACACCTCCCCCCGTGAGCGCCTTCCGCCTCTCCGTTGCCTGTGTTAGCTCAAGCTCCAGCTCGAAAGTCTCGCCCTCCCACGGGCTACCAGCGTGTTGGAAGAGACGGCTGCGGAGAGCGTATATGGGGTCGGTAAAGGCAGCGTAGTGGAGCTTGTTGCACTCCTCCGTGCTCGTGACATAGCGGTGGTGGACGAGGCGCTCACGGTCGACCTCCTCCGCCCTGGTTCGCCTGGTTCCGCCCGCCGTGAATACCTGATTCATTTGGGGCATAGACTGATTGGAGTTGATAAGATTTTAAAGATCTTGACAGAACAGAAACATGTATGCTATTGCCTTATTGTTGAAGAGGCTCTGCAGGAATTTGTGCCACCAGTCGTGAACTTCCTCAGGATTGCCAGGATTTTCGGCTAGAAACAGAGAAAAGCTTATCACGAACGACCGACGACCGACGGTGTGGTTGGAACGATGTCGGTAGCGCAGCAGCCGCCACATAACATGAACGCAAGTAAGGTAAACGGGAAAGTGCTATCCCGTTTCACCTTTAAATTCTTCGTTGGTGGCGGTGCGTTATTCTTGCTCAGACACGCACCGCCGCTGTCCTTCAGCTCGACCGACCGCTTTCTCATCCTGCCACTCCGTCCTTGCTTTGCCTTTCACGATGTTATAGCCCCAACGTTTGCCATTTCATTCTTTAATGTCATCCGAAAGGGACGCCTCGAGTCCGTGGATAGGAACGGCATACTCTAGGTCTTTTGTTAGCTATGCGCGGCGAATACGATCAGAAAGACTCGTGAAAGGGAGGCAGAGGACACGCACCGGTGTCGGACTACGCAGAGCAATACGATTCGTTCTTGGGAGGGAGGTCGCTGCGGGGATTCATGGATGTCTACGGCCTACGCTAGTGCGAGGGAAAAAAAACAGTGTCGGGGAAAAAAGATACCGGGCGGGCTGCGTAGTAGATGAGATAGGCTGACCAGAGTGAATATGTAACAGTGCACTTCTCCCAGTGCCGGGCGCTGAGTCGCAGTCGCAAGACAATCTCTCTAATGCTGCACGGGAACACCTGCTCGGGGAAACAGGACGCAACTGACGGGGAGAGAGGAACTGAAACTGACAGCGACGTCTACCGCGCATTCTATTTCCACACTCAAGGGTAACCGGTAAGCAAGCAACCACCGACAGACGAAGATCATTCTATAACATAAATAAGCACCCAGTCCTCGCCCACTTCCTCACCCACTTCCTCACCCGCTATCATCACCAAACACCCGCCTCCCACCCTCACCAAACACCCGCCTCCCACTCCCCCCACGTCCCGCTCCTCTTCAACCACGCCACCAGCTCCTCCCTCCTAACCTGCGTCCCCTTGTCCGCGCTCTCGATCTTGACCTTCTTGCCCTCGACGAGGCGCCAGCGCTGCTCCTTGACGGTGACGAGCCCGGCCTTGAGCTCGTCCGCGCCGAGGATGACGGCGAAGGGCACTTCGTCGCGCTCGCCTGCGGCGAACTGGGCGGCGATTTTGGGTTTGGACTTGGCGAGGAAGTCGGTCTGCGGTGCAGGGCAATAAGGTCAACAACGAGACGTTCAACGTGATGAGGGAAGGAAAGGATGGCAGGAATGAAACGAAACGTAGCCGGCGCTGGCGACGAAAGGCCAAAAACAAGCCCAGAAAAACCTCAACCCACCTTAACCCCAGCATCCCTCAACTCCCTCACAAGCCCCACCCGTTCCTCCAACAAGCCATCTCCCGCACTCATCACATACACCATCGTCCCCTTCGCCCTCGCCCCCCGCTCCACCCAGCGCGGCCACACAAGCGCGAAGATCCTGTCCATACCAATGCTCACCCCGACGCACGGCGCCCCGGCCCCCATGAGCTTCTTATAGTCCTTCGGGCTGGAGGTGGGCGTGACGCCCGCGGCGCCGCAGAGGAAGGCCCCGACGAGCTGGTCGTACCGCCCGCCTGCGGCGATGGAGCCGACGCCGATTTGGGATTCGTCGATCTCGGCATCGGCGTCGGCGCCGTTGTCGGTGGTAGGTGTAGTTTTTGGTTTTGATTTGGGCTTCTTGGACTCGGTGGTGGCGGGTGCGGATGCAGGTGCAGAAGAGGCACTGGGCTCCGCTGATGATAAAGCAGAAGCAGAGGCAAAGGCATTGGCAGCTTTGAACCCCGGGGGCGCACTCGCCTCTACGATCGCCTCGTAGATGATCCCCGTGTAATAGTCCAACCCGCGTGCGAGCGACATGTCGAATGATATCCTTTCAATGACGCCGTACGCTTTCAGGAGCGTGAAGAGGACCCGCATGTCGCTCAGTCCTTGCTTGGCGCTCACGTTGGCTGTTAGGGCAGCATCGCCTTCGAGGAGAGAGAGGAGCTCGGGGCCGCCTGGTGTAAATGTCACAAGCTCAGATATCGGAAAGGGGACGATCGAGGGTGATGGAGACATACCTTTGTGCTTGACGTATGTGCCAATCTTGTCTGCCACAGCGGGTTCTAGACCTTTTTCTTCTGTCATCTCCAACTTGACCTCTTGCCATGGAAGCTAGGGGTGAATCCGTCAGATGGCGACTACAAGAAAGCATCTTTCACTGTTACCTTATCGAGCTTGTCGACGGCTGAGGATATACTTCTAATTTTCTCGGGTGGAACGCCGCATACTTCGAAGATCCCGTCGAGGATTCGGCGATGGTTTACCTGAGGACCAAGTAAGCGCCAGCGTATTTGGGGTAGGGTAAATCAGAGAAGGGAAGGGAGATTGAAATAGGGGCCAGCGATGCAGAAGGTATCAAACCATCATTGACCAGAAGGAAGAAACAAGATAAATGAAAAGATGGAACTCGTGTATCGCGAAACGAGTCAGCAGAATACACACTGGAATTCCACTGGACACGAACCCTCGTTCGACGAGGAGGGCCAGGCTCAGCACAACACGGCAATAGATGTCCGAATCCCAGAAGCATGCATAGATACAGCAGGAAAATGTCGCGAAATAAAATGGAAACGGGAAGGTGAATAGCTTTCAGGAAAGCCATCGACAAAGTGACCAGAGCCGCGGGCAGGCGCCATGCACCGCGAAGAGAACGAGAAAACGAGAATCAAACGGTCAACGAGCGGTGTGATCGTACTGTCTAGATACCATTTCCGCTCGAACAACACATTCCTAGACGTAGGAATCCAGGATTGCCGCATATATGCGGCCGAAGAACAAGGAAAAGGATAGGAAAAGGTAGACGAAGGAGGAGGCGGAAGTGGAAAAACACACCTTCAAGGTAAATTCGCCGATGTCGAGGCGGGTGAGTATGGTGTGGAGGAGCGACAGAATCTCAGCATCAGGGATCATCGGGTCCCAAGTCCCCGTAATATCAAAGTCCTGAAACCGTTTAGCATACAGAAGGCAACAACCAACGAAAGTACTCACCGCCTGCGTGAACTCCCTCATCCTGCCCTTGCTCATCACCGGGTTATCCCTGCGATACACCTTGCCCACCTGCCACAGCTTGCTCTGCGGCGAGCTCCCGCCCTGCATCGCGAGGTAGCGCGCGAGCGGGACGGTATGGTCGTACCGCAGCGCGAGCTGCTCGCCGCCCTGGTCCATGAGGTCGAAGATGAGCTTCGCGTCCTCGCCGTACTTGTCCGTGAGCACGTCCTTGCGCTCGAAGACGGGCGTGTCGAGGCACGCGCCGCCGTAGAGGGTGAAGCAGTCCGTGACGATGTGCTCGATGTGCGCCCGGCAGAACATCTCGGCGGGGCCGTAGTCGCGGGTGCCCTGTGCGATGATCGTGCGGGTAAGGGTGAGTCATGCGTGCTCGGAGGGGGGAGAAGCGATGATGATGACGACGCGGTGGTAGCGTACCTTTGCGGTTTTGAGCAGCAGCCTCTCCTTCTTCTTCTCCTTCTCCTGGGAGGAGCTCGATGGACGCGCGTCTCCGTCTGCGGAAGTGGGCTTGGGCTTCTTCTCCCTGCCTGCGTTCTTTGCCAGTGCAAGCGACTTCTTCAGCTCGGAGAGGGTCTGCTTGATCTCGTCCAGCGGTTGGCCTGAGAGCCGCAGCTCGTTGAACTTGGCTGTCTGCGCTGCGATCTCCGCCTCGAGATCGGGGATGTTGGCTGGCGATGCCATGGTCGATAGCGGACGATGGTGGTGTGATGGAAAGAGATTATTAGAAGAAAACTTGATGGTATCCGGCGCCGGAAAAGGCACGCTGAATTTGTCTTCTGAGAGTCCGAAGAGTGATCGTCGACGAAGAGGGCGGGAGAGAGCGGAATATGTCGTCAGGAGGCGAAACGGAAGAAGTGCTGGTGGTGGCCGGTGGAGAGTTGTCAGAGTCATCTAGTTCGTCCACCGTTTTTAGTCGCGCTGAGGTGGTCGGTCTTTCCCGAACGGTGATTACCAACATTTTCTCACGATTTTGGGCACTTATCGATGGTTCTCTAGCTTCTCTCATTCCTCTCTAGCTTTCGTCCACCGCAATCGAGCCCCGTAGATTTTCCGCACAGCTCTATCCCCTCCCTCTATCTCCTCCCCTCCCTCCCCCGTCCGCTGCTTCATAACCTCCTAAAACACCACTCCGAGAGACCGCATGTTCCTTCCACCTTGGCAGTTATACAGCACGGACGATCAGGGATGTCGATGCGGGTTGGGTTGCTTCGCTCAAAATTCCTCGTCCTGAAATTTCTCTCTAGGGCATTCGGTATAGTGCGCGCACACGTCTCTCCTTCGCTGCGTTGCGGCGTCGTTTCGGTCCTCTCGTACCTGTAACCTAGCTCAAGCTCTCTGGCTCGTTCATTTTCCCGAGTCTGTTGCTCTGCACTCAATCTATGCGCTGCGCAAGAGCGCTATCGCAACACGCCGCAACGATCCTCCGTACGCCTTGCCTCTTTGACTTGATTTACCCCTTCCCTCGTTCGTCTTCCTTCCTCCTTCTCTACGGCGACGATACTCTGCCCCTTCCTACCCATTATAGATGCGCTTGTATTCACTGAACGGGGCTCCCCCGCATTCTAATCCTCAGCCTGCCCCCCTCCCATGATAAGAGCTCTACTTACCAAATGCAGAACACGAGCTTGACGTCCGCTTCCCCGCGATGGGCGCAGTCCACTCCGGACGGTGAACGACATTCAATTTCCTGCATGCTTCTCCTATTGTGCCCTCCCTAAACCGACGGCCTCCTAGTCTTTGCTTTGGGATGCCTTATAGCGTCCCTTGTGCGTCGGACCATCCTATACTCAGGCAATCTCACTCGATAGCCTCTCCATGAGGTCGTCTCCCATGTCTCAACCTCTTTCCACCCCAGCCAAACGTACTCTACACACACCGCCCTCCCGCGATGCCAGGGCTGGTCACAGACCATGGACGACACCGCTCGAGCAATAGCTTCCGCAGTGCGTATCCATGTTATATAGGCAGCTACTTGACCATCGCGGGTGAGTTTCTGTTACCGAGTTGCATGTGCTTTCCTTTAACTTTCTCCTACTTACTGCGTAGACCTCCATCTGGCGAGTACCTACGATCTCTGCGTTTTCGTCCCTTCCTATCCCACCCGCGTTCTAGCTCCCCCTTGCTCAAATTCCCGCCCGCGGCGCTGGCGTGTCAGTAGGACTTCAAGTTCGTCTTAGGATACTTGAATGCCTCGTCCTATGATCCTCTCCTCTTCGGAGCGTTCTTCCTCGCCTACGAACCTCGAGGCTACTCCGCCCCGCCTCTGTCGTACGTTCGTAAAACAGGAGTTTACATATATCTCAAAATTTGGCCATTGATTCGACACCACTTTGGCGAGATCTACCCCATCGGTGCGGAAGACTTCAGGTCGATTCTAAAATGCCTTGAATGAACCCTTACGCGCGCGATTTATTCGCCCCTTGGCTTCATTTATAGAGTCCTCTCTTTGACCAACGTCTTACCAACGCGTCCATGGGTTCGGACGCTACGCAAGGGGCAAGGACTTCGGAGGAGACGGAACGTTATTATAGGCTGCGAATCGAGCCGGTCATCGTTTCGAATTTTGTTCTTTCCCATCGTACTTTTCTCTCGCGATCGTTCTGGGTGCGTTAACCTCGTCTCATCATTTGCGTAGCATTATCCAGGTATCGAATGATCATTTCATTTTGGAACCGCCATCCCTAAGCATCATCAGGAGTAAGTACAAAACCCGTCATCCAAAATCGACATATCACCCTGTCGCTGCCGCGGCGTTGCGTCTCCCTCCTTTGCCCTCAGCTTTTTCCTCGACCTCGACGCCTTCTTCAACAAATCATATTCCACCCTGACGTCCCGAGAGACGCCGAAGTGTAGCGTGAGTAAGGCACCTGGTTCAGGTTGGCCATGTTGAAGTTTGTTTCGCGTTTCGCCGTGAGGACGAACTCAAAAGACGGAAGAGGTGTTTCTTCATGCTTCACTTTTTTGGGTTGCGACCTCGTAACGCCACTGAGGGTTTCCCACCTAGTTCCAAAGTGGATTTTAGGGTCGAGGGAGGAATACCACAGGGTACGTTTGGTAACATTTGAGCAAGGTTTTCGAGCTCAGAGACGAGCCGCAACAGTCCGCAGTACGATTCTTCGTTGGGTCCCTACTCGAAAAATATGCACAATTTTTTTTTTACCAGACCAAAGGGAAGGAACTCATCAACGCGCAATTAAACTACGATACGTAGTTCTGACCAACTGTAGATCCGGCCAATATCTACCAAATTTTTACCAAGAAATATCCTAGCCTTGTTCTCGAATCGAAAACCAAGTACGTATGCTTTCCTACGCTCAGGCTTTAGGACCATCCCCCCAGCCTAACCCTCACGCGGCGACTAACGAGAGGGTACCTCGATAATATGTCTCGCATGAAGCGCGCCCTCTCTGCGGCGGGCATCGAGAGGACGACAAAGGTAATAGGGGAAACAGGCTCTTCTGAGCGCTTGTCTTCATCATCCCTTACGTTGGACGGTCCGGCGCTGCTCGAGTCCCTGGTCATCCTCCTCATGAGCATCGAAAGAATATCCTCCGCGTTCTCGAGGCTGCTCGTAGTCACTTCAAGAACCTGAAGCGACGGGAGGAGAGTGCCTGACGCGAGCTTGTTGAGGGTGGTATTATGGAGGTAGACGTTGCGGGGGAGGCGGAGGGTGTGCAGGTTCGGTACGGACTCGAGAAGCGCCTCGAGCTCGACGTACGTGGCGGGGGGTGTGCCCTGCAGCTGGGAGGATGAAGCTGCGACGAGCTCGAGCTGCTGGACCTTCCTTGCAGACGAGGCGATGACGGGATAAAGGAAGGAGAGTAGGCATCCTTTGGGAACCATCGTCACAACGCGAAGCTCCCTGAGTTGAGGAACGCGGATGTGGATGAGGAAAGGTTCGTCCAACCTCTCACCGACGAGAAGAAGGGCAAGCTTCCTCAGCCTCGTCATCGTCACCTGCGGTACCCCAAGAGTCATGAGGCCAATCGAGGACGCAGGGGCCCCGGCACCGTGACTGTCGAAGTCGACCTGAAAAGATGCGTCGAATAGGGTTCGCGTAGTACTGCGCAAAAGAATCAACAAGAGGTTGGGCGGCATCGGGATATTTCCAAGGTGTAGAGCCGCCAGGTGGGACCAGGGGAGTTTCATGTCGAGGGTCGTCCAGGCGTCTAACTGGCCGTCGTCGTATTGAAGGCGAAAAATGTTGTTGGAGCGGTCTCGGGCATACATCGCGCTTGATTGTGATGGAAAGCTACCTGCTGAAATCTCATGCATCATGAGTTGTTCGGCGTCGTCAATAAAGGCCACGGGATGGGGAAAGGCTCACAAATGCTATGGGACTCCTCGAGAGGTGACGGTGGTCAAGAGCAAGAGGCAGGGAAAAGGTTGTCCTCATCGCTCTCTATTTGTGAAATATTAATGCAATGAATCGAGGACACCAATTCAAAGGCACCTCTTTCTTACTTTCTGACCTGTCAGATTAGGCCGCGCCTTTCCCACCGACAGAGCCTATTTTCTGCTCATAAGACACCGGACGGTTCCTTGCGCATCTTATTTCTCCCCACTCTGCGGGGACAAAGAAAGACTTCGTTCCCTATGAATCGGAACGTGGGCGCAGGAGGATGATTTGAGGACGGATGTACGAAAGAAAGCCCCTTCCTTGAGTTACGGAGATGGAGGAGTACGGCATACAGCCTCAATTTGGAAAGTTCCAAGACATTGGAAAGCGCATGTGCGTCATTGTTCGAAAGGATCCCCTCTGCGAATAGAAAATGGCTTGCCCGATGATCCACTGGCGTATCGCCTCCTGGCCAGGTGCCATCCCGAAAGGACTATGTGTCGTTCGACGAGCACGGATGGATGTAAAGAGTTTCTCCGTCGAATAGGCGCCCAAATATCGACTAGAACCCGACGACTCGGAGACCGACCATAAGGTAGATATACCGCGCACAGAAGCATTTCCTGCCGCTTCGGTCGCTTCTCAAGAATGCCCGCCAGTCCAGGAGTCGCTGGGACTGACGGGACTGGAAATCGCGTCTGCGCATCGAAGGTGGGACAACGAGGTGCGACAAGCTTTCATCGGTGCGCATAGATTATTTCTATGCAGCCCCTTAGGGCTAAACAAGTCTTCAACGAGATGCAGGGTCGACGGAGGGCACGAGCACCGCTCTGAGTCTTCATGTTCGTTCAAATAATAGCATAGCCATTGGAATACGACGGGGCATCATTCATGGGGTACATGACATGCATGATTTTGGAATATTCGGCGCACTTACATATACAAGGTTTCGCAGATAACGATACGAAATGAAAAGGCGAATGGGCGTTGGAATAACGTGGCGAAATGAGGATACAAGAAAGGATGAATGGAAAGACGAAGTAGCCAACGCAGGTAGAACCTCAGGAACGATGCCGCACAGACATGCGTTGCGAAATAGAAATTCGACAGACACCTTTGGTCCGGTCTGAAGTCGACGGGTTGATATATCGGTTGAACGACGCAATTGCCCGCCGGGCCACGTGAAAGCCGCGACCGGGATCTTCGCGTTAAGAGACAACGGCATTTGCGGATCATGATGTAGGGGCGTCGCAAGTCAAGCATTTGAGTTCGAAGACAGCTGCTGTCGATTCTGCACAGCAGAAGCAGGCGATCGTCGGCGCACCTGAGACTACGAGGGGTAAAGCGGCAGTGAGTGTGGCAAGACAACGATTCTCAGGATCACAAGCACGCACATAGGGCGATGTCTAACCCTGAATCGAGTAAGTTGAGAGATCGGGACTCGTGGAACATGCTGACCACGACGAACTGTAGCACGGAGAGGAGAATAGGTATAGTGAGTTGGGTTGTTGAGACTTGAGGACGTGCCAGATAGGTCTAGCGCTCCTATCATGCGACATCGTCTTCACTTCGACCTCATCTCCGTCTTTTATCAACGTCGCTGACTGGTTAACGTGTTGCATCCTATAACAGGTCGGCTGAATCCAAGGCATTGGCTCATGTTGTCCAACCGAAGGGACCGACCCCTGCGGTCTACATCAGGACAGGTAAGCTGGATGTTGCAGGAGAGCGCAGGCTCTTTGGACCCACGGTGGTCCTGAGGAGGAGAAATAAAGGCAGAAAGACACGGGGAAAAAGTACAATCGGAGAACGGGAGACATACGAGACGGGTGTGATGGATGAAGCAATTGAAGATGAACGAACCATCAACGCCTATAAATCTGCTCTGCTTCGCCTCAAATGACGGGATCCTGATTCCCGAGTCAATGCGACTTCGTTAGCGGCAGCACAGCAGCATCTGAGTGTTCTTCTGTATGGCGATTACGGGATGAAAGAAGTTCGATCGCGTTCACACTGACACGAGTAAGGCGACAGGTTGCATTGGAGAAGGGCAGGAAAGAACCCACCGATCTACGCGTCCTTCAACACCTTGCGTGCGCGTAGGCGGCGTTTATCAGCATCTTGAGACATTTTTCGCCAGGGAGCAAGAGCCTCTTCAGAGTATTCACTTGTCCGTGATGTGCTCAGTCAGATTATAATGCTTATTCGTTGGCTAGACGTACTGTCTCGTGCTACACCCGATACGTGACTGGTTGCGAAACATGAGCAACAAGGAGTGTAAGCAAACAGCGAGACTTACCTAGTTGACGGCACCATGAACTGTAACTCATCATCTTCGAGATCTTCCTCTGCCAGGGAAATATCTTCTAGGAGAGCGAGATCGCGTCCGGGGTCGTTGTACTGCGCCGTCGTCTGCTTCTCGAGGTTCTCCCACTTCGTCGAGTCCTCCTGCCCCTTGCCGCCAGCTTCAGGCCTGACAGTAAATGTACTCCGCTGCCTCCCGGCCCGCCTGCGGCTCTGCGTCCAACTTGCCATATTTGGCGGCGGGTCCCAACGAATGGCCCAGAGACGATCCCAACCGATGCGGGGATGTGGAACTAGATCCAGAGGGCGACGGTAAGGGTAAAGAACCATGCCAACTAGGGCGGAGAGGCCGATGAGTCCCTGAGATGAGGAAATTGGGTTGGATGGATACACACCTGACGCGGCTCCCTCTCCATCTCGTGCTTCAACCTCAGGACGGCGATGTGTCTTCCCGTGGCCAGTGTCGGTGGCGATGATGCAAAAAGTCAATGATGCCAGTGTCCTCTGACACAAGCAATCGCACACATGCCGATTACTATATGCGGCAGAGTCAACGAGTGAACACTTTCGAGCCACTTCAAAGCCACCTGGATGTTAAGAACAGACAAAGTATTGATCTTCGCAGCGTCTATCGTAGTTGCATAGCGTGTTGTCTTATTGACATAAAATAAGGCAGCGGACTGAAACACACACACGTTCAAGCAATTTGTGTAGCTCATCACGCCCTAATGCAGTTTCTTGGGCGTTGCTTGGGCGATAATACTCGCAACCAAGTCTCCAGAACTCTGCGTCAAGTACAAAGGAAGAACATCCTTTGACTTTCTCCATGAAAGAGCGCTGTGCTCTGGCAACTCCGAGGGTCCATCACAAATGGATTTGACATCAATAGACTGAAAAATGTGAATTAAAATCGTGGCTCCGTCTCTCCCCAAGTCCAACCCAATTGCGTGGCATTGGATCCCATCGATGCACGGGTAAGATGTTGAATAAAAAAAGGGGTGAGGGCAGTAAACAAGGCCAAGGGGTGAATGAATTCGTAAGGAGGTCTTCTGCACCGATTCGAACTCATACAAGATGGTCGAATTCGAGGATATCAACGTCTGTTTTGCCCAATTGAGAGAAATTGGCGACGTCAAAGTCCATGGGCTAGGAAAGATGCTCCGAGAATATGAAGCTAGATCGACCCTAAGACGAAGTCCCAGGGCCACGTCAGCGGGAATGAAAGGATAGAGGTCATAGGCGGCCACCAGGGTTTATGTGGTAGGAGATGGCAGACCTAACGAAAGCTCTCCCACAATAGTCGATTGACTATCCGAGCCATCGCTCCAGTGTCGTCCTCGGTATTTGACTAGTATCGGCACCGCGGGAGGATGGATTGTGTCGTTCGATCGGGGGACGCGTTAAGGGAATTTGGCCTTGGGAAAGCATATTACAATTACGGAGCGGGGTGAATTTGTAGCTGAAGTCGCCTGAGAAGTCGGATTTAGCCTTCAGACGAGAAACGAGAGAGACGTAGTGGTATGTTGGTGTAGTGCTCTAGAATGTATCCTCCGAAGCAGATGGCCACCAGGAAGGGAGGAATTGGAGAGATGTCGAGGGATGTTGTTCACTGTCCGGAGCACGCCACCCTCGATCGTCCATCATCTCTGGTTTACAGGGATTTGAGCGACTCGCATAACAGGGTCTTAGGACGGACTTGTTTGGTTGTCTCCCTTGAGCCGCGTTATTGCAAGGATCGTAACGAGGTGGTGGACGTCAAGCTCGCTCTCTGCAATCGGTGAATAGGGTTCTCAGCGTTTGGTGGAGATTAGAGTCCTTATGTACTTGATAAGATTTTGTTTTGTAGTCTTTCTGACTGTAGGTAAACTAGTGAGGTGTGAACCACAGAATTCAGTTATGAATAATGTGGGGGTGCGGAGGTCGCTGGCGGCGGCGCTGGTGGTCGTTTGGACCACGTGGCTTTTGCGTGGAAGGCCGACGGGCACGCAATCCCAAAATGGGAGTTGGGAGTTGGCGCGCCTGTTGGTGGGTCTGAAGTGATGCTGCCAGGGAACCTGAGCGCTTGGGTAGCCAGGTGGTGATCCGATCTGGATGCCGAGTGGCTGTACCAAGTGGAGCAGAGCTCACCACTGGCACTGGCGAGGAGATCGGAGGCAGGTGGCTGCCCAGAGGAGCTCGCTCTGCCATTTAAATGACAAGTTAAAACTGAAGCAACAATAAATTTCACAATAAGGATATGGCTATGAGGTACAGTGTGCAGGCAGTCGTAGTATGGTTACAAAGGTACAGGGTGAGCAATGTGGGATGGCATGGGTGGATCTAAAGATGCAGCAGATGATAACTGAGCTCGTGTGATGTTCTGTCTAATGCGAAAGTTCTCAAAGGTGGTCTCTAAAAATCGAATATTGGCTTGAGCATATGCTTTTGATGTCGACATGGGAATGATCTCCTGCATGCGCCTCCAGTAGAGCAGGAAGGCGAGGGAGGTCCAACCACCTGTAGCTGCAACCACCTCCGGCGGGACACCCATGAGTAGTAGATGTACAGCCCCGCCAATGCAGAAGCTGTGGCCAGAGACGTGGTCAAGGCTTGCAGAAAGCCAGATGTTGGTGATGAAGGACATAAACACATTCCTTGTCATGTGGGTCCATGAGCTGTCATCGGCAAAGTAAGCAAATAGTGATGTCGAAGGGGGTGCAGACTTGTTGACAGTGAGGTGGTTGTGCAGGGCAGCTCTGGGACAGAACTCATCATCCCTAGCTGTGACAATAATATCAGCACCCTCCTCCTTTGTCGTCTTGGTCCATGGGATATGGAAATGGGCTGAGGATGAGCCATCATGATTGTCTCGGAATACGACCTGCAAATGAGAGCATTAGGGGACATATGGGGTAGGTACAGGTAGGCAAACCTTTGTGGCACGGGTTGCATGGAAGGAGGGATTGAAGGAGGATGCTGTCTGGACAGTCGTCTCTCCTAGACGGCGGCAACCAAAGAAAGTCACCGTGGCCACGGCCCAGACCGAACTGCGCATGAAAAGGATCAGAGAGGGTGAGTTTCCGCGAGGGAGTGCGAAGGTGCTCAATAGAGACTGGGGCGCGGAGAGGGCGTTGAAGCATGTGCCGACTTTGAGGCAGAGGTGCGGGCGAGGTGCAGCCATGGCCCATCTCCATGCCAAGGGGCCTATGTAGGATGTGCCAGCTTCGAATGCCTGAGAGCCATGTGGGACAGTGTTGCCTGCATACAGACCAGCACACTGCCAGGAAGGCTGTGAGTAGGGCTTCTGAAGCGGCATCCTGGCCTCCTCGCTAATCCTCCATGACTTCACAAGAATTGTGCCCAGCGGAGCACCCCAGCACCGTATGTGCCATGGGTGTTGGGTGCCAGAGCTCCTCGTACAACGCAATGGGCGTTTTCAACAAGTGCGGGAGGTAGTTGTTGTTCGAGATTGGTACGTTGACGTTGGGCGAAAGGCGAGGTCCACTGTGTAAGGCGGTCTGCAGCAGAGACGTGGGGACGGTATGGGCTTGGAGAGATGAGATTGGCGGAACGTCTGGAGGCTCGGCGAGATGGTGGTGCACTAAAAGTCCTCTGGAGTGTGGAAGAGAATCGGGTATGGGCTTTGGAAAGGGATGGTGATGAAGGAGGAGGAGAGGGCGGTATGCTTGAGGATGGCTGTGTGGGTTCTAAATAACTGTGCGAAGGGGTCCATGCAGGAGAGTGTGTATGATGTGACGAAGAAGAGCCTGTGCGATGTGATGATAAAGTGCTACGATTGTGTGACNGGCGCTCTTAGCGATGATAATAGTGTGTGAGGCATAGACATCATCCGCAGAGAGTGCCGAGGAATGACGGAGGGGCATACCGTATGAATTATGCGCCTCTGTAAGCATTAAAATATATATATCGTACGAGGAAGGGTACGTCCTGAAGAGGTGGCGCGAGATAGAGGAATACGATTAGGAGAATGACGGGCGGGGCTTCATTGGATGGAATCGTCGCTCGTCGTCGTGGTACAAGGTCAAGGGCGGTGTTATTGTCAGTTTGGCGCCTGGGTCGAGTCCATGAAGATAAAGATAAGATAAGATCTCTGACCAAATGCTCCTCATGTTCCGCCTCCTACTACGACGACGACGGGCTGGCCCTTCTAACCCATTCTCGTTGTATTTGTCTTTACTGAACGGGGCTCCACTCACTTCACTACCGTCCCACTTCCCGGCCTACAGTTGCCACCGCATCCCAATCGTCAACCTCATCCAAGTCTTTCCGACGCTCACTCGTACCGAAACTGAGATTTGCTCGTCTTTCGATGACACTTTTTAATCTTGTGCTCTGGTTATGCTATTGAAGTTTTGAAAACTTGGGTGATATGCTCGTCAGTACTGGCCTCGGCACTTACACAATTTGTTCCATGGGGAGTGGTATAGGCTCTCGGTTTGCGCAGCACCATTACTCCGCTTCTCTTTTCTCGTTACATGATATCATGAATTGGCTGTGAAACTCTTATGTAGACCAAGCACACTTGCGTCCTGTCTTTGAGTACTGTCCCCCGTCTCTGCCAGACGTCACGCGTAATGGCCTTGGCATTGCATGTACGGGGAAAAGAAGGGAGTAGATTATTCATTTGCTGTTCCGTTGCAGGCCTTATGGATGGCAGGGCTGGAGTTCTAGACAGAAAGGAAGCGGAACAGGAATATTCCCTCTTGGTGTCAAGGGAAGAACAACGGGGATCCGGGGATCCGATCAGCCTCCGTAAGTTATCTGAAAGACTTTAATTTCCACGACTTGTTTTTGAGGTACACGAACCTGTTTACGACATAAACTGCAGCGGAGTATATTGAAGAAATACCAGAGTGTCGTAGCGCTCCAGCATTGCCCTGCACGTCCGTCCGCCCGTCCGCCTCGTCATGCCCTCAGCGATCAATCATGATCTTATCTTATCATATCACCAATGTCTCAACATGTCTCGTTGTCAAATTTCGCAAATGCGCAATCCAACCACTCGCATTCCACCATCATGACCCTCGATGACCTGCCTCCGGACGTTCTTCTGCAGATCCTGTCGTATCTTCGGTTGAGCACCCTAGCATGTCTATGCGCAACGTCAAGCTCCTTGCACACCCTTTTTTCGGAGAATCAGGACCTTATCTATCGTCACGCCGCTCTTTTGCACGGCTTCACCCATATGGAAAGTGCACTCCCAGACAAGGGGACACTCTATAAGAAGTACTCCCCGCCAAACGTCAAGGAGGGAACAAAGTGGATTGATCTCTGTACGTCGTCCTAACAAGTTTCTCAACTTGCCTTGACGTATTTCTAGGCAAAGCCAGATTGCGTGTGCGAGATGCCTGGGTCGGGGGCGCACCTTCCAAAATCTCCATCGCACCACCCGATCCGGGGAACCGTGCTAACAGCGGCGTACGCGATATCAGAGTCGATGAACAGAGACGATTGGTTCTGACAGCCTTGGTCTCGGGCGGGGTCAACGTCATGGACATGGACTCGGGCAAGCTGCTGTGGTATGTAGGAGAGGTGCGCATTTTTTCCTTTTTTCTTGGCCCATTTTGTGACTCTTTTGTAGGACTACGTCCGGCCGTACGTCAACATCGAGTACTCAGAAGGATTCCTCATCTTCGACCGGCTCGAAGACGATTGTGAGGTCTGGCGCATCCTCGAACCCCACTCTCCAGACATCAAGCCTACGAAACTCGCCTCAGAGTCCGCACCGGATGTCAAGCAAATAACTCGGTCGTTAGAAGCTCTACAGATCGCCCGCGACCTCGCTGACGTCGGGCCTGAGGTCGAAGATTCCAACCTGCGTGGGTGCTTCGTTGCTTACGCCCTAATCCGTCCACCAGAGCGTACGAAGGCCCACCGCCTCGTGTACCCTACACTCATCACTCTCTCTCCTGAGGCGGCGTACTTGTGGCACCTCCCGAGCGGACATTTGGTCGAGGTCTTGCAGGGGGTTGAAGGATCAGGAAACGAGACCACGCCGCAAGACGAATACGACATTAATCACATCCGATCCGTCGACCAGAGTCCTCGACACGTCTTTGCTGCTGGAAAGAAAGGCTTGAGGGTGTTCGCTCGTATGGCAGCGATGGATGGGCTGGAGCGAACATCAAGTCCGCTTTCGCGACCTGCGCACCTGCCTCACGCCTTCCTTGCCATCTCGTCGTCCGGACGTCGTCATGGGAGGTGGTCGTATCGTCTGAAGGGCCAGAGCGGCACTCAGCATGACGATTCTGAGTTCGTTCCATACGAAATCGCCGTGGAGGAGAAGGAGTTAACCAAGGAGGAGACGAGAGTTGTGGATAAGTTCAGAGCAAGTGAGGCGTAATACCCCCATTTTTACGACGCTCTCATGCTTAATCCTGTTCAGTCAACGTATCACCATGCGGATCCCACTTCGTGGCTCTTCTCTTTGGTTGTCGCCTCCTCATTGTACCACACTTCGAGAGACTCCTCCACCAGTCGAACAGCAAGGAGGAAGTTTACAACAACACGCTAGAGGTGCATCTCGGCTCGCCGATGTCGTCGACGAGCCTTCATCTCGCCTATGATGAAGGCGACGAGGGAATCGGAAGAGTCAGCGTCGTTACGGTGTGTTGTACTTGTTGCTGTCACCTAGCTCCTCTTTGCTGACGGTTCTCCTTCTACAGACACACGCCGTCTTCGTCCTTACCTTACCTCAATTCCCTGATGAGCCTCTCAAGCACCCCCCAAAGATCCGCGTCGCCCGCCTCAGGCGCGTCATGGACTCCTCACTCCTCCCGGCCGTCTCCTGCCTTGCCGTCTCCGACACTAGGCTCCTATTCAACTGGTCAGGGTCCATCGTCTCTGGCCAACATGCGGAAGAGGGATTTCGGTTTCTAGGGAAGAAGTTCGACCAGAGCTTGAATGATCTCGAAAGGTTTGGAGATCAGTGCTTCCAACGTACGTCTCGCATATTTAGCCTCACCGAGCGCGCATTCTCGCCCGTGCTAACTCTTCCGCAACCGTCATTCTAGGGAACATTCTAAATAGGACGTGGGAGGTCGAGCCCACGATTTCTGGTGTGTATCGCCCTTGTCCTTGGATTTATAGCAGGATGCTAAATCTCTCGTTTTAAGTGGTAAATCGCGTGACTATGATGTCGAGGGTGCTCATGGTCAACCTCTTGCCCTCGTCGTGATCTTCTGGTTGCGTATTTACCTTTCTGAGTATTCGTAGATAGAACCAACGGCGATGCGCTTTACATGCTTGTGCTTGTGCATTGCGCACATTTATTCGCCTGGCAATTTCAAGCTGCTGCACGTTCAATACAAAGTTTCGAGACGACTTCTTCCCACTATGGGCAGCTCCTCTGTGCTTTCAGTCCGACGGTGGAGATTCTTTTCTCATTCTCGATGTCCTCTCGACACATGGGGCGCGAACAATGAGGGAGAGCGTAAATATAGTTGAAGAAGGCTTTCAAGCGTCTTTCCTTGACTTCCGTGCTCGAGATCAGCGATCCGAGATTGCGCCACATCGGCGGAGAGCATCTGCGTGAGAACCCAACCCAGGATAAGATAAGATAACGGAGGCGCCCGCGCCGTCTCTCTCCCTCCATTATTGAATCTCCAGAGTCCGGACGATTGAGATGACTCGATTCGCTATGATTCATCGACGTCAAAGCGCAGAAGACAAACCCATGGAGCTTTATTTTTCATACCCTGACCTTTGTGACATTGAGCTATGTACGTGGACCTCCTGAGTGCAAGCACCAGTACATCGGGCATCAAGCCCTTATTGCTATGAATTCGAATTCGTGGATTCTTGACTGGGAGTATACAAACCGGGACATCAGATTGCATCGTACATGGCTAGCAATCACGTCGCATAATTTATCTTGGCATTTCTACCGCAAAAGGACAGGTCGCCACGCGAGAGAACAGTCAAACAGGAGTGCCAATTAATACAAGCCGCCAGATGTATTAGTCCTGAGATACACGTGCACTTATTAGTCGGTGAAGTACCGTAAAGATGATACAAACGAAATTATACAGTCGGAGAAATTATAGTAAGGAACCTCAGATACGGTGCCACCCCGAACCTCCGCGATGCCCTCGCCACCTTCCTGGATCAAGCATTCCGTCATAAGTCGTGTTCGACAATGTGCCTCATGATCATCACCGTGGCGAGCATCTCTAAAATGGAGATATCACATTTAAGCGAAATTGCAGAAGAGACCGAGATGACGAACCGGCTGCTAAGTGCCCGAAGTTCTCCTCCACGGTCAGCATGCACCCTGAGGAGTTCTGATATACTGGTTCGCTAGGATCCTTGAGGTTGTAGTGAGCAACTATCTCGCCGTTTCGATTCGTACACTACGCCAGTAATGAGAAGCGAATAGCTCGTTAGAAAGGGGCCGACTCACGGTCCATTCGTTATTCGCGATACGATGTCCCCATCGATACTCGTTTCCATCCGACCCAATAAATCGCCTCAGCCGTGACCTGGATGAGCCAGATAAGATAACGGCCTACTACACTCAAGGAAAGGACGCACCCAGCCGTTGGATTAACCTGGGACAGAAAGCGGTCCATGGGCACGAGGTACTCCGACCCAAAGCTCACGGTTCCCAAGGCGTTGTTTGCGCCGAAAGTGAGGGTGATGCGGGGCGTGCGGAAGGAGTCGAACGTTCCAGACGTTGTGTCGTACACCTCGTACACAGCCCTGGTATGGTCGCTAGATCGACAGCGGTATATGAGCTTCATGCGCTCGTGTATGTCCACAAATTCGGAGCCTGTCAGCCGCCCAGTATTGTCCTCGAGGAAGAACGGGAGTCCGTATCTCGTCTCCATCTCTGTGTAGACGGTAAATAGCAAGAGGGGCCGTGCGCCAGTAGCCTGTTGGTCCGGCGAGGTTTCGCCGGCAGCTGTCGAGAGAAATATCCAGTGACCGCGAAGCAGGCGGTATGAGAACGAGTGTTGGGCAGAATACTCAGACGAATTCAGAGAACTGTCCGTACGTCCAATCCAGGTTTTATGTAACACATCCAACCACATACGATGGCCCTATACGGAGAACCGATGAAACGCGGCGTAATATTAGAACTGCGGGACCATACATGTGTACACAAGGACCAAGATTGCAATCTAGGTCTAACCCGGAACATCGAGCTCATGAAAGCGGAAAAAAAGTTGAACGCCTCCTCACCATAACAAGCACTGCCTCACGGATAATTCACTCCGATGAGGAAAGAAATGTCCCATTGGGTTGGCGATCCGAAGAGATACGTTGGCAACATACCGTGAGGGGACAAAAAGAGGCTGGCGGAAAATCCGATGGCGATCCTGACACAATGTGTCCAACTAGTCCGAGCGTTCCAGGTCAAAAAATTGTAAAGATTTCCCAGACATGACGATTCGTCCGCGGCTCGCCTTACTCTGGCTGAAATACCTCGTACATATCTGAAACAATAACAACCTTGGGATGTCAATACCCAAGTGCTCTTGTCAACGTAAATTTGATTTCTAGTCCTATCCAAAAGGAGTTAAAAATATGTCAGGAAGTCCACTTGACAGATCTTCGCGAAAACGTGGTGTTTGCCGTCCACGCCGACACAGTACCCGTCAGTTCCGAAAGCGGGCTCAAGCGCTGAGAAAATTATCCTGGCGCCAAATTACCCATTTTTGAGCATGGAAACATTGACGTGATTCACCTGATCTTGCCCGATCAATCGATTACCACTAAAGGATTTAACGCGTCTCAATTCTACCCAATGCAGAGAGCAGCAACCCGCTCAAACATCCATAGACCATGAGGTTCGCGAAACCGTCCGCGCCAGTCGATCGCCTCTCTCGACGTAGCATGTAAGTAAGCAAGTTCAATATTCGGGGCTGAGTAGCTTCCATTCCTTCCCTATCAATCAAAGCCCAGAACGATACAACCGCAGAATGCACTCGCCAGCGCCAAAGACCGCGATAGAGTCGGAGGGTAGATATGCATCAAGTCGACAAGGTGGTATGTATCGCTAAACGTTTAATCCGGACCCTTCGTAGCTCGCTAAATATGGATCCAGACGCTATCTCTGCCTCTTTCATTTCACGAATTACAGGCATCCACGAGCTTTGAGCGTGCTCAACCAGACCGAAAGACATTCTCATAAAAATTAATTCTACGCGGCCCCTTGCCTCATTTAATTCAGCCATCTGGATGAGATACGAAAGACCAATTTCGGTCCTTGAAGTGCGACATAGTGACCCTGAGAAAGTCCTTGATATGACTTGCTATCGAGTACGTTATGGTTCAAGAATAAGGACGAAGCACCAGCGTGTCTGAAATGTCTTCTACCAGTAAATTTTCTTGGAAAATTTACGCCTTAACGTACAGCTCTGTTTGATACTTGGAGAACGTCAGCACTTCCGTCAGAAATCAATACTCTGCCTCGTGGCCCGGATACAGGAAGAAATTATTTTCTCCTCCAACTCTGGTTTCAGATCCTGAACGTTGCGCCGTTGGTTGAGGCCGGTCCTTCTTCGGCAACTAGTTTATTCCTGAGTCATTTGACAGTGGCGATATTGATACGCAGGAGCTCGGGAGTTGCCTCGAGACGAGACGCCATGTTTTTGATCTGGTGCACAAAGTCCTTTTGCGTTTATTTGTCCGATATGTGGGCACCCATTGCATTTCCAGCTGACCACCCCCAATTGAGAACAACCTTCTGGCAATTCACAACTGCCTTTGGAGTTTCGCGCGAGTCCCCGAACCCGTTCGCAGTTCACCATCACCGTCGCCCATGTCGCGCAAGTATCGCCTCTACTCAACTGAGCACACAGAGGTTAAAAGTCCCCAAGGTGGTGACAACGTGAAGCTGGTTACAGTGGAGTATTAACGGCCGTGATTTGGGCTTGTGAACGTGCGTCATGTCTCCCCAGCAGCAGTGGCCGACTAAAGCGGTGACCGTGTTTCCTCCTGCGGACAGCTCCTCTTGCACCTTACCTAAGGACCAGTCCGTGTCCCCATTTCGAATGCGACCTATAGGACCTACACTCGTACGCGTATGGAATTTCGAAGGTGATATGTTCGTCCTCCCCCGTTCGTCCAGTTGTGGTTCTGCTCCCTACATGCGATAGATGCCATGTTCCCATCCACGCAGATATCACCGGAAACTACCGGCGAGCTATCATCCCCTCCGTACTGGGAGAAATGGCGTCCACAGCTGCCCACGAGCGACCTCTCCTCCCCCTCCTCCCGTCAACCGCGCTTCTTCCATTCGCCGGCTAGTTCGAAGCTCCAAGCCATGCCTTTGGTCAACGCTTGTTCCCAACTCACAGGACCACCCAGCTGCCATAGGTGTGTCCTCACCAGGGGGAGCACATACGCAACGGAAATCTCTAGGAAAAACGACACTGCACCCCGGAAACGGAACGGGAACTAGGTCTCTGAGTCAGCGACGACGAATTGGTCTTCTCCAGGTATGTCCTATCCGAATTCAAGCCTCTGGAGAGCGACTGACTACTGTGTATAAGCCTTAACACTACGGCATCCGTATGGTGTCGATTGGCACCCCCGCCTGACAATGTTAGCTGGGGGGAGATCCATACGGGCTGACCCACGTATTCTCCGTGTTGAAAGCCGTCAACACGACCGCGTTCATGTCTCTTGGCTGTTATGCGCTATTTCTCCCCCGCTCGGCGGTTGAGAGTCGGGAAGGGTCATAGTAGCCGAGAACCACATGCCCATGCCTTGGTACTAAAAGCTCCTGTCAAGATTCGGTTGCGCAATTATCTCCTCATTTGCACCCACCGGTACCATACAAATTATACGAATTCGGTCAAAAAGAGACAGCTTCCTGTGCTGCCGGAGTTGTACTGATTTATAGGACGAGGATAGTGAAAACGCCGAAATTTGGATGCATCATACGTGTTAATTACTTCTCCTAAACGATTCCGTAAACCAGTTCCGACGAAAGCTGATAATCGGAACACCAAACCGGCGAGAAATTAGCTGAGGACGTGAACATTGTGAGCGAGATTTCGACGAACGTGTTGCGTTTCATTTCCTTACTAGGGCCATCGGGCATGTAATCTAATCTAAGCGACTGATCTAAATACCGATCACTCGCTTGAAGTTGTAGAGATGGCAATCCGCGTACTTCTCAATTTGATTCGTTCATTCTGCGCAATATTTATGTCTGCTTTTGAACGACGTATTGGAGATTTTAGGCGAACTAGTGCGTTCGTCTCTCATCTATGGCTCAAGAGCTACCACTCACGCTGGGGAAGACGACAAATGACAACATAGCGTTTCGACGTTTCCAAGGTTCAAGCTTCAACAACGACTTCCTCTTGAATGCACACGCGCATGGTGGTGAGAAAAAGTCTATCTTATGATAACATTTTTATTTTTCAAATGTAAATTCGTGGCATCCCTGTTCACTGTACAAGAGAAGCAAGCCCCTAAACGCGTGCGCAAGTTGGTGACGTCACGCGACTAGGTCATGTGGCGAATTCACAGCTTACTAATTTCTTCCTAAATCGAAAAGAGTCTAAAATATAAGGGTGGAGAATTTGCACTTCTTGTTGGGATTTGTGTTTCGATTTTGAATCGATTCCGCCATTTATTATTGTTGTCTATAGCCAGCACTATATATGTACAATTTCTACAAATTGGAGACGTAAGGAACGAAGACGTAAGGAACGAGAATGCAGCAGAGAAGGCAAGTTAATTTCTTTGTTCACCTCGACACCCCTGGTTGTTTCTGTACATACGCGACATAATTTGCCCTTCAAGGTGATTCATGCGTCGTTATCCCCGACGCTATCAAGGATGCAAAAACTCTCTTGACATTAGCTGGGCTACCCTTGACGGTTTGCGAAAGGACTACCGTCTCTGTTGGTGAATGTGTCTAGAAGAAGAGGCCCAATATCGACTGGTCACTTGCAGAAAGAACCAGGTGACGCAGGCGGGGAAATAACGGTCAATTCCGACTGCATTTCCTGGATAGATTAGTTGAGCAAACGTCGGCGAAAAGAATGGGAGGCTGAGGAAATCGAGGTCGCGGGAGGATATTTTGATGAACCTGCAATGGCGGAGGCGGCGAGGTGTCCGCCAGCTGCAAGAGCTTGCAGAGTGAAGGAAAGGCTGGGTGAGAGAAGAATGCTCGAGGCTATTCAGCGCTATGATCCGGGTGCTTGAAGCTTGGTTAATTTTCGACATGCGAAGCTCTGCCGGTACTTACCTGTACCGCCCTGTGTTCTCGAACGTCAACAGGAATTCAACAGGCATTCATCGAGGCCGGTAGCTACATTAAACATGAATTGCGAGTTGTCGGCTGCCATCGGATTTTGAGTGCGAAGTAAAGCCCACGGCACTGCAATCTCGTGCACTGCGTAGAGATCTTTATGTAATTGGATGACACGTACCGTCAGATCCTGAAAGACGGCGCATCGAAGAAGATTGAGGTGTCGCAATACATCGACTTTGTCCTACAGCCCTTCGATCTGGGAAACGACTGGGCAGAGACGATTGTCTGTCGAGCAGCGTTTTCTTCGTATGGCTCCGGCAACTCGTTGGTGACTATAAGTGTGGCAGGATCGCCGAAGAATTTTGGGGTTCTTGTAAGGGTGGTGGTGGTCGAAAGGCGGTACGAACAGCTGAGCGAGTGGAAGTCCGGTGAAAAAGACTGGGTCCATGAAACAGCGAAGCCCGACACTTTTTATCCCAATGTTATTCGGGGCATCCGACAGACTGAGAGCGTTTTGGATGGCCTCGTGCAGCTGCGACCTTGCGTGCCTTACCAACCTCTGAATCTGTTCGCTTCGTCAAGTCAGCGCACAATTTAAATTTGCAAAATGGATCCTCGATGAATTTGCCCTCAACTTCCGCAGATACAAGGATGATTCGCAGCGACGAAGTGCCAACCTATTTCCTCGAGATGCGTAGCCAACGTCCGAGTCTCATTCAAGGAGCATCTGATGGGCAACCTCTGGCTCCTTTAGTACCGCGGTGAATACACACCGAGATCAGCCGCAATTATTTCTTTACGGATCTTAGAAAACTTGAACAAAAAATCGGACATGGTACACACCACAATTTCTATGAATCGTGCCCTGCGTCAATCGTTGGTACCTTGTCTGCCCGCTTCCTCGCGACAAACGATTGGTCGATGTAGATAAATCCAAATTGGGTTTTTCCTAGATGGCAGATTGGCCTATGGTGTCGAAATCCACAATTAGAACACGCCGTAACCATAAGCTGCGCCTCATTCGGACCGACAAAATCTACGCATGGGGCCACATACATCAGACGAAAAAAGTAAAATTCAGAGCGAGTCCTACCTTCTTGAACGATGTAACGCCAGCATCCTCCACTCAGCGACTAACGAACCCTGAAAATCATGGAATGTCTAGGGAAAACAGGTAACAATCATTGGAAACGGCTTCGTAATAAGTAAGCCCGAGAACGCCGAGAGCCAAAATAGGTGGTCAATTGTGAACAAGCCAGAAAGACCACAACGCTCACAGGCCAGCACAAGATATAGAAAGGAGCGGAGAAGGCGCGCACGCGAGAGAGAGAAGGAATAGAATTGAGGTTCAGGTATGTACATCGCAAGGAGGATCGCTCTGAACAAGGGAACGTACATAAGTCGACCGAAACACCAGAGAAAAAAAGAGAAAAAAGAATACACGACACCAAAATACGGGGTTATGACGTGGATGAGACCTCTTCCCGTGCGCGAAAATCCGATGGTTTGAACGCCAACACCGACGGAGGTGAGGACGGGTAAGGATGGAGGCGACGTCACCGGCAGAAAACAGACAAAAAAGGAGAATGGATGTTGAAAGAAACGGTCGGATCGAGGGAGAAAGATAGGTTTGAGACGAGGAGAGGTTAGGAGCAGGATGCAGGCGATAGCGAGCTGACGAGAAAAACAAGAATAGGAAAGGCAGAGGAATAGGTCAGAAGGGAGGTAGAGTATACGGCGGCGTGACGGCAGCCAGTGTTATTGCACTTTGCCGGGAATTTGTCCGAGCGGCGGAAATCGACAATGTGGCAATGACAAAAGAGGCGGCAAGTCGAGGAACCTCGGAGCTCGATGAGCAACCATCGACGAAAGGGTGCCACAAGACCCGGCCTTCTGCACTCCCGGTTTCGCCTTGGTCCAATTTTACACTGCCTCCGACATAGAGACGTCCAGCAACGACAAATCGCCCAGCGTCGTGTCCGCAGCACCGACAGGAGAACCTATAGCATCTGTCCGCGTTCAAATCCATGTCAACATCCATCTAAGTCCATTAGCAGGTCAAACACGCACCGTTCCCATTCAAATCCAAGTTCCGCGTCCCCCGCGTAACCTCATCCGCACCCTCTCCAGCCCTCGCGTTGCCCTTCTCCGACGTCTTCCCATTCGCTTGCCCCTGCCCTGAGGTGGGCGACCCATTGACGGGCTTGTTCGCGTTCAAGATCTGGTGCCATTTGTCGACGAGTGCCTTGGCCCGCGCGCGGAACTTGAACTCGCCGTCTCGCGGAACTTTCTCTTCTGGCTGAGCTGCTATGTGCCGCATGACCTTGCCGATCTTAGAAAACTGGAGGAGGAGAGTGTCAGAGAGGATTCAAGAAGGGAAACGGTCGGTGGTGGGAAGCGGAAGTGGAAGATATAGCAGACAACAGGCGAAAATCAATAACGAAGGGTAACGGAAGAAAGGAATGTTGACAGAGGGCCGACGACAACGACGTATCGAGAGAATACGGCAACAGGAAGGGGTAGAGAGGCTCGGAGATGCCAGAAAGAGCATTGAAACAGAGTTTTGAGAGAAAAATAGGCAAAAATACAATAAAATAAAATAAAATAATGATGGCGAAGACAGTAGAATGGTGAAGACCAAAGGGCAAGATTACAGAAGTAACGAAACCTACCTGGAGCTGCTCTATCGTCATTTCCTCGTACTTCTCTACAGTCGTGAATAGCTCATCGATTTCGGGCATGGACTGATGACAATTGATGTGAATACGACGTAAAAGGGCAGAACAAAAGTCTTACGTCGGCTTTCGCCACCAACTTGTTGCTGAGGAACGTCTTCTGGAGCTTGTGTCGCCAGTCGCGAACTTTGACAGATTGAGGATCACCGGGATTTTTTGCTGAGAACGCAGAAAAAGTCAGTAAAGGCCCGAAACACGAATGATCGATGAAAGGCGATGTGGTTGGAACGATGTTGGGAGCACAGCAGGTGCCACGTAACGTGTACGCGAGATAACGAGAAAGATGGAAATAACTCACAATCGTCGCCATCGTCGTCTTTCTCGCGCTTCGCCCTCTTCGCTGGCGGTGGGGTCGCCCTCTTACTCGGACCTGCATCTTCTTCTTCCTCCGCATCGCGCGCCTCGCCCTCATCCTCCGACTCCACAGTCGCCTTGCTCTTAGACCCGTTCTTCCTGCCCCCGCCGCGCTTCTTCGGCTCGCTCGTCTCCTTCTTCGCCCTTGGCCCTTTCTTCGTCTTTGCTGGCGCCTCCGCATCTGACTCACGCTTACGCTTCTTGGTCGCCGCTGATTTGGACTTCTTCCCGGTAGTCGAGTCGCCGTCGCCGTCGTCGCCATCGCCCTCGGACTCGAGCTGGTCGACCTGGGCGTTCTCCTCGAGCTCGGCTTCCTCACGAAGCAGCCGTGCACGCCGCTCATGCAGTTCTTGAATCCAATTTGACGGGTCTCTGGCGATCTGGTAGCCCTCTCGGAGCTCGCCGTTGCGTTTTTTGGACTCGTCAGCGAGGAAAGCCTCGATTTCGTGAGGAAGCAGGGCAGAGAGGTCTTTGTGTGTTAACCATGCGCTACATGGCGTGGAAACGATCAGGAAAGGTGGTGTAAAGCAGGAAAACGTCGCTTACTAGTCTCCCTTCGGGAAGAACAAAACGCATTGAAAAGCCGATTTCTTCCCGGGAGGCTGCTCGCTGCGGACGGCGGGCGGTGCCTCATTAGGGTCTACGACCTGCATCGACGCGAGAGGAACAGAATCAGTAGTCAGAAAACGAGGCACGGGGTACGTTGCACGTTAGACGCGACGATGCACTCACAATTGCTGGCCAGGGCGGAAAACCGCGGATTTTACCCAAGACTGAGTCGCCAATAGCGTATTCCCTGACCTCCTTGGGGTTTTTTGTTGTTTTCTTGCTCATTGCGGGGAGGAACGGACAGAACGACTTAGGCGATGTACAGGAAGGTGAAAGAGTTTGGGCAAGCACGAGACGGCCTATCCGACCATCGGCTACTGCCGATATATCACCTGATCATTTTCCATCTCACGGTGGTCCGTGCGCTTCTAAACACTTACACCTTCACCGTCTTTTGCAGTTGGCTCCATCATAACGCTGGCACTCCCTTTCCCTGTATTTTGAAACTGACTACTCCTGCGCTTCTATGTCGACGAAGAATTCAGCCATCTTCCTAACAAAGTCTACACGCATGTCGGTTTTTTCCTCCGCCCTCTCTTGCGCGATTTGTGGGATATAGTACGGTACCGGTGTCCCTCGTTCGTGAAGTATATATTGAAAACAATTTTGGCGACCACGAGATTATTTGTTCTAGCTCAACAAGTCCTCGGTTCTCGAGTTCTCTCGAGCCCGAGTCCCTTTCCGCTTGCGAAACTTACCCTTCGATGCCGTCATTGCCACGAGACCAACATCTTCACTCTTTGCGGACACTCGCCTCCAACAGAATGTATGCATCGATTCTGGCACCGTTCGCGCGCGGTGCGACTGGTACCACGCGCCACCTTTCCCTAAATAGGCAACTGTATTTCGACGTCTAGGCGGAGCTTCAATCCCGAAGAGCGCCAGAACCGCCCCTGAGAATCGAGTCAACGCTGGCAACATACTCAGAGCAGCCGCGGAATCATGTCAGCATGGACTAACAGACCTTTGGCTTTATGTCCTCGTCGAAAGGTTGATAGAGCATCGTGGTCATATCTTGAATCTCGATTGGAACACATACGCTTCGACGCCGTCTCGGAGTTGCACCTTTAAAGTCTATGCATTTAAACTCCGCTGAAACAATGGACGAGCTCCGTCGAGTTGATACACATATTCCTTGGGAAGGTCGCTATCAAGGACCCTTTGTTCTTCGATGGCACAGAAGCGAAGACCACTTATAATGGATGCAACACTGTGGACATCATAAAAGTCATCCCTTTACTTTTGATTTATATAACCCTGATAACAGCATCGAGACGCCTCCGAGAGCAGGATTGCGTTTTCGGAACGACACAGTAACCTTTTTCTGGTGCATGTAACATAAAGCATAGCCTATCCTACTCGAATACGAGGGACTGGGGCTATAGTACAGTGATGACACTTCCAATCAACGTACGATGTCCCCTACATTGCGAATCGCATTCTTATCCGCCTGCGACACTTAACCCTCGAATGTCTATCACCTTATTGAACCCAGAAGCCTTCACGATCTCGCTGAGCGTCTCCTTCTCCTCAACTGGAACCCATAGATAAAGTTGCGTGAGTCCGACGACCCGAGAACCCCTAACCGAAGAACCGGGCTCCATAAATCTCTCCTTTACCATCCACAGCACCTGCTTTCCTGCAGTGCTGAACATTTCGAGCACTCGCAAATTCGGTACTAGATCCCCTCTCCCCATCTTCACCAAGGTAGGGTAGTGGACTTCGACGTCCGAGGCGAGTTTCAACACCTCGAGGCGCGGCACCATCGTTAAGACGGCCTCGAGTTCGACGAAAGAAGTCCTCCTCTTCCTCGGAACGGGGTCTCCTGCTTCTAGCTTCAGCTCGAACCTCTTCAATTCCAACCGACGGAGCATGCCTGAAGTATACGCCAGCGTCGGAGCGAACAGCCAAAGCTCCCACCCTACACAACGATCGAACCGCTCAATATTCAAACGGTCGAGGACAGGCAGCTTCAACATCCCGAAGAAAGCTGGGTCCCAAATCGCGTCGATGAGAATGAGTTTCATCTTTTTTAGTGCCGGCATGACCGCTTGGGAAGGCTTCGGTAGCAGGCGCTGGTTCGCTCGTGCGATGAACATGATTTGGAACGCAGCTTCCTCTAGCGATTTGGCCGACCGCTTCATGATGACTAGGAAGGTCCACGACGGCATCGGTGCGCTCGACAGGTCCAGCTTCGTAAGTTGAACCCACGGTAGTCGGAGGTCGAGAGGATGCATACGGTTATGGATGTGAAAGGTAGCGTCCACAAGCGTTGGATGGCCGGAAAAAACAGTGAATTGGAGGCATTTGGTGAGATCGGCGGTGAATGGGGAAGCAGGTGTGGATAGAGCGTGGATGAGGGCGATGTTGACGTGCCTTAGCACAGGGAAAGCGGAAGATGGGAGACCAAGGAACTCAGGAATGTTGTCTTTGGCGAGGGTGCATGTAAGGGATGTTAGGCGCGTCCTCACCGCTTCTGGGAGAAGGATATGCTTGATGATGCTAAATTCTCCCCCTCCAAACATGAGGTCCTCGACTTTCTCGACCTTCGCGCGCAGAGCTCGAGGAATGTCGTTGTACATCTGGATCGTGAGAGGCTTCCCCCGGCTGCGCTCCACATCTTGTTCGAACAGACGAAGCAGGTTCTCTGGCTGCTGGTATTTGACGGGTGCTAATCGAATGTGGGCCCAGAGAGCAGCGTCGGAGATGATGGCTCGACGCCACTCCTTGCACACGTGGGTCAAAGTGCGTTTGGGGTCGTCCTCGGGTTCGGGTATTGACCATGGCATCGACATGAACTGACATATTAGTGGGAGGAGGGGACCGACACGGGTGGTGGTGGTCATCGTGGATCTGTCGATGATGGGAGCTGATGGAGTTATTCGCGGAGAATAAGGGCTACGCGAGTGAAATCGATGAGCAGAATGATTCCAAACCATGGTATAAAGACTCACAACTGCGCGTATTTCGCCGGGTATACTCGTGCGGAGGGGTGAACTCTGGTCAAACTGGCGGAGAAGAACTTTTAGATGTGGTAGTCGTCGTTCGCGGTGACAAGAGCTCGCCTAGCGTAGGTTGACCTTGTTGTAGACGAGCGAGTTTAAGAAGGCAATAAATGAGGCAGGTGCTCAGACGAAGATTACTTCGACTCATTCTTTGGTTATCTCAAACTGTAATAGAGTGCCGTCAGGCTTAGTTTCTGGCTGCAGAATGAGAAAGAACGTGTCCGTGCCGTGCAGGTTACGTGGAGAGAAGAGGTTTCCCACGGAAAAGGTTGTGCAACAATGAACCGTTGTCGGCGCTGTTGATCCTCCTTCTTCTCGGTGTTCAAGGACTCTATGTGAATTTACATGGAGAGCGTGTTACTTCCGAGGACATGAGGAGAGGCGTAGGTAGGAGGGAGCCGAATTGTGCGGATATCGTTCGAGCTGCAAGATAGTCTCCGTCCTTATTTCCTTCGTTGACCTTAAAGTGCCTACCGTCAGAGTTAATCAAACAATCAGTGACAGAATATATACGCCGAGAAATTCCTGTTGAACATGAGGTCCTGGAGGATTCAGCCATTCCGCCCAAAGACGTCCTTTCGGAGAAAGAACCCCCGTGGTCTTGAAGGGAGGCCGGAACTTTGTTTTTGAAGTCGTAAAGCTTCTTAAATTTGTCGCCGATGTCTTCTCGTTGCTGTGATAGATCATACGATACGAAACATTTCCGCCGGCCCCTTGGACACGCGATTGATCGGCGTTGAGACGCTTGTGTCTCTTTCTAATCTCAACTAGGGATTGAAGACGGCGTCTGTCGAAAAGACTTCCGTCCTAACTCCTTTTGAGCGAGCCAAACTTTCAGCTCTGGAACTCGGTCAGGCTTTAGCCGCATCCACCCACCCAAAGAATTTGCCGGGGTTCGCCTCGAGTTTTCCTGCACGCGAATGGCGCGTGACGTCATTTCTCACGCGTTTAGGGGCGGGCCAGGACTAAAGAAGGTCGCTGAATTGACTGTGTTTCTGGACGCAGAGCTTAGTTCGAGGCTCGTTTCCATCATGAAGCAGCACTCCTGTGTCTAACCTTGCTGAATTGATGAACAATGTAAAGTGGCCAAGCTTTAGCGTCGGTCTGAACAGCAGACGGAGAAGTGCTGCTTGCGGTGTTTGAATTTTTTTTAGGGCACCAGCGACACTACTGAACGAATGCCCGACGTAATCCTGATTAATGTGTTAATGTCTACACGCTAGCCGCTTACACCGAGCCACGGACCCCTCACAGAAATCGTTGACGAAACTCGCAGTCCTGCGAGCTGGGATCGATAAGGGGATAAACACGGACGAGAATAAGAACCAGAGCATATAGGTCTGTACGTGTATGAGAAATCGCTTGCTGTTAATTTCAGCATGTGGACGGCACCAATCTGCATATTACGGACGCCATGGTACGGTTTCTTCAGTGCCACCAGTGTGCACCGAGGGAGTGGATTTGGGTCATGCTTGCCTTGACAGGATAGTCCCTACTGCCGACGTCTCGTATCGGTCAAAGGGTCTTGAATCGTCCGTAAATGACTACTTTGAACAGAGGACAGTCAGAAGCTCTTAATGATTCGAATTTTTGAAGTAGTTAAAAGATTGTACATGGGGGTTGAAAGCGGCCTCGTCTGAGCTCTACTCCGGATGCCCTGTGCACCGAAGGCGTCCAGGGGAAGGCTGTATGACCTGATGAGACTCTATATATACAAGTTACGGCAGCTGAGCGCAGCACACAAGTCGCTTGTGAGTAGAAAATCCATCACTAGATGAAGGATCAATAAGGCAGTGGGGTGGTGATCGAAGACACTGGAGAACCCTCGAAATCCCATCCGGGGCCATACGCAAAGTATGCAGGGAGATCCATATGTATATACGGAGGTAGTGGTACGGATTGTCCCGTAGAAGCGTAAGGCAATGTGGAAGAGGAGGGACTGCCCTGTCGGAAGACAACATAAGGCAACATAAGACCGCGACCCCTTCAGTGTTGCCGTTTTGAAGACAAAGTGAGCCTCTCATAAACGCGAGCCCTGGCCGTTAATTCCCGATTGTAAGCACCTCTCTAGTCGCTTCTCTTGTGGGGCATGTAGTTGGCTTAGCGGCTGGGTGGAAGGGGAGGGAGTGGAGTGGCCAACGGCTGGTGCATCAAACTTTAACGGAGATCCTGTTCTGAATGAGGCGGCCGCAGTTAAGGGCAATCTCCGGGAAATACAATGGCGTTGTCCGACGAACCACAAACCTTAAACGCAGAAGGGCACTTCTGAACCAAATCAAAGAAAGCTGTCGTGTCTCGAGGCAACTCCCGGGCTCGTGCACACACCAATATCGCCACCGTCAAATGTATAAGCTAATTGCCAAGAAAGCAAGCATGATAAATTAACGGCAGGTTGTCAATACTCACAAGTTGCTCTCCACCCAGGGGTTGTAGCCCCAGTGAAGACGAAAATAAGGGAAGACACAATGGAATAAGGTTCGGCTCGAGGGAAACCTAGACACAGCCGCGATACTTGAAGGAACTCGTGGCTTAACGTCCACGCTCGCAAGTGACACCCCGGGAACTACGCCTTTGAACGCATGCGACGCCTTGTGTCCGTGTGCAGGGGACCGATTCTCGGCCCGAGTCGATCCACTCTCTGAGTGGGCCGCTCGCATGGAACGTTCAAACCCTTTATCTTATCAGCTATCGAGCTCTCCGCGCCTAGATTACGCAGAATGCCTGGGTTTGACGGAAATGGGTATCGACGGGAGCGACTAGGGCGTGAGTCATTTGCTTACCTGTCCTTAACGATATGCGCTTACGTTAGTTGTGTACTCGGATGATAACTTGGAATATTTATCTTCCAATGCGTCCCTCCAATTTGTTCTGCAGGTCCACTTAGATACGACATCTCTATTTAAAGATGTACCTCATCACGGAATCATCAAGAATATAGGGGAATATAATTCATGATGAAAGATTAGGCCCAGGACGACCACGAGAGGAGTCTGTATGATGTAGAAGAATTGTGCAGGCTCTGTATTGAGTTTACCGGTCGTACCACCCCATCGTCGGCTTCATAGTTTCTGTGCCATATTCCACAAATATTTCATGACTGATAGCATTTACTTCATACTTTCTCTGATAACTCAACGCGCATTTGAATTTCCGGTCTGGGATCTGGATGTGATTCTATGTGTGTCCTTCTCACGGCGGACATTTAAATGTCAAGTGTTGACCTGACTTGGTCTGTCAAGTGAGCTGACCAGTGACACGCCAGTGACCTGTCCAGTACTGTTATGCATGTCACGCTGTTCAATTGCCATGCGGCGCAGTTCGGTTCAGGCTTGCGTCCGATTCAGCTAAACTGGAAATTTGATATGAAAACAAGCTACGTCAGGACGCCAATTATTGTTGTCTCCCAACCGAGGTCTTTTGTATGACTTAGATTAGATGGATGTAGATAATTTTTATTTCTGATGCACCTCTTTCGTGATTGCTCGTACAGTCATCCACCGGCTAATGAGACACCACCGGCCAATGATACACCTTGGAACACCATGAAGGACTTACCCGTTTGCTTTGAAAAAATAACCACATCCTCTATAAACCTTTTTCACATTGTATGCAAAATTTTGTGGGTTTTGGAGAAGTCTATTCCCGGTAATAAAATCATCAAAATATTCATTTTGGTCAATTTTGTCACACCACTCACTGGTACAGCGTCTCTGGCTGTTTCTGCTCACATTCACAGGATTTTATGGCATATAATCAGCATACATTTATTTAAATTGCTCTACCACACTGGTTACAAGTGATTTTATGAGAAACCATGGGCTGCTTGAGTTCTGCGATTAATTTTAAATTTCAGTGTATCAAATGATGGTGGATGACTGTATAAGCAAGTAGGTTCAAAGCTTGGTCAGGTTCAAACATTTCCTCTCTACCCACAAACCATGATCTATTCTCTGTCCATTTTCGTTTAGCTGAACCGGAGGCAAACCTGGACCGAACTACTACATTGAAATTGAACAACGTGACATACGTCACAGTACTGGACAGGTTACTGGCGTGTCACTGGCATGTCACTGGTCAGCTCACTTGACAGACCAAGTCAGGTCAACACTTGACATTTAAATGTCCGCCGTGTCTACTGTCGTTCAACGGCCGCAGATGATGCGATAAGATAAGATGTATTTACGATTAGTCATTAGTCATCACGTCAACTGGAAAGTCTCACAGTCGGTCCGGTCATCTTCTCGAACTGCTATGTCGAGTGCACGCTCGCGTTACAGATACTCTCTTCCGAGCCTACCGGCAGCGCCAGATGTCTCAAAATTTGCGACGGCGATAGCTGACGGAGGCCTGCCGGAATCCTTCGATGAGGCGCAAGCCCGACGTGGCATTGAAGTGTCGGACGGAGTTATCGCCCAGCTCGATGAACTCAAGGGCGAAGTCCAGGACTTCTTGGTTGACATCGAGTCTCGTCGAGAGGAATATGTGAAATGCTCTCAAGCGCACCGAGATGCTCTGAGCCTGTTATTCCGTCTCCGACCTGATTCTGAGTGCCAGGTAGGCGATAACTCGAAAGATCAGTCGAAGAAAGCGGAAGAGTTGGAAAAGGATAAAGATGTTCTCAATTGTGAGTTAACACCGTCAAATCTGTCCTTTCACTTGGTTTGACGTGCTGCATTAATCCTCTGCTCGTCGTTTCGTTGATGATACCTGGATTTCTCAGTAAAACGTCCTGCTGATCCTGAGTCTGTGAAGGTTCGACAATGGCGAATGGAGCTCCAGAAGACGTTCCTGAGTCCCAGGCGTCTGCCGAAAGAAATCGTAAGACCCACCATGTATCGTTCCCACATCCGGATTGAATGAAGTCCCATTAGCAAGAAATAGACGCTTTGTTCACTACGTTAGAAGGGTATCAGGGTATGACGCGTGAACAATGCTCGGTATATCCTCTTCATATACATCTCTTTGACACGCACTCCCATTAACCGCCACATTCATCCTAGTATTCGAAGATCAACAAGGTGTTGAGGCATATAGCCGCTTTGCCGGGGGACAGGGTGCCATGCGACGCCGAGTTCAGATTCCGCGCTCGCTCCAGGGCTCTCGCCAAGAAGTGGCACGCTCAATTTAATCAAGTCGATGCATCTCTAACCACACCGCCTGTCGTATCAGAGGGACCCGGGGATGGGATGCCGGAGAGAAATGAAAGGCAGGATGGCAGTGAGGAGGACTACGAGATTGTTGACTCCATAGGCAGGATGGATTTGGATAAAGAAAGTATAGGTGTGTTTCCTATCTGTCGCGATCCCGTTTAACGTTTTAATTGGTGCTTTCGTTGGAATTATTGCAGATCGTTAGTCAACGCGGATGTTCACAACGTACTCCTGGTACAATAATGCTCATAATTGTCCCCGCGCCCGGGCTCGTCACACCATCCAAGCTCCCGCCAGTCCCTTTGTTCCCCTCTCATTGGGGGTTTTATCCGAATTCCCGTCCGTTACTTTCTCGTCCTCCTAGTACGTTGAAAAAGGCACCCGCTGACATTGGCTTTGACCTTTGCGAACGGCCGGTCTGCTTCGACCTGAGCTGACTTCGACGACATATGCAAATCCTCCTGCGTCCGTAAGCAGCGCTGGCTCGGGTACTAGGATGAGGTACAACCTGCGGGTAAGTCCTCATCGACATAAACTTTCATTCTACACAGCGATCCATTGACTTTCTCGCCACAGACTGTGCCAGTACCACTGGTCGTTCGATTCATCCTACGGCGCAGCTAAGCACCCAGCGGCTTCCGTGTAGATATTCGGGCAGGATAGGACAAGTATCGAGTAAGCAAGAGATGAACGAGTCACGAAATGAGACGCCTCCCTTCTGAGCATACCTGCGACGGCAATGCGTCGAAGGTCACCATCCAGGCCCTCTCATGATGCGACATAAATTGCCAATTTCTTGACCTCGGTTCCTTTGCCTCTCACCTGAGAATAATCATGCCTTCCCTCTCGTCGTCGACGGTATGTTAAACCAGAGCGGAAGCGTCTTCAAATGCTCTCGGCAGGCCAATTTCTGAATTACGGACTTGTGGGCGGTGCTATGCGCACTGGTCGAAGGTGCAGAATTTTCTCTCTCAACAGCAAAAAAAAAAAATTCCCGCTTACAGATCGCCATATAATGATGGGTTATAGTGCGAAATGCAACCATAGTGCGAGATTTCAGTCGAAATCGAAGACTCGCCGTAACCAGGGCTATAGCTCAAGGTCGAACTAGAGCGAGAGGCCAAAGCACGGCTCAGGTGCGTAATTGTGAACAAACCTATACCTGAATAACATCACGTCTCTCGAAAATCAGCCACCGCTGACATTGAACAACATACACAGGAGCTACGCGGCGCATGGTCGAGGAACACACACACAGCACAAGCTGGAGACGGTCCAACCGGGCTCTGAAGACCTCTGGGCGCTCTTATCAACGTCTAATAGCAGCGATGTAGCCCAGTAACGCATATTGAACGAGGATCCAGCGCTGATGTCAACGGAAGACTTGCCGGATTTCAGTGAGAACTCGAACGAGTAATTTTGAGGTAGAGACGACGACCGTTTTCGATCGCCATGAGGAGCGTCTGCGAGTGTCATTCCCACCTCGAACTTGCTCTGCAATCGTCCCGCTAGCTTACCACTGTGCTTGTTTCGGGCCCTTAGAAGTCATTGTCCATCTTCATCCTGTATTTTCATTCGGGCGCGAATCGTATCTTCCAGCGTGCTGCGTCTGTTCTTAATTTACGAGATGAGGTTTCTGAACGTCCTGTATCTCATTCGTTTGGTGTAGTTCGGAGTATCCGTACACTCCTCATGAAATCCAGACGGCTAACAACACTCAGCCTGAACTCGTTTTCAATGCCCTAGATATATCCCCTTCGACGCTGAATGCTCTCTTACACTTGCTTAGTTCATGTCATTCATTTCAACAACGGTCATTTCGCTGCGAGATGTAATATCTCATGATCTCGGGGCGAGCGAAAATTTTGCTGTGTCAGGAAGGCTAAGTTCGGATACGATTGCTGCTGGTCGATGGCGGAGGAGACGATGCGAGACATGGACGAACATGTAGAGCTTTCAGGTCTCAATTTCGTCATTTCGATTTGGGTTGGACGAACGGTAACTCAAGATTTCTTCTTTTGAAATTGTCTCGTTCGCGAGGAAGTTCGTGTACAGCCCAGAAAGAAGACGGTCGTTGGGACGGAGTCATGGGATGATAGTAAACTCCAACGCACTCATTCGCGTGTTTCGAAATTGTGCCACCTTCAAGTATAGCTTGCATTGCCGTCTCGACCTTGACGTTGTTCTCGATGCCACGTCCATGAGGTGCCGACTCCATCATGTTCGAGGATTTGACGCTGGTGCTCGTTAGCTAGAAGACGTGAAGTTCAGCGCAAGTTCGTCAAACAACGAGAGGATGGAGCAGAAAGGATGGAAATAAGAAACGACGAAAAAGGAGGAAAACAAAGGACAACACAAAGGCGAACACTGACCTCGCCCCGGAAACTACGCTGATGCCAACCGCGGTACTGAAAGTGTTCTTGACCTCTCCTTCCAGCCCACGAAGGCACAAAATTTCCGAAGCACTCTTCCCTTTCGAATTCGCCCTTGCCCCGCTCTTCGTACCACTCGAGCTCGAACCCACATCTCACCGCAGACTATACCCGCTTGTGTCCACTCATCGATACCCGCATCTCCTACCCCCCGTCTTCGGATTCTACTCGTCCCTAGCCACATCTTCCAGACGTTAGACCGGTCCACAACCTCCAACAATCTCGCCGCCACCTCTTTATCGTGTCTTCGGCTTCTGAGGCAAAGGCCGCGGCTGCCGTTTAGAAATCGTCTTAATTCTGTTGAGGTCCCAGGCATTGGACGCATCAACCGTGTTAGAAGTCGACGTCGACGAGCAAGGCGCGTTTCCCTATCAAGACGTCGTCTGTCTTTGTTGATGGGCTTGGTGGTGTGGGTCTGCCAACGCGGTGCAGATGGTGCCGACGGCGGAGTTGGTACGGTGGCCATTGCAACGTATGTAGACGCGGTAGCGGGAGGTAGAAGTGAACGTGCTACGATCGAGAATACTGTCAAAGCAAGGTTCGTTGAACTTCACGTAGAGGTCGTTTGGTGTCAGTCGCAATTGAATCAGTCGAGTCAAGAGAGAAGGTGAAAATCAGCCACGAATTAGCAAGAGACGAAGGTAAGATAACAACGCAAAGAGAAGGGAGAAAATGGACACTTATACGGACAGATATTCGGAAAGAGGGAGAAGGAGCGAACGATAAGAACATAAACACTCTGCACTGGGTAAACGCTCGAAAGGAACCTCACATAGCTGAAAAATTAACACAGATCTACGACTGAGAACATGTAAGGCGAAAAGGTGAGGTTCAAAGGAAACGATGCTCGTAGACTGGAAGTGAAATGGGGAAATCGACAACGTCGTGGTTCAGCTGGGGTCGATGACATAAGAGCTCCAAACATCGAAAAGCATGGAGCAGCGACGGCGAACAAGGAATAACGGAACGAAAAAGATGGAAGTAGAAATAAGCAAGCATAAAAATGAACACCCAGCGCACCCTTGCTCTACCAGATACACCCCTCTTTCCATATCCTTTCCCAGCAGCGGTATGCCAAACGTGAGCCTATTATTACTGCTCGGATTTGAAGAAATGGGCTGGTAAGCGAAGCGAGGGCCGGAGAGTCGGCATGAGTGTTGCGAGCCAGTATACTGGCGGAGGAGGTGGGTGAGGGGCGTCCGGCCATCTATTGGGAAGGGAAGAAGGAAAAACCGAATCGGTAGTGGTGGTGAGGCAGCGCGTTTGAGCTACGATCGTTAGATGGCGGGGGTGTCGGCCAGAGGAGGGGCTTGACAACGTTAAGGATAGCGAGAAAAGTTTGATGTTAAAGTATACTTCGTTGACGTTTGGCGATGTGGCAGAAGGGAAAGGCGCGTATTTGACGAGTGTGGGCTGCGGTGTCGGTTCTGGTGCGGATGCTTCATACATGGGTGGAGTTGCCGGTACAACGGGCCCCTGTGGGTCGAGGGATGGATTTCGAGTGCCGAAGGTGGGTTGATTTGGACGTAGACTAAGGCTCGTGACGAAACTGGACCTCCGTCCTTCGTTGCTGCCAATACTGTTACGTCTCGTTCCCACTGAGCTACCTTCGCGGTCAAAGACTGATCTTCCCCCTTCGATTCCCCCCCACGAACAGGATTGGCCTGCACAGCCGTAGCACAAATCAGGACAAGCTCTTGGACCAACAATAAACGGAAACCTCATACCCAACAACAAATCATAGGGCTCATTAGCCTCATGGCTCTCCTCGGGCTCTGCAGCGACCTCTCAATGTCGACCCCGACGGACCTGCGCCATCGCATCGTCCGTAGGGGCGGCTGTTTGAGATGGAGGCGGAAGGGTTCGGTCCGAGAATGTAGTCGAACGATGGGCCGTCGAAGTCCTCATGTCTTTACATCTGTCGACGGAGAAGGCGAGAGTCAGTGGCGAATTAACAAGAGATAAAAGTGAAGTTGAACACGAGAAACAGGGCGTATAGATCGAAAGGAATTCCACAAGGAGAAGGGCAAACGAGAAAGATCCAGATACACCCTACACACCCTTGAAGCGAACCTCAAGTACTTTGAGGCGAATCTAGGATCGATAATGACGAAAGGCGTAAATACGCGGCTCGTCCACTGTAAGTAGAAGAACGAAATCACGACGTCACGCTTCGGTCGAGGTGGATGCCGCAAGGGCCCCGACAGAACACCAAAAATGAGGAGAATAAAGCAAGTGCGAAGGCAGAAGTAGAAAAATAAATCACAAAAAATGAAAAAGCGAACTCACCCTTTCTCTCCCCGTCGAACTGAACACCGACCCTCCTCACTTCCTAGAAGCGGTATGCCCAATGTGGCTCTGCTACTCGGATTCAAAGAAACGGACATTTGCAAGCGTGCCAACGCCCGAAGAGTCGGAAGGAGTGTTGCAAGCTGGTATGCTGCGGGTGAAGGCACAAGTTGACATTGGTGAAGGTGCATGTCTTAAGGAAAGAACTAGTTTATCAACAGCTGGGATGACATCAAAAATAACTCGTACCTATCAGACATACTCACCCAGCGCCGCCTCACGCTCGCTGTCCACCACAACGTAGCTCGTCATCCATCTTCGACTTCGACCTGCACTCGCACTGAAACGAATGCACTCTAACAAGACGGGTAAATGCTCTCGGCTCAACGTGGGCAACAAAAACACGAACCTTGACTAACCTCCCGCCCCACCGATGATCATTTGCCGCCCATCGACGTTGAGGAGTTATTCGAGAGGCTGGTGCGTGAAGGTAAGCAGCCAGGTCCTCCACGGACGCCCGCGCTGACGTACCGCGCCGTGCCCAACCCGTGGCCACGGACGTTGACTAGGAATTGCTATGGAAGAAAGATAAGTGCACGCTTTTCACCGTCATAGTTGACTTGGAGACTTGCTTTCTGCCAGTTTCGAGTCGGTTCGTGTTCTTAAACGTCGATCCCGAACGTCGATCCTTCGCCCTCGACCCTGGTGAGTGCTGTTGCCCTTCTCATAGCGGTAGTTGCGGTATTCAATTAGGAAAACCTCACAGACGAAAAGTAAATTACTTTGCTCCTCATGCACGAATCAAACACTCACTTAAATGTCTATCTGGCCAGCCCTTGTCCCAAACACTTCGTCGCTGACTCTCATGCCCTAGGCATCCCCCCACCTATCCTCCTCGATTCGCCGCAGCCGCCTTGCTCTTGCTTGGTGCGTACTGTTCACCTTTCCTCTCAGATCCCCTCTCGAACCATTCGATTCCTTCAAGACGCCGCACCTCCGCCCAAGAGCCTCCGCACACTGGTCTTCGTCCGAGGGCGGTGATATGTTCGTGTTGTACCGTGCGAATGCGAGAGGTTCCGTCCAGACATATAGGAACATCGCGCACCAAGGGCAATCCGCCTCTAAGCCTCCTCAGAGCAGCGAATCGAGCTTGGAAAGCACATCGAGCACCCCCGCAATGAGCTCGAACCCAAGGTCCTCCTCGCCGCCCACCGCCTCCTTCCGCACCTCCTGCACCAAACCCTGCACGACCTCCCGCCCGCCCGTCTCCCCTCCTCCGCCGTCCCTGCTTGCTAATCTCGACACCTGCCTCCTCCGCCCAGCCGCCGTAGCCGGCGTGAGTGGGCCGCCCGCCTGGATCCCGCCCGACCCGAACGGGTATGAGACGAACTCGCCCAGAATCTCGTCGCACCTCTGGAACGCCGCCTCGCCCTCCTCGTACCCCAGCCGCCCGAACGCGCTGTCGAGCACGCTCGCCGTGTACGCTGCGCACGCCAGGCAGACCGCCCGAAGGGCGCGGCACTGCGTGCCCTCCTTGTCCAACGCCCCGGGAGGCAGGGCGGCGGTCGAAGAGGTGAGCAGGGTGACGACGCGCGTGATAATGCCCTCTTTCGTGCGCACGTCCGCGACGGGGTGCGTCGCCATGTCGAACAGCAGGAAGTTGCGCTTTTCCGTCCGCAGGACGCCCTTGTCCACGAGCCCCTTCGCCAGCCGTTCGCGGACCTGCTTCAGCTGGAAGCCGATTTTCATCACGTTCCATGTCTCGCCTGCGCACCGCACCACGTCAACATCGTCTCGGTTGGAGAGACACGGGTACGTACCGCTCATCAGATCGATCCATGAGTTGATGCTCATCTTTTCGACCTCCTGCTGCGCCTTCATCATTTTGAGGGCCTCGTCCAGGAGCGTCTCGCCCGTTTGTCGGTCGTCGATGACCTCCACGATACGGTCGGCGATGGGGATGCGTCGTCGGTTGGGGTCTCGGTCCAGGGCTATTCGTCGGCGCAGGGCGAGTTCGACGAGGATGCAGCCACGAAGCGCGTACGATATGTTGTCGTTCCAAAATGATAGGTAGCCCTATAAAAAATCAGCAACGACGCCAGAGACGAGAAGGCGAGTGGAATATCGCAAAGGAAGGTAGCTGCGAACTAAGGAGATCGAAATAAATTTAAGAATAGAGTAGAACATGGTATAACCACACATTGATTAAGGCCAGGAGCTGTAACCGGCTCTGAAAGCCAATAACGTGTGGTGACAGCTGTCCATGAATGACGACAGAAAAGCTGTCATCGATGCAACTTCGTTCTGGGTGAGGAGCCCGCGACCACAACGCCGACGAGCGACGTTATGAAGAAAACGCGGATAAGCGTCGAACAGGGCGGGTATCGCACCCCTCCGACGCCGCCTGGCTGGTCTACGAGCGTAGGTCGTCGAAACTGCAGAGGTCCGCTCGCGGCTGATATTCCTCGATTCTCCCAACCGTTCCAGGGGCGGAGGGGGATCCTACGCCACATATGAGGGAAAGGGCCGTCAATTCGTCTGAGGGGATGCCCCCAATCGAAGTTCCCTGGCCATCATCCAGCGAGGAGGTGGACGGGCTGGGCAGGGCAGACTGTTGGCGCTGGCGCTGGCGTGGTCCCAAACGGTCGGTATGAGGAATGTAAGTTTCTTCGAGCGACACGTAGACCGTATGGGCTGTGATTGGCCAGTGGGATATCCTGCTGACGAGCCCCGGTCGACATGCGAGACGAACCCGCTCCGTCGAACGTGGTGTCTCCGTCGGAGGCCAGAGCACCCGTGCCCAATCCCCACCAGTCCCGCACACCGAAAGCGTAGAAAAAACGCAACAATAAATACACGAACCAGCGCACTCACCTGCTTGTCCTTAATCCCCAACAGCAACACCTCCTCCATGATCGTCAGCTTGGGCATCTTCCCGCCAATCCTCGCCTCCTCGCTGGCGTCCTGCTGCAAGTCCCTCGGGTCGAACGCGATCTAGCTCCCGCCTTCGAACGCCGACCCCGCGTGGTAGTGTGTGCTGCCCCCAGGGGACGTCCCCGACCTGCTTGCGCTGCGAGAATGACCGTTGGCGGGCTGCTTCTTGTCGTCGTCGTCTTCGTCGTGGTGGGAGGAGCCTGCGGCGCCACCAGCGCCTACACGGCGTCGTGAGAGGCCACCCGCGGATGCCATCGGGGAGGTAGTGGAGGACGTTCGTGACAGCGAGCACAACTTTAGCGGAATCACTGCAGCAGCGGAGTGTGATGACCGGATTTGGATGCCGAGGTTCGGCGGGACATGTATTCACACGGTCCCTTGTTGGAGTCGCCAGCCTGCGACGACACTCAGCAATTCTGCGGTCATACAGAAGGGAACTGGTCACAAAATCGACGTGTTGAGAGTTGAATTCCCGTCATCCTCCATGCATTATGCCACGACGAAGTCCGCCACTTCCTCCCGTCAACCCGAAATACGTAGAAGACGGTTCCATACTCGTATGTAGTCATTCTTCGCAAGGTGAGCACTTGTGACGTCGTGCTTTCGGCTATCCACGGGAAAAAGACCGAAGGCGAGGCGGCACAGGATATATGAAGCTTAGAGGGCGAAACTGACAGCTCAACGCACTGTGCTATTCACTGCGGTAGTAGTACATTCGATCTCGTATTTATAGGATTTTCTGGGGTCAATCAAAGGTCTTGGAAACGAGTCCGGAGGTGAAGAAAAGACAGAAACTGACTGGGTATTTACTGCGGCTATCTAGAAATGACGAAAGCCAAGGTAAATGATTATGAAGAAAAAGGGGAGAAGTCGGAAGATGTATCAGGACGAGGCATAGGATGAGAGGAGTGTACGGACGAGCGCCGACGCGCGCCTAGGAAGTCGTCGGAAAAGGTTGGTATGGGGAGCGAAGTCCCACGGTCGTTACAGCGCTTGATTCAGGATAAGCAGGAACTGAAACACGTGCATGAGGGGTCGCCGGACGGTGCTTTGACTCGTGCGACCTGTCAGGCTTCAGATCGTCCGCCCTCGTCGGGGTGCTCGCTATTTCGGCGCTTATCTCGCGGTCCTGTTCAGAGTCGGAGTCCTTCTGCTTCGCTTTCTTCTGCGACTTTGCTCCTAGGAACGGCTACAGTTAGCGCCTGTCAACGCAGGAGGTAGGGACTTACGCATACGCTCACTTTCCATACCCTCGTCATATGCTTGGGGACTATAAGGATTCTGGCTATAGTGCTGGCTATATGGGCCAGGAGGACTAGAGACTTCTCATCGGAAAGTGCTCAGGATCATGACTGAACTGTGCAACACACTCATCTGTGGTCCATAAGAAGACGGAACATGTGGGTAAGGGTACTGCGCGTGGAAGGCGGTCCGTATCCATTCCATCCGGGCGGGGCATCAGGCATTTGAACGCCCAACGCCGCCGACTGCGCCTGTGATTCGAGGGCACGAAGGCGATGGTAGTCTCCTCCGCTGACGGCAGTGCAGCTTCCGCCATTTATTGTCAGCGCTTCCGCCTTCAATGTAGAAAAACCTTCCGGGCTTCGTCGCGTTCATTTGTAAATCGGACGGTGGGATGGTGGGGCGGTACAACTTCCCGGGGCTCGTAGACATGCCCGCCGCTGACAGAAGTGAAGTCTCCTGAGGTAAGGACCGCGCTCCGCGTGTAGGAGAAGAAATCCGGGTATCGAGGCGTCTGGGGCTTTAATACGCTCCTACTAGTGCCCAATGTCCGGAGGTAGACCGCCGAGCCGTTGTGTGCTACGTATATACGAGGTTTGATCAGTACCCGTCGCAAATGATTTTCAGTGGGCATACATACGGACCTCATTTCCGCGAAAGTGGTTTCTAGATTGTGTTCATGGCGTTGGGGAACGGGGCCTTCTTGCAGAATACGGTTGTCTGGCGTCAGCGCACGTCAGTGTAGGCTGTGTAATCTATTGATTGAACTGAGCCAGATGAACAGCGCCTCGAAGACTACAGCTACGTCGGCTCGGGCTGATAACCAGGCCTTTTTTATGACGTTCAGGCGTCTAAATCTTGAACGCAACCTTGGTCGTTCCGTGGAGCCATGTTGGGCTAAATGGGACAACGACTGTGGATTTCGGTCAGGCAGTGCTTCAAGGGGGTAAAGGAGGCAAATAATTCTCGAGACGTGTAGATTATGCTGGATTCGTTAGGTAGCGACATCGGTGTGAAACCAGGGTGGGGATGTCGAGATAACCCAACAGGATTGTATGTCGGTAGCCTTGAATTTCGAGACGACGCTGGACTTAAAGCAATGTTCTTTGTTCAGTGGAAAAGGGGAAGACGTCGTTGCGAAAGATTTGGAGAAGAAAGGTGAAGAACATGGAAAGTTCGAGCGCAGAGTCCCGACCTTCTGTTGTCTTTGGACCGGTGACCGTATATGAAGGTAAACCTGAATATCGATTTTTGTCACGAGTCTATGCTGTCTTTCCCTTCCTATTAATATACTTTTTGTAACACGGCCGTGTTACGTTTTGGGCCCGAAACGCCTCCGCGAGGCCCCCTGAGCGCCATTATCTCTGGTCGCCAGAAATAATGACGGGGCACAGAGCCCCAGGGCCGTCGTTATCTCTGCTCACCAGGGATAAGGACGTGCACCTCCCTCCCCAGGCCGCCATTATCTCTGCTCACCAGAGATAATGACGTGCACCTCCCTCCCAAGGCCGCCTACCGACCTGTAACACGCCGAGGGGCCTGTCGACCGCTTAGGGTTATGGGGACTTTTGTTTGGGACGTAGGTTTCGAGTAGGTTTGGAAACCTGTTGTAGGTAGGGCCGAGGAAGACGCGATCGCCGAAAATTTTGTATGATCCACGCAAGAGGATGCACTGGCACAAGGGCGAACGGACAAATCTACTCAGAGCGGGAGCCAGAAAGCTACTTTCTTCTGCCGGGTATTAGACGTCGAATACTGCTTGCAAATTAGCCCTTTCGAGCCTGCTAGCTGATCTCGCTCTTGTATTCCCTATTACTCTTGGTTTTTTTGGCCTTACTCTGGGCATTTTCCAAGGCAGCAGCGCCCCCACTTCGCACTCGTGTGCCTATGGATCGAACCTGGTTCAATTCCATGCCCTCTCCTTGGCCACGTCTCTTCTTATTTAGCAGAATCGCTCTGCACTATGAGAACACCGTCAATCTCCATTCAAAGTGCATGAATTTCTATAGCCCTGTGGATCTCCATCATCTGTAGAGGCATTACTCTTGGCAATTATATCTATCCTGCAGCACTGCTGTGGAAATGAACCAGTTCATTCCATGTACGCAGATGTGAACCCATCGAGAACACTGTCTCTAGGTCGATTCTCTGTTTATTGGCATTGAATTTTTCTATAGCCCTGTGATTGCAGCGTCTCCATCATCTAGAGTGTATTCTCTTGGCATGTAGATCTTATTACTCTTGCAGTGCGCCATGGAAATGAACGCCGTTCATTTCCATACACTGCAGGCATGAGCACGAGAGATTGCACACTTTTTGTTCTTGCATCGTTTCACCTGCCAAAAATATAGTCTCGCGTTCTTGTGCCCCCAAAGAATCCTAATATGATTCATTTTCCTGAGTACCCAGGTTCTTTGCTCCCCCTCAGGTGTGTCACGATTCCGGTTTCCTAGAAAAAAATTATTTTACAAACATATTTCATGCCAAAATGACTTATTGTTCTCGCAACGGGCCCCTATTTTGGACGCTCGGTATCTCCCTGAGTGCAAAAGGATCACTATCGAGTTTTCTTCTTTTTCCTATATGGCCCTGAGTGGTCACGGAGCATGCTTCAGATACCTTACGATTGACTTGATTTATTTAGAGAGTATAATAACATGCCTGCCAGCAGTGATAAACGCATCTTTAGTTAATTGCAAAGCTGTTATTGCCTGACATGGAATCTACTCCGCCGTCAGAACGGGTACAATATTCACTTCCCTTTAATTCTATCCATTTGATTGCGACGTTATACCTGCCGTCGGAGAAACCTGTTTGTTAAACATTGCATGGAAATGAACCCGGTCATTTCCATACGTAAAAGCAATACGCACTGTCAATCCTATCAATTTGATGGGGACATTCTCATGCGCCACACGGAGATATCTTTTAACATTTATGATCGTCGACGCTGCAGGACAGCGAGCGCGTGAATATCGACTTTATTTCATTAGGAATCCACAAGCCAATGAGGGCCGGCCGTCTCTCAAAATCAGAATAGTGTTAGCATCAGAGGAGGTAGTATGACATGTTTGCAAATTATTTTGTACAAAAAGGCGGGGACGACTACGAGATACAAGACATTGTCATTCTGTAGGCATTCTAGGCTCGCCATGTCTAGTATTCAAATGCAAACGTACCTTTTGTTGAAGCTGCACTGCCCACCTTATTCGCTCTCCTCCTCGTCCTTGTCCTCTTTGCCCTGCGCACGTGATGTGCGCCTCTCGCGTTCCTTCCCTTCCCCTGTGGTAGAGGAGGGAATCGATGGTGAGCCCAGAGCTAGATGTGGGGCTGGAGTGCGATGGACCCGCCTGAGTGCCCGCACCGTCTCTCTCCTCCCCTGACAGGCGCCGACCTGGAGAGGAGGAGCTGGTTGGGCTAGGGAGGAAGAGCTGGGTGTTCTGTGTGCGCTCTGGGGCGAAGCTGTTGGCGGCCGCGCGACCGGCGTGCTCGATGAGGTGGTATCCGATCTGATCCCGGGTAGTAGCCTGCTGACGTCATTTGTTGGTGCCGTCGATGGAAGGCAGGGATGGGGTCTCGGCAGCTGGGGGCGTGTTTTGGTGTATCGAAGCTGTACAGCGCCTTGGACGGGGGTCACGACAGGCACATCACGATATCCTTGCATCGGCGGCCAGAGCTGTGTCCGCCGTAGGATCCCTGGGTTGCACGCGTCCACGGGGGCACGCGGAGCGGTCGCGGGTGCCCGCACATTGAAGCTGGCTCATACATCGCAGTGTGTGGGACCGTGTATGAATTTCATGGTCACCGACCGTTCTTGTGTGTTCGTAAGCTCCTGGGCGCTTAATCAGCGAAATGTGGGCGCGTCGACTGATCTTCAGAACACTCACCATATATTCGTGCTCGTCGCTCCCTCTCTGACAGATACTCTTTCGCGGCTTCGAGTCGTCGTTGCCAGACATGATGGTGGTACGAGACAAGGAGCAGTGGTGGTGCGTCAAAGAACTGCGAGGACATTGGCGTCTCTCTCACCCTCCAAGACAGGAAAGAACATTAGTTGGATGTCACCTTTATGGATCTGAACGCCGTTCAAATTCCTGCATCAGTCACAGGTCCATAGGCGGTTCAGATCGGCATGCGGGTTGTTCTAAAAATACATCACACTCTCTGGCCGCGTCCTCTACGTTTACCATATTTTGTAGATTGGCACAGGTTAGTCATA
>MPNV01001320.1:42508-54803 GCA_013376435.1 Cyclocybe cylindracea | reverse complement strand
ATTTTGAGTAGGGCTGGGATGTAGTATAGGTAGGATATGGGCGTAGGATCAAGTAGGGCTGGGACATAGATCGGGTTAGGGCCAGGATGTAGGATTGAGTAGGATGGGACGTTAGGATCAGTTAGGCATCTTCTCTCTTACAGTTCAGATCAGTGTGCAAGTTCTTCTAAAAAAATATATCGAGCTCTGTGTGTCCCGTCCGTCTATGCGCTGTTCAAATTCCTGCATCAGTCACAGGTCGCACAGACAGTTCAGATCGGCATGCGGGTGTTCTAAAAATACATCGCGCTCTCTGCGTCGCGTCCCTCTACGTTTACCATATTTTGTAGATTGCACACAGGGTTAGATCGCACAGACAGTTCAGATCAGTGTGCCAGTTCTTCTAAAAAATACATCGTGCTCTGTGCATCCCGTCCGTCTACGCGCTGTTCAAATTCCTACATCAACACAAGGTCGCACAGACCGTTCAGATCGGTACGCCTGTTCTTGTTGTAGAACGTCTTACACTATTCCAATCCCTGAATCGAAGATCAATTCTTTTATCTGCCTTTTGTAGGTACAAATTCCAGGGCGTATCAAAACTAAATAAAAGGCCCAGATACAAGTACAATTATCTGGCACGATCGTAAGTCAAATGGAAGAAACAGGATGAAGTAAGGCCTACGTTTCGAAGACGGTCCTACTGCGTCTATCACACTACTGGCAACATTCAGCCGCTATCCACAACCCCCTCGTTGTCATTGTCGTCATCGCCATTGTCGCTCTTCTTCTTCCAGTTTCTCTGTGTCAAGCGTTAAGCACACAGAAATCCTAACTGAAGGATAAACGCACTCGGAATGTTAGCGTTTCGTTGGGTTGCATTGGAAGGAAGGCGTCACTCGCTCAAAGACATGCGGTCGCGACCCACTAAATATATATTTCAAACATCTATGGAAATGAACGCGGTTCAAATTCCTGTATCTACTGCTCCCGCACTTCACCTACGCCTGAGCCTCTTCCTGGCTTCCTCTGATCAAAGTAAGCGCATGGCATTTAAGGTACCATCATGTGGACGCACCTTTTGCATTTTCTTCTGCTTCCCGGGCTGCCGCAAACCTCAGTCCCGGCAGATCACAATCGGGACCGAGGATCTCACCTCGTTTCTCCTTCTCTGCTCTGCATCAGTTATCGCACGATGGAAAAATGGTAGTCCGGGCTCACGTTGCTGATAGAGCCTGGTCTCATAACAGGTGTCCCTCGCTAGGCAGAAGTGTCAGGCTCGTACCACACGCGAAAATAAAGCACAGACGCGGTATCAATCTTTGCTCACCGGGCGCCAGGGGCACCCTGTTCTCAGTCCTCGAACGCCTCTTGTGGCTGCTGTCGCTCTCATGTCCAGCGCGTCCTTGAGCTGCCATCAATGCTTTTTATGAAACATCAGAATTAGTATGCGAGTAGTATCGGCACGTACCTTCAGTGTTGTCTGCTTGTTCGACAGGAGGCTCGTCGGAAGGGGCTTGGGGAAGTTAGCACCCCAGCGTATTGAGCACGTATGAACGTACGTTCGCTGGGGTTTTCGTGTCGGGTTTCCCCTTGCTCAAGATCTGTATTGGCACCTGGGGACCATGAGCGCAAAATGAAGCTAACACCATTGTTGTACGTACCACCTGTGGGTGCAGCAGTAGCAGGAGCCTGCTCGTTCTCATACGGTACGTATATGTCTTGTGCGATGTGAGTTCCAAGTCAAACAAATGAACTAAACGACACACCATCCCAACTGTCGTACCCATCATCGGTCGGCCTGTTCACGTTCTCGCCTGTGGCTGAAGTATGTAGTGACGTTAGAACAGAAACGAATGCTGAGCAGGACACATACCGTCTGGGTTGGGAGCAAGGATGGCTGGCTCTTCGTCCTCTGAATGTGCACGTTCAGGGTCAGAGCGCGATATCTCCTACTGAATGCGAGAGCTTACCAAATAACTCGTCCTCTTCCTCGTCACCCAATAACTCGTCTTCTTCCTCATCCGGGGGCCTACCCATTTCATGTGTCGAGTCAGCTGCTCCTACCGAGAATCAGCACCCAATACATGCACGCTAAAAGTGTGAAACTCACCAGCGTTCGCGGTGATGGCAGCAGCAGCAGCCGGTTCTTCGTCTTCAGGGAGTCCTAGCACGAGGTTTGAACGACGAGTGAAACTCCCTGAAACACAGAATAGGGGACGCACCTGAGTCGCTGCTAGTTTCGCCCATCAAAGGCGCGGTCCCTATTCTAAGTGAGCACCAAAAAGCCACACAGCAAGAGGGTGGTACTCACAAGCTAAGAAGGGAAGGGAAGAAGGTCAGAGTGCACAATGTAGAAAAACGCGACACTCACCGCCACCCCGTTCCTCCGTCGCATCCTCGATCTTCTCAGTCTTGACTTCTTCTTTCTTCATCCGTTCGCGTGCGATTGGCTGTGAGCGCGGCGCAGGCAGCGGCACATCCTCGTGTTTCAATACCATGATGGGAAGGAGAGAGAAACGGAAAGACACCGACCGGTCCTAATATACACCCCGAGATCGGCCCCACAAGATGGATCTGGGTTCTATTTTTAGTAATCGACGATCAGGCGGGCGGTTCTGAACCGATTGCGTGATATCCCCGGCGTCCGGCGCTTGTTTTCTTTTCAACGGCTTCCCGCCTGCATTTGAAGAGGGGTTCATAGTCTACGCAAGCGATGAGATAAGTTATACAGACTATCTGTACTGTATCATATGCCGCTCTGTCCGATCTACAGCAACATCCTCGAATTCAGATGCCGTGGGGCTGAAGTCGGGGCGTACGTGGAAAAGGGCCCTCTGCGTGGCCGAGAGCCGTGAATGGCAATCGGAGCGGGATGGGCTGACCTTAGGGCATGAAGTCCATAGCTGCTGTGTTGGACGGGGAGGACAGGCAGGTGGCGGCCTTAAGGGACGGTGGTGGTGAGCAGTCGGTCGCACGAGTTTCAGCGGTGCGAGGAGATGGGTAGTGGGTGCTTGGCTAGCGTGTCCCATGGCTCCAGCACACACGGATAGCAGAAAGGAGGGATGTGCAGAGCAGGCGAGGTGAGAGGCGAAGGGCGCGTATACTCGATGTCGCGCACATCGAGATGCCGGGGATCCAAAGTCATGGCGGCCAATACGACTCTATAAACGTCAATCGTATCTAGTGGAAAGACGGTATCTGAGACCGATAAGAAAACGCACCTGTATGGCCCTTGAGATGGAGGCTCCGATCTTAGGGCGAGGTGCGCCGTCTCATCATCGTTCTGCCCTGCAATCCATGTCCCTCGGTCACGAATTTGACGCTCGGATCGGCTCTACGACTTCCACTGAGGACCGTGCTGGAGTGTCGGGGCCGTACAACATCGCTATCGTACGGGAGGGCCGTGCGCAGGTAGTGTTGTCCCCCATGTTGGTCGCGCTGCTCCCGCTCCTAGTAAAACGTCAATGTGCCCCCACCAGATCAAGAATGCAATTACTTACCTGCATACCACCTCACAGCAGAGGCAGGATGAGGGACGCTGGCACCTGCGTTCGATGGTGGCGGTTGAGGGGGAAGATGTTCAGAGACTTGCCACCTTTCGATCGTGTTTCGGATTCTGCCGGACAGCACAAGCATTCGAACTTTGGCGTATTCTATGTAGCACTATACAGCGTAGAGTCAAAACAGAATGAAGAAACCGTCCATCCTATACCCCCCCACTAGTAGCCCTTCTTGGAGTCGAATAGGTCCTGAGTCTCGATACCCGATTCCATTTTGATTGCCTTGTCCACCTTGAGAGAATAACATCCGTGGTTCCATTCGGTGTAGTTAACAGAGCCGTCGCCGTTGATGGTGGGTAGCCCTCTCTCCAGCTCCTCGTCTGCATTGAGGGCATTTACAACCTCCCGGTATCCGATCGGCTCAACGAGCAAGTTCTTCTTGGCTTCATCGTGCTTGGTCCCATTGAGGTCGGCGGCGAAGGAGAGGATCTCATTCAATTGGGAGGCGGTGATGGTGTATATGAAGCCGTGCGCGTTGATGATGGAAAAGTCGCCATTCGGTCTCTGGAAGACGCGCGAAAAACTTCCTGGCACGGCGGTCCCAAGGCGATGGTGGGGCCATGGCTTGCACAGGGTAGTGAACAGCCTGCTGGGGTTGTAGGGCATGAAGTCGGATAACGGAGACGCTGGTTGTCTGGTTGGCAAGGTCGAATAGGTGACGTTTGAATGACAAGATGGCCGAGTGAGTCAACAACCTTAAACATCGTTTGAAATCGGACGGCCTCCCACTCCGTGCACGCTTCCGAACAACGAGAATACGTCTATTATCTCTGCTCAACAAACTGTTCTACAGTGTTACAAGGGCCTTCAACTCGCACTGCGAGACTCGCTCTTCATCAGTTCCCGTTGCGATTCTCCATCATTTCCCGAGCAGACACAAAGTTGGGGGAATATCTGCTGCCTAATAAGCACATAAGTATCGCCATAGGGCTTACAGAGACCCGCGCTTACCACTTCCCTGGGTCAAATGTCCTTTGACTAGAAGGTGTGAACATCAGACTGACGTGAGAGGGTGCACGCCTTACCTGAGGAGTTCATACTGATCTCGGACAAGGGAGAAGACGAAGGGGGAGGGTCCTGAATGGGCGATGAAGGGGGCGCGGCCTCTTCCTCGATCATGGATGCTGGAGAGGAGACGATCCTCTCCACTTCAATTTCCTCCTCGCTGTCGCTTGGGATCTTCACAGGAGCTAGACCAAAGCCTGAGCAAATCTCCTACAGACGAATAAAATAGGTCGCACTCACACCTACGGACCATGAACTGCTGATGCCTGCGCTGCTTTCTCGATGTCCTCCCCAAGGTGCTGAGAGGATTTGTTCCACGATGACCTATGAATGAAGCGTCAACAGAGGTCGAGTGTAGAGATTGAATACGTACGCCTAGTCTCATGGCTTGGGCTCTTGTTCTGCTCCTCAACGGTGACCTCTTTCTCTCGACGCTTTCTGGAGCGGATGGGGGACATGGTTTCTGGATGTCGACCGTGTCTATGTGTTCTTTATATAGTTTTCTCTCACCCCACCTCTTTCCCAACCTCATAGATGAGAAAGGGAGCCTCACTCGCTTTCAGATCGTTTGCGCTGCACATGGATTTGAACGCGGTTCAAATCCATGCTGTATTTTGTATAGATCTGCGATTGTATGAGCTTCGGTGGCTATATTTATTTGAACGCCGTTCAAATCCTTGCAGTGTTCACAATCGACAAGCCCGTTCAGAACTGCCCCGTTGATCTGCATTTATTTGAACACCGTTCAAATTCCTGCAGTGTTCGCAATCGACGAGCCTGTTCCGAACCGCCCCGTTGATCTGCATTTATTTGAACGCGGTTCAAATTCCTGCAGTGTTCACAATCGACGAGCCTGTTCAGAACCGCCCCGTTGATCTGCATTTATTTGAACGCCGTTCAAATTCCTGCAGTGTTCGCAATCGACGAGCCCGTTCAGAACCGCCCCGTTGATCTGCATTTATTTGAACGCCGTTCAAATTCCTGCGTCGCTCACCGTCTGGTTGAAGTATTTTCCCACACCTCTCTTCTCTCTCCTCGACTCTCATCCGTAGCATTTTTGGAGGCTGGGCTGATAGTAGAATAGATCGGTAAGTCCCAGCTCCCCTCTCCCCCATCTCAACCAGGCCTTGACTCTCCCCGAGATCTAGATTCCATGTACCGAGATCTCACTCTGAATCTCATCCTCTTTTACAAAGACCTCAGATCTGCGTTCTGGCGTATAAGTATCCCTCCCACATCCTCTCCATCCCCTACGTCCTGTCATGAACACCCACTGCACTGTCTGCAACGTTGCCTTCCTCTCCAACACTGAGCTTAAAGCTCATTGCCAACAGCACCACCGAACCGCCGTCTTCACCATCGGGAATGACAAGTTCAGCGTCGCTGCCAACGCCGATGGCTCGTTCGAGTGTCCTTGCGGATCCCACCTCACTCCAACATCGTTCAGCAACATCAACGAGTTCGCCGTGCACCTCGAGCGCGTGCTCGAGCTTCATGAGACCAGGTTGCCGGTGCGTAGCTTCGACCACTATCTCTTCCCTTCCCTCTCTCATCATCGCAACAGGAGAAATCTATTCTGCTCACTCACCAGCTCATCGACACCCAGACCCTCCGCGCTTACTCGCTTGTTGTGAACACGATGCATCGGCTTCTGGTTTGCAGCACTTGCTGTGCAGGGGTTCTTCCTGGCCATGTTGCAGGCCATCTACGCGATACCCACCAACTCGTAGCGCCGGTGGCCGATCTGGAGATCATCCAGTCCATCGCTCAGAAGCTCAACGTCACAGACGCTCCGCCTCCCCATCCAAGCGCTCCGATCCCACCCATCGATGGCCTCCGAGTGGTTGTGGGATTTCTCTGCAGCCAGTGCTCGGCAGTGTATGGCGTCGAAACCTCTCTCAAGACCCACTTCCACAACACACACCCTGGACTCACTTTTCCCAAGAAAAACACCCGCGCGCCTGTCCAACAGATCAACGCCGGCCGTCACCATAAGTATTTCGTCGTCTCCATTCCCAACGAGCTTCGTGGCGCACCTTCCACCCCTCAAGACTTCATCCTTGCTCAAGCTCAGGCGCTGATGCAGCTATCTCACCGCGACGACAAGGAACCCGACGTGCGCAACATTAGCCCGTGGCTGCGAGCAACCCAGTGGCACAAGCTCCTTGTCGGACGCAATGTGCACGACCTCGTCAAGCTCGCTGAGACCCCCACTCGCGCTGAGTTCCCCGACCTTCACGACACAGTACGGCATTTGCTGGACCAAGCCAGCGCTCTCATCGAGACGAGTGCGCCGCTCCTCCTCCAAATACTCAACTCGCCTCTGGGTCCAAACGAGTACGTCCTCTGTGGAAATGAACCGTGTCCAAATTCACAGAGCATGTTTTTCTAGTATCACGAACAGGCCTTTCAAGAAGCACCTCGATCGCAACACCCTCCCCACATATTCTACCTCTCTCACCGGTTTCATCGCCATGCTTCTCCGTGGCCCCCTCTTCACGCTTCCGGGAGACGTTCAGTCTCGTCTCGACAGCTTCAAGGTGTGCCTCAGCAAGGGAACTCTCGACGACTCAGCCGAAGCTCTTCAAACGCTGCTCATCTCTCTCTGGCAGAGAGCTTGGCCTGCCTCAGCTGCTGACCAAATCTCAGACCCTACCCTCCTCTACCTCGCCCTCGTGTCCCTGAAACCCTCTGGTCAATTCATCGAGCCAAAGATCGTCACCAACATCATCGCCCGATTCGAGTACATCATGCGTCTTACCTTCCTGTATGCGATTCACCATGACTCGGATGCACAGACCGGTCTCGCTGCCTCTCGTCCATGGTTCATCGAAAAGGTCGAGTCCACGTTCAACTCTCTTCGCACGCTCCAGCACTTTGCATCGTCCATCGCGTACCAAACCATCAACCTCCCTCGTATCTGGTGGACTGACACTGAGGCGTACCGGACTATGCTCTATCACGGGTATCCCGTCACCCTCGCCAACATCACTTCCATGCTCGGCGCACTCGAGGTGCAGATGAAGGATATCTACGAGGTGCAACTCCTGTACTCCCTCGACGTCTCTGTGTCCTACACCACCCTCTTCGACGACCTCGCAAACAAGGAAGCCGGGTACTCCTTCACCACCGACCCCAAAAATCCGATCTTTTCTGATAACCAGCTCCTGCTTCGTGCTATCCTCAACGATCCCCGGATGCGAGCGCGCATTCTCACTGTCACCGAGCAGGGTGGCTTGTGCTGGAACATACACGAGCTCCGTCGTTGGCTTCTATCCTACGCTGTGTTCTCGCTCTTGCTTCTCGTCCGGTGTAATCTTACAGGTGGCGCTCCTGGACGCATTACCGAACTGACCGCTGCCCAGCTCATCAACACTGCAAGCTACCCACTTCGAAACCTCGTTGTCTTCCACAAGCACCTCGCCCTCCTCTGCACCTACCTCAAGACCAGTGCTCTCATCGGACACGATCGCCTCATTCCCCACTCTCTCGACGCCTTCACATCCGATCTTCTCATCCAAGACCTTGCTGTTGTTCGCCCGTTCGCCCGATTCGCTGCTCGCGTTTGTCATTCGAACCGCCCTGACATCATCAACCGCTTCGACACCCACCTCTTCGTCAACCATACCCAGCTTTTCACGACCGACGATGTCACCGAGGCCTTGAAGGAGCTCGCCCTCCCTCACTTGGAATTCCCGCTCAACGTGAGTGCTTGGAGACACATAAGCACAGCCTTTCGTCGCATGCACTCCAGTCGGTTCCACCGTCTCGTGAACGAGGGCGATGGCGACAGCGCTGATTCACTACAGAGCGGACACACCAAGCAGACGGAGAATCGTATCTACGGTCTCAGTCACGACAACCTCGGTGGGGCAGCAGAAGACGTCCTTCCTCTGTTTTTGGATGCAAGCACGGACTGGCAAATGTCTCTCGCCGTCGTTCCTGGAGGTACAGGGCTCCCTTATCGTGAGGCGACTCAGCCCCATTTCCACGATCTGCTCAACAGCGGAACCATTTCTCTGCCACCCAGCGATCCCAAGGCGTCCATCGAGGATCGCCTCCAACACCTCGAAATCCTGTTTCTCAAACGTCTCGACGATCTTGAGCACCGTCTCATGTCCAGGTTCAACAGTTTGGGATGTGAGTGCTGTCGTCATCCGTCTTCGGCCACGTCTGCTCATCCCTACTTTTTTTTTTTAGACAGGACGCCTGACTTCGTTGTATCCCCACCCAGTTCCATGTCATCCCTTGAGAGTAAGCGGTCCGTTGTCTCATCACAAATTTCATAGTGACCTCTGTTCCTAGGCGTTGACGAACTCCCGAGTACCGAACTCGAAAACTCCGCGCTAGCCACGCTTCGCCGTGTGCTGCAGAACCCAGCCGCGATGTGGACGTGCCCTGAGCAAAAGTCGGCCGTTCTCGCTGCCCTCAAGCTCAAGTGCGACCTCGTGGTCGTGATGGCCACAAGCTCTGGAAAGTCTATGGTGCCGATCATCCCTTCATTGGTGGAGAAGAACCGTACCACAGTGTTGGTGCTCCCGTTCCGCGCCCTCGTCCTCGACTTCGTCTCAAAGCTGACCCGGATGTCTATTCCGTTTGATCTTTATTCGCCGGCAAAGAGGCTGTCCCCCACAACCAATCTCGTCATCGTCTCTGCTGACTTGGCTATGACGGCCCACTGGCGGGAGTCCATCGTGCTCCTAAATGCCGTCCGTCCCGTTGTTCGTTATGTCCTCGATGAGGCTCACGTGCCACCCACTTCTTGCAACTATCGCCAGGTCCTTCAGTATATGTCGGACCTCCGATGCAACTTCCCCGTCCAGGTGGTCCTCCTTAGCGGCACCATGAACAAGCACCTTGTGGACGTATCCAAAAAACATTTCTGTCTCAGCCCCAACACTCTCGTGCTTCGGATGAGCACGAACAGGCCCGAACTTCGCTATGTGTGGAATCAGACCGACGCTCCCTCCATCCTCGATCGCATCTCTTCCCTTGTCAAACGGCACCTCGCAAGTCCACAGGATCGCGCGCTCGTGTTTGTCCCATTCCTTAACGTCGGCGTCACTCTCGCTCAAGCCCTCAACGCCCCCTTCTACCATGGCCAGCTCGACGAGTCTGCCCAGCAGTCTGCCTATCGTGCCTGGGTGGATGGAAAATCCCCTGTCATGGTCGCTACATCGGCATTCGGAACTGGAAATGACTACCCCCACGTGCGCCTCATCGTCCATGCGGGAACCCCTTTCGACGCCATATCGTTTATCCAAGAGGTCTCTCGTGCCGGCCGCGACCGAGCGTCGGCCACCTGCATCCTTCTCCACACCAAACCCAACATTCCTCGGCCGGATCTCTCTCCCGAGGAGGATCTCTCTGGACGTATTGCCATGCATGAAGCGATTATGTCGTCCATGTGCATACGTTTCCTCCTCACCTCCTACATCGATGGCCACGGCACTCGGTGCACTGATACGCCGGGTCAGGAACTATGCAGCCGTTGCTCCACCCAGACCACACAGTGCGTCCCATTTGATTTCTCTTTCTCTTGACCTCCTGACGCTTATCACAGGGCTGGCTCCTCCCAGCCAACCGGGTGCGTCCTATCTCTTCACTTCATTTGCATTTTTTTTTTTTTGGTCCTGACTACGTCCGTTGCAGAGTCCATCATCACCCCTCTCCTTTCCTGGAATCCATGAGGGTCGCCAAACGAGTACGCGTCGGCCGAGAGCAGGAAGAGAACGAGTACGTTCGCAATTTCAAGCATCAACTCTCCCGCTTTTCAAACGCCTGCGCCATTTGCTATGTTTTCGCCGTCAATCACACGATTCATGGCCTGAAGGAGTGCCCAACCCTCGTTCGCCAGCTCGGTCCCAACGCCCTCGGCCAATTCTTTGACTGGTCGCGTTCGATTCGCTACAGCTCCCAAAAAGTGTGCTACTTCTGCCACATTCCTCAAGGCCCAAACGATCAACTCCACTCCACCTTCCAACGGTCTCGTAGTGCGTGTGCTCACCCAGATGTGGTCGCCCCTGCTGTCTTCGCCGTCCTCCTCCATCCGAACCTCTGCTATGCAGCATCTGACAAGTTCAAGACTTCTTTCGACCGCCCAAGCACCGCAATCCCCTTCATCAACGGTCCTACTGCCACCTCCCACGAGACCAACCTCTCTGCTCTCTTCCTCTGGTATTGTTCTACTCTGTAAAACTTAGATAAAATGTGCTTTGAATACACTTGCGAACGGATAGTCTCTCATACCGCACGATTCTGGCGCCCGTCTCGCTAAGGAAGAATACCTAAAGCAAACAACGCCCCTGTTTCATTTGTTCATCAAACTTTAAATGGTAGTTTCTAGGCGAGATCCTACTTTGAGATCTCTTCTTCGGCCCCGGTCCAGTGGCTGTGCGTGCGCCCCACAGATCAGCCTTCCCTTTCCCATCGGGATGGCCGATCTCATCGGATGACGACGGCCGTCCCGAAATTTGCTCAAGGCAGGTTGTAATTCAGCCTGCTGCCTGATCACGTTCTAAGGTCTGGCACGAGAAAACTGTCCCCTGTAACACGCTTCACCGTTCATGTCGATCCTCCCTCAAGACTCGCTCTGAGGTGCGATCGGTTTCGGCTTCGGTATGCCAAAGACAAGATGCACCTTTGGATCCCTCCAAACAGAACGATTGTCGTTGGCATCTGTATGCTGCAAGTCGAGCAGGGTGAAGGTAGTGAAATCAAATGTGTCGAGGAGGGCGAGGACGTTGCGCTCTGCACTGGAGACATTATTTGCCTTGCCATCAGAGCGAGCAACTTTCTGTGAGTCTTCCTGCCCCAACGGACTTGTCGGCAAGCGTGTTGCGTGCGTCGGACATGGACGGATTCGAGAACACGAGCACGCAATGTCGAGAGGGAAAGAACCAAAGTGAGATCTCAGATCAAGTTTGAGTGTTTCGGATAAAGCCCTGAGCAGCTCAGCACGGATTGAGATCCAGCCGAAGTCACCAGGAGAATGAATCACGGCCTTTCACATGGACTGATACAGAAATTTTTGTCTGCCCGTATGGATTTGAACCGCGTTCAAATTCCTGTCCGCAGATTCAACCATCCCTTTCCAATCGGTCTCGCCGATCTCGTGTAAAGAAATTTTTGTCTGCCCGTATGGATTTGAACCGCGTTCAAATTCCTGTATTCAACCATCCCTTTCCCATCGGTCTCGCCGATCTCATGTAAAGAAATTTTGTCTGCCCGTATGGATTTGAACCGCGTTCAAATTCCTGTCCGCAGATTCAACCATCCCTTTCCCATCGGTCTCGCCGATCTCGTGTAAAGAAATTTTTGTCTGCCCGTATGGATGCCGTAAGGTTATGAACCGGCGTTCAACTTCTGTCCGCAGATTCCAACCGTCCTTTTCCATCGGTTCGCCGACTCTCGTGTAAAGAATTTTTGTCTGCCGTATGGATTTGACCGCGTTCAAATCCTGTCCAAATTCAACATCCTTTCCATCGGGTCTCGCGATCCTGTGTAGAATATTTTTGTCTGCCCGTATGGATTTGAACGCGTTCAATATCCGCCGGTTCAACATCCTTTCCCATCGGTTCTCGGCCGATCTCATGTAAGAGAAATTTTTCTGCCGCGTATGGATTATGAACGGCGTTGCAATTCCTGCGAATTACACATCCTTTCCCATCGGTCTCGCCGATCTTCGTGTAAGAAATTTTGTCTGCCCCCTGGTATGGATTTGAACGCGAGTTCCATCTCGTGTCCCC
>MPNV01001320.1:18504-41599 GCA_013376435.1 Cyclocybe cylindracea | reverse complement strand
GCTAGTATCACGGTGTCCAGGCCTGCCCGGAGGGCTATATAGCGGTATCCGATCAAGCTGATTTGATCCGTGTGGGGAAATCGATGCATAAGGAGCTTTCCTATTAAAGCTAAAGCCTTAGCTTAAAGATTGATCAATTGCTGCACGTGGGATATAGGTACCCGACGGATCAGTTGAACCTGCACAGCCACTGAATGATCGTAATAATGAGGCAATACCAGGATCGCCTTCCCGTATACTTCAGAGGGTTCTGCTTGCTGCTAGTGTGTGAGGCCGTATTACTTGCTAAATCTGCGAGAACATAGTCATGTGACCCAAATTGAGCGCTGATTGGAATCAAAACGACGTACTAACCACAACTACCACCACCACCACCACCATCGAAACCTCAAGTTCACGCGCCTCGTGAAGCTCCTCGTCGCCACTGCAATGGTCGTTCTCCGTCGTTCGTTCTCATATATGGGTCCAGGTCAGCAGATACAAATCAAGAATCTCTACGTCCGGCACGGTGCAAAAAACGATCCTGGCTATACGGAGGAGGAGATGAAGAGAGTCGTTACGAAGGCGATAAGGAGTGTTGGAGTTCAGCGCACCATAAAGGCAGCCCACGGTCTGGTACACGAGGGATTAGATGTTACAGTAATGAGGTGAGTATTTTCTCGATCGTTCTGTCCGACGACCTAACGAGCACGGGGACCCAGGGCCGTGGCCAGCCATTCCCCAGGGGGCGAAAAGAGAGACCACTACACTGCGCGTCTCTTCCGCTCAGATGGAATGGGTGAATATCTTGGAGGCGTGCACGCCTTCCCGACGAGACGCATTGGCTACGCAACATTTGTTTCTGCTGCGGCGAGTTGGAAGAAAGGACAGAAGAAATGGACTCGAAGGACCTTTGCCGCGTTCAAGACATCGACCCAGTCAATTAGGTGAGTCCAAATTGAATCTACCAGCTGTGTATCTGAACCTTCTAAAACATCGATCTGCAGCGCAGACACACTGGCTGGCTCCTCATCTCATGTACCACTTGCTCGGATATTTCGTCTTGTTCACCTATCCCCCAGAGCTCTCGTAATCGCTATTCTACATGCTATGAAATTCGTACCTTGCTGCTTTGTACCAATACTCCTCTTGCCACGATATCCTTTATCTATCCTGTAGTATACGAGTTTTTGATGATGTCCTAACCCATGTAAATCGAAATTTGTCAGTTGCCGCACCACCCTTGGACTTTGTAGTTCACCTTGTATGATCCAACTATCCATACTCAAGATTTAAATTGAGCGATAGTGGACCAAAGGGTGCGCGTCCGAAGGGAGTCCTCTTGAGAAGGAGATTTGTGCACTTGCAGGCCGACACAATGTTTGTTACACTTCCTGTAAGTTCCATTCATTTTTGGGCTTGTATTATTTGTGAGTAGCCACTACCAGTAGCACGTCCAAAAAGGTCCCGTGCGCTGTGGGATAGGTGGAAAGTGCGTTGAGAGCGAGCGGACGAGCGACAGCAGAGATCAAAATGACGAGCAGACGATCAAAATGACATACTTGCCTAACTAGGCCCTTTCATTATCTGCACCTTCTCTTCTTTCCTCTCTCAGCCAACAGGTAAGTGCCTCTCCTCTCCCGACGCCTGGTGAGTTGCGCCTGGTGAGTTGTGCCTGGTGAGTTGTGGCCCTACACCCGTCACCTCCATTGACCCATTTCCTTCTTGCAGAACGGCGAACATCTACAGTTGGGAAGATAAGCGGCAGCGAATGCCTTCATGGGACCCTACTTACCTTGTTGCTAATTCGTAGCCAGGCCGCATGTTTAAGGCACAGACAGATGTTCTGAAAATGAGTAAGTCACTGCCACGACACAAGATACACAATAATACGCACACATGTTCAGGCTGGTCCTCTTCGTCAACGGCCATCAAGATAGGCGGGTACCGGCCACCCACGGTGGCATCGCGACATCCTCTGGGTTGACCATAGTTTTCACAGCGTCCAAATTCTCCTTCAAATATAGTCAAGAAATTAGAGCTGATTCGTACATCCAAGATGGTAGCCCAACGCACCTTTATCCTCTTATCACGGAATAGATATAATGTCGTCTCCTTTAGCGAGGAGCTACGCAAGCGCAAGGTGTAACTTGCCCTGGCCACGTTGTGCTTGCCAAAGTTCTGGAGGCCATCGACGAGTTTGAGACTGTTCGGGAAAGCGTTACGTTGCGCCTTAGGTGGAAGAATGTGCGAGAGAACGAAAGAATGTGCATATTTGAGAATAGCCGCGATCCTCGTCAGGAATGCCAGCAAATGATTCTGTAATAGTTGGTCAGAACAGAGGTTGAGCTACTTGAGCAGACAAATGCCTCACACAAGTACCAGTCAGCGTCCCTCTTTCCAAAGAGAATACGCCACGATCTCAACACCAAGCTCACGGCATGTTTTGAGGAGGGCACTCTTCTCGTCTTCAATGTCCAGGAAGAAGGCATTCTACTTGCAAGGCAGTGCTGGGTGTACGGTGTGTGCGACGAAAGGTGCTTTCATATGAGGACCGATATGCTAAAGCGTCGGACCTTACCCTCCCTTTTAGCGGCATTCAGAGATATCTAAAGTCCGGACTTCCTGGAGGAATTCAGCCACCGCTCTAATACTTAGTCTTCTGGAATAGGAACCGTCTGGTCAGCAAGCTTTCATATATTCGGGCTTGCCATACGGTCCAGTTGCCGTGACGCCGAAGTTGGTGACGAGGAACACCTAGTCTCACCTTCAAGCTTCAGAACCGCTTGAACCTACGAAAGACTCCAGGTGTCAGAGTCTCCTAGATCGAGCAGGATGCCCACGTTTGTCTCAGGGCCTTGAACGCCATCGGAATCCTCTTGATTGTCAGGTTCAAGGTCGGTAGAGGTGCCTACTTTCTGTCTCTTTGAGGGATTGTCCTCAGTTGTGGGTGATTCAGAGAACTCGGAGCGAACCCGGCTGAACATCGTCGTAGTGCCCATGCCACGGGCTCGTACGGTGAGTACACCTTAACGTTGAAGGAGGACGTCTTGGGGGGACAGGCTGGAAATGAGGTCAGTACCTGCCTGCAGATAAGAAACGACCACCCACTCACTCTTCCCGAGGACAGCACGCTGCCGCCGCTCAACACATGCCCTCAGTGCTGTTCGTATCTTGACACAGCAAACATAAGGAGGCAGAGGACGTAGAGAAGAGGGCACGCATCCTACACGAGAGGTAAGGCCCATTACGAGACGCCGGCTGTCCGAAAACTACCTTAACTTCAGCACGTCCAGGTCAACCCCGATGAAATGCTGAACTCATACACCCGCCGACCACTGAGGAAATGAGGGCATGGCCTAACAGGAAGGTAAGCACCCGCCGTGGGATGATGAGATATAGCTCAACGTACCTCGTTGCTCTCGCAGACACAACCTATGATCGTCACAACTCAAAGGCTGAGCGCTGAGGTGCTGCTGCTGAATGATAGGTGTTCACATTGCACTCAGAGCTCAACATCGAGGAATGGAAGGTATCCTCGCGATCGTAGATGACGCTGACAGTTGTAAGTGTTTCCTGTCTATCAAGCTCGTGGTTGACTCACCTTGTTCTCTTAGATTCAACTCCTCGATGGCCCGCCGCCCGCCACACGAAGGAGATCTTGAGAGGTGGCACGATGGAGACGATGGACGCGCCGTGCGTACAAGTACGGGTGTGACGTCCATGGACATCCAGGACATCCGGGACGTCCGGGCTAAAATCCGATTCCAATAATCGGCGGAGGATTATGCTAATGTAATTTTAAATACCCATTGGATATCTGTTGGCCAAATATGGGAATGAAATTTGACATGTTATTCAAAATGCTGATCCTTTACTCCTCGAGATGTTAATGGATCCACATCGGGAAGGCATTTAAAATAACCCTGGTCCCCATATTTGAAGAACCCTTTCCATAAGGGTTCAACCATTAACTGAAAGGAAACAAAAAGGCAGAATATAAGCCCTTTAAGTAACCTTCACATGAACCCTGGTGGAACAAGCAAATGTTTATTTAAATGCCTTTGGCCTTTCTGTTTCATAACTTTTCATTGTCCAGCCCAATCTCACCTATAGATAATACAAAATTTCTTTTGTTTAGACAACCAGTTGTTACAGAAATGTTATTTAAAACGTTACTACCCTTATATTTGGATAACTCAGGGGGGATTATCCAAATTCCGACCTTGTGTACCACACCTCCAATCTGGAAGCTGTGACCCAGGACATGCACAAGGAAGGAGCAGCTCCATATGTCATTGATAAAGGCAAGGAAGTTATTGCAGAGCATGTGAGTAGGCTGGCCCAAAGGTGAGGTGAAGGCAAAAAGAGAGAATGAGGAGGGGATGGAGTGGTTGATGTAGAGATGCTTTTCCAGAGCAGCATGTAGGCACAGTTCATGATGGGCAGTGAGAATGACTGTGAAGCTAAGGAAGAATACCTAAAGCAAACAATGCCCCTGTTTCATTTGTTCATCAAACTTTAAATGGTAGTTTCTAGGCAAGATCCTACTTTGAGATCTCTTCTTTGGCCCTGGTCCAGTGGCTGTGTGTGTGCCCCACAGATCAGCCTTCCCTTTCCCATCGGGATGGCCAATCTCATCAGATGATGACGGCCGTCCGGAAATTTGCTCAAGGCAGGTTGTAATTCAGCCTGCTGCCTGATCATGTTCTAAGGTCTGGCATGAGGAAACTGTCCCCTGTAACACGCTTCGCCATTCATGTCGATCCTCCCTCAAGACTCGCTCTTCAGAGTTTGGTCTGAGGTGCGATCGGTTTCGGCTTGGGTATTATGCTGCAAGTCGAGCAGAGTGAAGGTAGCGAAATCAAATGTGTCAAGGAGGGCGAGGACATTGCGCTCTGCACTGGAGACATTATTTGCCTTGCCATCAGGGCGAGCAACTTTCTGTGAGTCTTCCTGCCCCGACGGACTTGTCGGCAAGCATGTTGCATGCGTTGGACATGGACGGATTTGAGAACACAAGCACGCAATGTCGAGAGAGAAAGAACCAAAGTGAGATCTCAGATAAAGTTTGAGTGTTTCGGATAAAGCCCTGAGCAGCTCAGCACAGATTGAGATCCAGCCAAAGTCACCAGGAGAATGAATCATGGCTTTTCACATGGACTGATACAGAAATTTTTGTCTGCCCATATGGATTTGAACCATGTTCAAATTCCTGTCCGCAGATTCAACCATCCCTTTCCCATTGGTCTCGCTGATCTCATGTAAAGAATTTTTCATCTGCCCATATGGATTTGAACCGCGTTCAAATTCCTGTCTGCAGATTCAACCATCCCTTTCCCATCAGTCTCGCTGATCTCATGTAAAGAAATTTTTGTCTGCCTGTATGGATTTGAACCGCGTTCAAATTCCTGTCCGCAGATTCAACCATCCCTTTCCCATCGGCCTGGCTGATTTCTTTGTTGGAGGTGGATCTGTATCGTCGTATCCAAGTCTTGCCTTGAGATCTCCCTTGATTTGTCTCCTTTACGCACCTCCTCGTGTGGATTTGAACCGCATTCAAATCCCTGCCAGCGTGAATGAGATTCTCATACTCTGTCAGTTCCGTTTAATTCATGTCCTTCGTTTACCTGTGGATATGCACCACGTTCAAATCAATGCATCGAGATCTGCCTGACTGAAATTCTCATACTCGCCAAAAGCGAACTTGGTGCGCAGGCCTCGCAGATTTCACATATAAAGAGGTGTGTTCAATGCGACGATGCCCCGCATTCGAGATGGCTCCCACCGACAAGGTAAGTCTCGTCGCTCAAGTTTATCTATTTCGTGCTGTTCATATCTTCTACAGAAAAGCACCAGTACCAGGAGCAAGAAGGTATGTACGCTCACCTTCTCCCTGCATCGATCGCTCACAACACGTCTTAGGCAAAAAAGCCTGCTCAGAGCAAGGTACACACATTGCTCATCCTCCCCGCTCCTCTCTCACGGTACCCCCGCAGGAAATGGTCGACTCTGACGGAGGTCAGCCCATTTCAGCCTCCACAGCTAAGGTCCGTTGGGCAGCGCCGAATCTCCTCTATTCAGACGCTCATTCATCGAAAAGGCCAGATCCGAGGCAAAGCCAAAGAAGGTACACGTCCCCATCTGCTTCCACTTGCTGATTACTTACAGGACGTCTTAGAGTAAAAAGGTTCCCAAGAGCAACGTATGCAGACTAATCCCCCTTCCCGTTCTGTTCTCATGGTGCTCCACAGGAGATTGTTGACTCCGAGGAGGATGTGCCCATTCCAGTTTCCAAAGTACGTCTCTACCCCTCTCGATTCTCGCTGCTCTCATTGTGCGACTGCCAGGCTTCGAAGAAAAAGAAGAAGACCGTAAGTCTGACCTTCATCTTCTCTTTCTTGTTCTCAGCCTCACCCTTTTCCCACTAGGATGACGACTCGGAGTTCCTATTCGTACCTCCTGTGGATACCAATGACGTTACCGAAGTTGCTGCTGAAGCTAATGCTGCGATCCTGGGTTATGCGCGTGTATGCTTCGCTGACCTCAGTGACCTTGGGAAAGGTCCTGTTGCTGAACCCATGGAGGTCAATTCCCGGAAGGCAACGACCTCGACGATCAACAACCTCATTCGTGCCCTCGGAGGAGATCCGGCCAATCCCAGCGCACCGATGGCCAAGATGGCCCGCTACCTCGCTCGTAACGCCATCCTCATAGCCATCAACCCAGACTACATCAACGCGAAGAGCCTCGAACGTAACCCAAACGCCCATATATTTCCTGATGCACAATATCCCAAGCACGCAGCCGGCGCCATCAACGTCTCAAAACTTCTCAACGGAAACCACCGTTTCCTTATCTGCCAACGCCTAGCAGGAAAGTTGTACGAAGAGTTCAAGAAGGCCAAAGCAGCGGTCAACGTCCACTCCCAGTCAGACACCAACCAACCGGACTACGCGAACAGGATGGCAAAGCTCCTTGAGACGTTGAGTTCTGTTGAGCGTCTGCTTCGTGAGGTCTCCAGCTGGCTCGTCCTCTTCTATGACCATAGTAAGTGGCGTGGCCATCCCTTCTTCCTCCTTGAATCAGTTTTCTCAATGTTCTCTCAGCCAGGATAATGGCTTCACCCAATGCCCAACCCATCCTCCATTCCCTCGCTCGCAACAGTCACGAGTACCAAGCACAGGACTCAGGGGATGCAGAACTCAACATGGCTGTCAACTTCTGCTTCTCGAGGCTAGCCGTGTCCATCCCTGACATCACCCCGGATGACTTGGAACTAGAGAATTGGAAGTGGGAAGCTTCACACAACCCCACCCGTTGCCTCATCTCGCTCACTGCTTACTGTGGCTTATTCTGCGAACTCGTCTGGGCATGGCCATTCATCAACCAGTGGTCGGTTCCTTGCCTCAAAGTTACAACTGTCCATAACTGGAAAGGACACGTCTCCCTGGTGCATAGTGTCGGAAAGAATGGATTTGAATGGCGTTCATTTTCCTTTTCCAGATCATGGAGATAATTTTCCATCAAGGATCTGCTGCACTCTATTTTTTGGAGTCCCATTACCCTGTCCCTCTACGTTCTCTCCTCAAGTGCTCAAAACACTTCAGACCTCTCTGTGCAACAACCCTCCAGAGCTGATCATGGGCCTCCTCGACACCGACTGCTTCACGGCTGTCAACGACGCGTATAAGAAACACCTCTACCCTGAACACGAGTCGTTCGGACTCGGGAGCGGCAGCAATCCTGACACGCTCAAGTTCCAGTCCGTGTTCCGTGAATACATCAAGGAGGTGAACGAGGTCGTAGTGTTATGGGTGTCTCAGAGGATCGAACAAGTGCGCTATGCCTCCTCTGCCTTCCCTCCCCACACTGTCGCCACCCTCCAGAGCCTCATGAAGTGACTTCATTGGGTCCTCGTCCACAGACTTTTCAACTCGACGCAGTTCGGGCTGCACCTCAGCACCCCCACCCCTCTCCTCTGTCCATACCTGGTTATCGACATATCTTCTGCCCTGATGTTGTTGTCCCGATTCATCCTCCTAATCTGGGAATGGTTCGAACTGTTCTACGGTACAAACCTCATTTTCAAGCAGTTGGGCAGCAGCAGCAGCGTGCTCTTGGCAATGTTTCAGCACCTCAAGCCCAAGCGTCCACCCATGGAGATCCTGCGTGAGGTGAGAAGCTGCCCTCCAGCGCTATAATGACATTTGCTCACCTATTTTATAGATTGCCACTGTCATATTCCAGTCTCACACCACCGCTCTTGTTCAGATGCGTTCTGAGGACGGTACCCTTGCGATCCACCCCCCTTCTGCCTCCAGCATCGCCCAGTTGGACAAAGACGCTGTTGATTACTCTCACATCTTCATTGAGCTGCCCAACTTCCTCAAGAGTTGGAGACATGTGGAGATCGAGTTGTACGGCTCAGAGGACGCTTTGGAGAACGATGTCCCCAATATCCTCCATGTTTCGCCAGGAGAGGTTGAGGCGATGGAGGATGTAGAAGGGGGCTGCCTGGCCATCAACATCCTCATGACCACTGCATTGCCCTGGGCCCACGTCACTCCGAGTCTGGCTCATGGGCACATGACCCAAATCACCGGTTATGTTCTTCAGACCCTCTGGCAGTACGTCAACTGCACGCTGGCTTATTCCAAGCACTCCTTCTTCTGGGATCTCCATACCACACTTGAAAAAATTGCAAAAAGTTCATTTGAAGACTTCAACAGCTTCTGGGACGACCTCAAAGAAGATGAGGAAGTTCTTGTACCTGAATCCTCCCCTGGCAACCTCACAGTGCATAAGAAGATTTTGCTCAAGTCCAAAGCGGCCGAAGTTCTCCTCAAAACTCAGCAGGTCTGTCATGACATCGTTGATCTCCTCTGCCAGAAGGAGGTCGGTGCCATCCCTGTCCCCACCGGTGAACACTCCAGCAACTTCCTTCCACACCACGAGGTCCATCAAGCCGCCATGCAGCTGTTCCAGGTGAGTATTCCGCTCTCACTTCAATTATCTCACCTTTGCATGCTAAACATTTTTACATGCAGAAACTTGGGATTGCTAGCCATTGCGCTCAGATGATGTACAGCGACCCCACCCACGACCGCTCACAGGAGGTCGGACCTGAAGAATGTGCCACCATCTACGCTGGTCTTCGCATCCTGCCCGCCTTCAAGCATGCGCCCTTGTCACATCCCATTCCTGAACACATTGTCCATTGTTCCATTGTTCATTGTCCTGGTTCATCAATGGGTATTCCCTTCATTATTCTATTCATCATTGTTCCTATTGTTCTTCTGTTCATTGTCTTGCTGGCATTCATTACATAACCTAGATCCCCCATTGTTCTCAGTAGTATAAGTATCTAGGTAGTGTACTGGATTCCCCAGCTGGAATCTCAACCTTGACAACCCCTTGCTCAGTGTTCATCCTCCTGTCTCCTGGGCCTTGGCCAGGATGACTGTTCTTGTCTCTCCCCTGTCAAGACCAAGGCACCTTCCAGTAAATTGGGGACAACCAGATGATGTGTAGGGGCACAGCACAAGAGCATGCTGAGGCCAAGTCCCCCCTCCTGTTCAGGTCATTACAGTAGATTCAAGCTGGGGAATCCAGTACACTACCTAGATACTTATACTACTGAGAACAATGAAGAGGATCTAGGTTATGTAATGAATACCAGCAAGACAATGAACAGAAGAACAATAGGAACAATGATGAATAGAATAATGAAGGGAATACCCATTGATGAACGAAGGACGAGCCTTGCCCGCACACCCCCTGGTGCGTCAACTGCAAAGGCGACCACCCCGCGTTTTCGTCCCACTGCAAGTATTGGGACCACCGCTTCGACCGTGAGTGGATCATGGAGGAGTATCGTAAGGTACGTGAGCGAGCCGCTCGCCGCCAACATTCTAACAACCCGCACCTAGACTAATGGAGGAGGACACCCCCAGAGGAACTAGGTCCGGGCTTCGCATTTTGTGTCAGAACGTTCGCCGTACATACGCCCACGTAGACACCCTTCTTGAAATTTGTAATAACAAGTTTGATGTTTTGTTTTTCCAAGAGACCCCTTGGAACTTCATAAGAACAGCACCGTCCACCACGTCTATGGAGGGCGATGAAGTAGTCGGCGCACCGAAGCACCCGGATTGGCTGCAGATGGTACGCATTAAGGAGGGAGAGATCCCTCGTGTGATCGCCTACGTTTCGACGAGGCTTTCGCACTATCGACCTTCGATGCGGCGTGATATTGTCGATCATCGAGACATCCTGGTCTTGTCCCTGTTCTCAGGTGGCGAGGTCTTTCATCTCATGAACGTCTACTCCGACGACCAACACACAGCGATCACACACCTCGCGGCGTGTGCGCCTTCTCTTCCGCCCTTCACGTACATGGGGGGCGACTTCAACTGCGTCTCATCTACTTGGGACGACTACGATCATGGCGAATCTACCACAGCGATCTCGCTGCGGGACACCGCATCTCAGATCGGGCTCGAATGGGCCCGTCCTGTCAACCACGGACCGACTCGTATCAGTCCGAATCCCTCCCAGAGATCGAACGTCCTCGATCTCATCTTTCTAGCTCCATCTGAGATCCTTATCTCGATGCCCAGATTGGAGCACAATCTCCAGGGTCTGTCTGATCATATCCCGATCGTGATAGATCTCGACGTTGGGCCGGAATTGCTCCGCCCAGGTCACCGGACAATTAAGCCGGGGAGTGACGCCGACAAAGCGTTCATTTCGGATATTCTCAAGGGCCTCGCGGCTGTCCCTGTCGCGGTCCCGACAACAGCGGAAGGCGTTGAGGCACTGGCTGATGTCATTGCTTCGGCGTTCTCGGACGCGTGGCTAGCCCACTCAACCAAGTCCCGCCCATGCAAGCGTTCCAAGTCCTGGTGGACGAAGGAGTGCTCGGATAAACTCAAGGTGTACCAGGAGACCGTACACTGGCTGATTACCGGTCTTTTATTGCGGCTAAGAAAGTCACCAAGCGTGAGTTCTTTGATCTCCGGATCGGAGAAATCGCTACATCTCACAAGTGCCCATGGGACCTCATGGAATGGGTCCAGCAGTGCAAGCTCCCCCCGTGTGAGGCCATTCGCTATCGCGACCAGCCTTGCCACAACATGGACGACCTTTGGGACGCCCTCCACGGTACGTACAACTCGGCCTCGGGTCGAGCGTACGATGCCTCTGTACTTGATGAACTCCCTGACGAACCAGTCAGGGAGTGGTCAGACTTCTCAGAGCATGAGCTGAAGAGCGCCCTTAGTGGGTGCTCCAACTCTTCTGCTCCTGGACCGGACCACGTAACGTGGGCCCATATTAAAGAGTTGGTTAAGGATCCACACGTCCTCGCCCTCTTCATCGTGTTGGCCAACGCCTCCCTTCGGGTGGGGCGCTGGCCACGCATATTCAAGGAGTTGCTGTCGGTCATCATTCCGAAACCGAACAAGCCCTCCTACTCTGTTCCGAAGGCCTTCCGGCCTATCGTTCTACTCGTCACGCTCGGAAAACTCTTCGAGAAGATGCTAGCCAACCGGATACAGTTTGACGCTGTCAAACATGATATCTTTCATCCAAACCAACTTGGCGGCATACGCCAACGGTCAACGGAGGACGCTGGATTGATCCTCACGCATCTCGTGCGAGCGGGGTGGGTGAAGGGTCTCCAGACGAGCGCTTTGGCTTTTGACATTGCGCAGTTCTTCCCGTCCATCAACCATGACATGTTCATGGCTGTTCTTCGCAAGCAGGGATTTCCACCTTTATTGGTGAACTTCTTTGCCGATTATCTGGTCGGGCGCTCCACAGTCTACTGCTGGAACTCCTTCCAATCCACTCCCCGGCCTGCGGACGTCGGGGTAGGGCAGGGCTCTGCGCTCTCCCCTGTGATCTCAGGACTCTTCATCGCTCCGGTGATGAAACTCTATTACATCAAGGCGGCGCCGCTTCAAACGACGCTCCTGTCCTTTGTGGACGATGGGACCATCCTGGCCCAGTCCAAGGAACTCGATGATAATAATGTTGGCCTGCATAAGGCCTACAGGATTATCTTTGTTTTGTTTACTGCTTTCGCACTCGTTCTTGAACATGACAAGACCGAGTTGTTCCACTTCACGCGTCGTCATGACGCGTACAATCCCTCGCTCGATCTGGGATATGCACCCCACACCGGCAATACTCCTCTCAAGCCCAAGACCTACTGGAGGTACTTGGGCTTCTACTTCGACCGCGCGCTCACTTTCCATGAGCACGTTCGCTTCTACGCCGCCAAGGCGTTTACCACCGTGCAAGCCATGGGCATGCTCGGGAATTCCACGAGAGGCCTCACCCCTAAGCAGAGGCGCTTATTATACAGGTCATGCGTCGTTCCCATTGCGACGTATGGCTATCGCTTGTGGTACTTTCAGGGTGGTCGCTACAAGATGGCCCTGACCCACCTCAACAGGATGCAGCGCAAGGCTGCTCTCTGGATTACTGGTGCATTTCGCACCTCCCCTACTGGCGCGCTTGAGGCCCTTGCTGGCCTCATCCCCGTCCATCTTATGCTGAAGAAGCTGGCGGCACGAGCGGTGTACCGCGTCGCCACCCTCTCAGACACCCACCCGTTGCGCTCCATGCTGAGCTCAGCATATATCAAGAACGCGGAACCCCACCCACGATCTTCCGCTCAGATGACCCCGTCCATGCGAGGTCGTGTTTCTTCTACGGTCATGGAGATCATTGACCGCCTTCCAGCTCTGACCGAGTCTTTTGAGCCCTTTGCTCCTGAGGCCCGACCAGGCGATCGCTTGATGGACCGCTACGCGGACCGCGTTTTCTTCGACGATCGTACCCCGGGGGTCGATCGGAAACCTTACCTGGATGAGCTCATCGCGAAGGCGAGGGCCGATCCTCTTACAGTGTTGGCGGCGTCGGATGGGTCTGTACCCCTCTCGTCGGCCCACCAGGCTGTCTCGGCAGCCATCATCTACAAGGGACGTCGCGAGCTCGATAGGACTCGCTATGTCTCTGGCAAGGTTACTGCCCCTGATGCAGAACTTAATGCCATCTCCGCGGCGGTCCGCCTTGCTACCCAGCAGGCTGACTGCCAGCACATTATGGTCTTCACTGACTCACTGGGCTCTGCTCGGCGTGCGGTTGACCCCTCCGTGCACTCTGGCCAAGGTCACTCCCTGGCAGTGTGTCGCGCTCTCAGCGAATGGTTTGCAGCGGATGACCTCCGCCGCATCACCTTCGTCTTTGTCCCTTCCAGCCTCCGCTGGGATATTCATGGAGCCGTTCACGAATATGTGACTGGTCTCAAAGTTCGTGTCGGCCGCCGTGCTGTCGACACATCGCTTGACTCCCTTCGCTCGAAGGCAGCTCACTCAGTCCTCGACTCATGGGCAACCATGTTCCAGGACCCGACCTATCGGGGGCGCAACTTTCTGCATCTCCGGCGGCCTGACGGGCGGCCGTACACCCCCACATACCTGAATCAAGGTCCGTGGCTTAACTTCTTTGGAAACCGAATGACGGATTTCGCTCGCGTGTGTCGGTGCATAACTGGCCACGCGCCCATTGGAGAGTACTATGTACGCTTCAATATACCTGAAAACCCCGCGTGTGAGTGTGGGCTTGCGCCCATCCAAACCCGCGCACACATCCTGTTGCGCTGTCGCAACTCGTACTCCGTTTATTTCCCTAAGTTTTTTGGGGATTTGGCATCTTTTATGAAGCACAACCCATTGGCGTTCGGCTTCAACCGGGACCGCTCAGGTATCGGGTAACGGGGTGGGCGGGGTTATTCCCCTGTGGGGGATTTACGGCGAATCGACGCCAATCCAGCCTTAGGGTTGGGGGACCCGCGCCTACCATCTCATTGGGACTTCGCTGACTACTGCGGTCCCACTAATCCTCTGTCTCAGGCTTCGGGTTGGGACGCATCTGGCTGGCCGGCCTCAAGGCTTCAAATCCGCCACCTCCCGGGTGGTGCTGGACATTTGCGCGTGAGGCACGTCTTCTGACCCTGAACAGGGGGCGACGGGTTTGGGTCCGTAGCCAGGACTCGATGCCCTCTCGTCCTAGTCCCCTGCCCCGTTTTCCGAGGGGGTATGGCGTCGGTGGAGCTTCGGCGTTTCACCACAATGCCCTTGGGTTGGACTGCGTCCGTCTTTCAGTAGTTTACTTAGTACCCGGCTGGGGGGTGTCGAGCGTGATTTAGATAGCGAGCGGGCTGCCGTCGAGCACCGCTATATAATTGTTGATAAAAAAAAAAAAAAAAAAAAACCCATTGATGAACCAGGACAATGAACAATGGAACAATGGACAATGTGTTCAGGAATGGGATGTGACAGCCCTACAAGTTTGTGGCTCACTACTACATGTCCCTCAACACATCAGCGCTCGAACAGATCGAAGTCCTTGGAGAAGGCTCTCGCACAGCCCAGATACACCAAGATAATGCCAGCCGATGCCAGTTCGCAAAGAAGAAATCGAACCTCCTGATGCCACCTCCCCCCGTACTCCCCCCAGAGGTCTTGAAAGCTGAATCCCTTATACAGATGCCATCCACTCCATTGTCGCCTGCTCCACCAGTCGCTCCTCCTGTTAGGATCACGCCATCATCTGCCGAAATGAACGCTCCCGCAGGAGCCGCCAAGTACGATCAGGACATGCACGTCGTCTCCAGCCACCAGGTTCCATATACGCCCTGTAAGCGCCCTGCTGAGGACCCTGTTCCACCCTCTATGCCTGCCACCCCAGCCATCAAGAGGGTTAGAACCCACACCATAGTCACCCCGCTCTCGCAGCCATGGGTGTCGGATTGATGCATCATTTTGGTCAACTGACGATAGGTAAAATTGCATCAGGACAGTCAAGTGACCTTTTGGTCAATTGACCATATGGTAAATGCAGTATTTGGTGAACTGACCGTCAGACACATTTTTGAGTGTGCTGGGTGTGCAGGGTGTGCCCCAGGCACCTCGGGGATTGAGCTCACTGTCTTGGACAGTGAGCAGCCTCGAAACAGAGCACTGGAAAATTTGGCAAAAATAGCTGAAAAATCACATGATTGATGGCGCACCTGGTCACATCATCACGGATGATTACTAATGTAAACACCACCAAATACAGCCTAAAAAGGTGATTTGATGTGAGTTTTCGGCTAATTCTGGCTCTCCCATGGCCCCATAAATTAGGTAATGGATGTAGATTAGATAAATACATTTATCTGTGATTTATCAAATCATTTCCCACACCCCGCAGAGCCGAGGGCTGTGGGGCATGCTTGATAGATGCGTTCCGCGTGCCGCAGGGGCCTAAAAATGGGTTGGGCGGGTCCGGATATGAATGCTAATAATTGTCATGGCATCCAGGGGGTGCGGGATGGGGCGGCGGGGCCATAAAAGGCAAAAAACTCGAAAAATCCAGAGTCTTTTGCGATTTTAATACAAAACAATTCGATATCAAATTGAAAACTTAATATTTCGGCATGAAATTTTGTGGGCATGTTTATCTATGATAGAAGGTGCTTCAGGAATATTTTGAGCATTTATTGTGAATTATGGGATGCGCCACACCACAGGGAATAGCGGGCACAGCCGGTTTTGATGTGCTTTTCCAATTATGTAAGCATATTGATGGTTGGACATTCAGGCTGAATTCCAGCTTCCCCTCGAATTATCTCGCTTAACTTTGGCTGAGCGAAATGTTGGGTACATTGATACCTTCCTGTAGACTCTCTCATCGTGTGAAACGGGTAAGAACTCGTTGAGATATGGCAAAAGCAATTTTGGCTACTATAATGCATGGTGCACCCATGCATCCCCGGGCATGTTTAGGGCCATTTGACTCAGCCAAAAATGATGAAATACATTCCTGAGAGTGATGGCACCATGTATAGTAACAGGGAGTGTCCGGGTGTAGTAGATATGAGGGGGTGTATAGGTACACCAGGAGACCCACTCCAGATACCCTACTAAACGTTGCTCTGACAGCCTGAAACTTGGTACGTGTATATTAAATATTATTTCATGAATTTAACATATTTTATCATAATTTTATCTGGCCTTGAAGTTGGGTTATTGATCGGTTTTACAGGAGATAGAATATTCTATTGGCCTCCAGGATGGGGGATATTGGCACATGTAGGATTGTGATAAATGACAATAAATAAATAGGAACAGATTGAGATACTTGCGAGGGCAAGGGAATGAGTCTGTGTAAAGTTATGAAGAGGAGAAGGAGGAGGTAATCCCCCACATCAGTACCTATGTAAATACCTACCAAATCTGCATATCGCACTGATTCAATGGTGCGTTCCGGTCAAGGTAATGTATTTTATCATATTTAAGTAGTGACGGATGAGGCTCAGATGCCTGGGGGACATGGTATTAGAGAAATAGTGGAAAATGCGCGAAAAACACGAAAATATTTAAAATGGGTACCTTGGACTTGCTCAAAATTTACCAAACTTCATATATGAGGGCCTGTTAACACTCCAAAGAGACTGCAAAAGACCGGATGCGATTCCCTTTGGGGGGGTGGAAAGATATGGGGACGGGTATCAGAATGACGCAATGCATCAACATCCTATAACAACTTTATGATGCACATGTATGTTGGATTTCAGTTCGCTATCTTCCACCCACCCAGGGAATCGCATCGGTCTTTTGCAGTCTCTTTGAGTGTAACACGCCCTCATATATGAAGTTGGTAAATTTTGATCAAGTCAAGGTACCCATTTTAAATATTTTCGTGTTTTTCGCGCATTTTCCACTATTTCTCTAATACCAGTCCCCCAGCATCTGATCTCATCCGTCCACACTTGAAATATGATAAATACATTACTGACCGGAGACGCACCATTGAACAGTGCGATATGCAGCATTGGTAGGTATTTACATAGGTACTGATGTGGGGGTTACCTCCTCCTTTCCTCTTCTAAACTTACACAGACTCATTCCCTTTGCCCTCCAGTATCTCAATCTTTCCTATCTATTTATGTCATTTATCAAATCTACATGTGCCAATATCCCCCATCCTGGAGGCCATAGAATATTTATTCTCCTGTAAAAACGGTCAATAACCAACTTCCAAGGCCAGATAAAATATGATAAATTGTTAATTCATGATAATATTTAATAACTACCGTTTTAGGCTGTCAGAGCAACGTTTAGTGTATCTGCGAGGTGGTCTCCTGGTGTCCTATACACCCCCTCATATCTACTACCCGACCCCTGTTATGATACATATGCCCATCACTCTCAGGAATGTATTTCATCATTTTTGCGAGTCAAATGGCCCTAAACATGCCCGCGGATGCATGGGTGCACCATGCATTATAGTAGCCAAATGCTTTTGCTATCTCACGAGTTCTTACCCGTTTCACACGATGAGAGAGTCTACAGGAAGGTATCAATGTACCCAACATTTCGCTCAGCCAAAGGTTAAGCGAGATAATCGAGGGAAGCTGAATTCAGCCTGAATGCCAACCATCAAATACTTACATAATGGAAAACGCACTCAAAACCGCTGTGCCGCTATCCCTGTGGTGTGGCGTCCCTAATTCACAAAAATGCTCAAAATATTCCTGAAGCACCTTCTATACATAGATAAACACATCCACAAAATTCATTGCCGAATATTAAGTTTCAATTTGATATCGAATTGTTTGTATAAATCGCAAAGACTCTGGATTTTCGATTTTGCTTTAGGCCCGCGCCCCATCCCGCACCCCCTGGATGCCATGATCATTTAGCATTCATATCCGGACCGCCCCACCCATTTTGCCCCTGCGGCACGCCGAACGGCAATCTATCAAGGCATGCCCCACAGCCTCGGCTCTGCGGGTGTTGGGAATGATTGTAAATCACAGATAAAGTATTTATCTAACTTACATCCATTACCTAATTTATGGGGCATGGGAAGAGCCAGAATTAGCCGAAAAAACTCACATCAAAATCACCTTTTTAGGCTGTATTGTGGTGTGTTACATAGTAATTCATCCGTGATGATGTGAACCAGCGTTGCGCATCAATCAGTATTTTCAGCTATTTTGCCAAATTTCCGTGCTCTGTTTTCAGGAGGCTGCTCACTGCAAGACAGTGAGCTCAATCCCCGAGGTGCCTGGGCCACCTGCACAACCAGCAACTCAACCAAAATGTGTCCTGACGTCGTTCACCAAATACGCATAGTACACATTGGGTCAATGGACCAAAAGTCACTTGACTGTTCCTGATTGCAATTACCTATCGTCAGTTGACCAAAATTGATGCATCAACTGGCAACTACTGGTGCCCTCGTTCAGATTCACAGACGATGATCCTTCCTCGACGTCCCGTCCATCTCTTGCAAGAAAACAATGCCCAGCTGAATGCCCCAAGGCACGCTATGAACAGCTAGCGTTACGATAGATGAGAGCTCCGAAAGCTGAAGAGAGTTCCACATTCTGATGCGTCTCCCTCCTCTTCCAAATGAGCGACCTCCCGCAGTCCAGTCCCACCCCTTGAAGTGCTGTGAAGCTTGCAAACAAGAAAATTTTCCTTTCCATCGCAAATTAGTCCCCCCTTTCTCTGTAGACAGCCCCCTGTATTATTTTATATTATCGTGTCGTATATTCTGATCAGTTGTTATCTTGACGTGTGGGTTCTTTTATCAGTGAATTGGTTCAGATCCGCTCTTCATCGAATCATGTTCTCTTCCTCCTTCCCCTCCCCTCCCCTTTCACCTCCTCCCTCTTCCACACATTGAGCATCCTATGCAGAAGACGTCCAGCCGCTGTGCGTCGAGCTGCGGAACGCGGTCGGGGATGAAAAACGGTGAGGCCCCTTTGTAGTATCTCACATCCCGCTGCATTATCCCTGGCAATCGCGTGCTGACCTGGTTCTGCCTTTGCCCCTTCTACCGTCTCAGTATCGACCTTCGTAATCATGCGATGATCACGCTTGCATTCGAAAAACGGTGCGCCTCCTTCCCCAATGCAATGCGGGCTCTACCGTCCTCAACTCTCATGTTTCGGGCTCCTTCGTGCACACAAGTGGAGCCCCAACTGACAGGAAGAATGGACATACGTGTTCGACTGACGTAATCTCACTTCCTCTCGACACGTCCTGATGTGCTTTCAGACCCGAAGTCCAACAGTTTCGATCGCCTGCTCATTCTCAAGTGGACTCGGCTTGATCTCGACCCGAACTCCACCGGCACACCGAAGAACTTGCAGGAGGTGTCTATGCAGAGCAATGAGCGTGAGGGTACTCATGCAAAGGGTTGAGCCCCCTCTCCACGCCTAGTCCCTGTGCTCACCGCTTGTTTCACTGTCTCTTTTGTTCCCCTTTCGATTGCTCAATGTCAATATCAAGCCCCACCTCCCTTGACGCCGATTTGCTCTGCTCCATTCTCCACTATGGATTTGAACCCGGTTCATTCCATACGCCAGCCGACTGCGCCCAATAACCCATTCGTTTAGGAGAAGTCGGAAGGGGATATCAAGGGGGTCGTTCAGAACTGACCCCTTCATCGCAACGCCATGATGCCGTCCTGTCTTGCGAACTCAATCTCAAACTCGCCATGGCCAAAGGCAGCTGACCAAGTCCTCCCCATGCAGCTCTCAGACGACTCGACTCCGCAGACCAGCAGTGCACAAGACGCAGGCGACGATCCCAAGTTTCTGCGACGCCCCACAACACTGTACGACCTCCGATGCCCTGCCCCGACTCTGCAGGCACAAGCAACTTCTAATCCCATGCACCCAACACCACCTCTGGGAGGACGACAGCGATGAGTGCCGATTGACGAGCCCCCCTTGCAACCCCTCCAAGCTGACGCTGTGGAGTGTTAGATGCTTCGCGCTTCTCGCCTTCCTTTCCGATGTCTACGAGCCCCCTTCTCCCTGCTCATTCCCCAACCCCACGGGCCCATCGTCCTCCTCGTTCGTGGACTATCGTGCCAACCCATGCGCCGCCTGTTCGGTTCATGCAGCAAACAAAATGCCCCTCGGAACGAGAGATATCAGCGGAGGGGTACTGGCGCTTCTCAGTCCAATCGAGAACCCTTACATGCTGATGCGAGACAAGTACGCGGTTCGGGCAAGGACGAGACGGACAAGGTCGTCAGTTGTCCTTCCAAGGTGCCGGTGCCTCGCGTTTTCCTCATGAGTCCATCCCTCGTTCATACCTTGCCTTTGTATAGAGCCGACCTTGACCCAACTCAGGTCAGCGATTCTCGACAAGACCCCAGGCAGCCATCGTCAGTGAACAAGAGCATCTCAGGGATGGACCGCCCCACTGTCGCGACGCCAGGGAACCTGGTGGGGGGCTTGAACTTCGAGTGTGGTTTCTGTGCTGTCTATCTCCACCACCGGAAGAGTTGCTACCCAATCAGCATTCACCCACGCCAGGTTCCTAAGCGCTCAATGCCTGCCCGTCTAACAAAAGTATTCACGCCTCCGCCTCGACAATGGGAGGCGAAGTTCGTTTTGATCTTCTTGAAGGCTGCATCAACAACCAAAACTTAGGGTTATGGGCTGATTTTTGGACTGTAGCGGACAAATCCCTAGGGCCCTAGGACTTGTATGGAGCAGGGAGGGCAGGAGGATGAGGAGGGATGAGAAAGACAGGCAGAGGAGGGGACAAGGCAGAGGGCAGGAAGGGACAAGAGAGGGCAGAGAGAGCAAGGAGGGGGAGACAGCTTCATATATTTCCAGGATTGCTATTACATGATTACACATCAGTTTACAAGGGACATGATACATGAGTGCTTACATAAAAAGTGATCCAGGAGTGCATACAGAAGGAGAACTTCTATTACATTAAATTAGAACCCATTCTGCTCCCTCGCTGACGAGAAAGTGATCCAGGAGACACGCAGAATTCATGAAATATCACTAAGATTTAAACATTAAAGCCTACCCTTCTCGTAAGCCGAGCTAAGCACCGTGCTGAGCAGACTTGTGTTGGGATCCAAAGTGCTACACGCTGTTCCTCTCCAGCTGGGGTGTGACTACAGCCTGGAGGAGCTTCCAAAGGATGCCACCTCAGAGGACAGTAGCAGAGTCTTTTGAGCGAGCACGCCATCTGCTGTGATCATACCAGTGCCAAAAAGCGAGTATACCCCTGAGTTCCCTAACCTCAAGACTGGGGGGTATCAACGCACAGTGTGCGGACCAGGAACAGGTTTGTGATGGATGATTAAATCAGTTACATCACAAAAGCGATCCAGAATCACCTTTCTGTGAGCAACGCCGTCACATAAGGTCATTTTTTATTGATTTCTCGCTGTTTCTAGCTCTAACTAACTACATTCCATCTACTCTATTCACAGCATCTGACAGAGGTAATGCGCAACCCTCTCCAAAAAGATGCTGACTACTCACATGCTGCAGGAGAGGCAAAGAACACACATGAAAGGCGCACTCTAGATTTTCGCCTTTCAGAGAGCTGCTATGTTTAACGTCCTTCATGAACATAAAAGGGAGAGGGCTCACCTTGAAGTGGTGCTATCTGCCTGCCCACATCGACGTTCGACAGACAAACAGAGGGAGAACTCAGTTCCAGATGAGTTCTCTATCCAAATGTCATCTAGTTTTCTGTCGTCTGATGCAAATGCCACTGGCTTACCCTATTCTAGCCCGAATTCTACATGGCCGATAATGCTGCACTGCATGCCAATGTCTATCATCTGGCATGGCATTGGGAGGGTAGGAAGTCAGGCCATTGTGTGTTGGGTTGAGTGGGAGGCTGGGGGTAGATCAGGGCATGGGTAAGTCCTTGTTACATTACAAGAAACAACACCTTTACTTACCTTCGCAATCACAGGTGATCTTGATCATCTTCTTCAGCTGAACGGAGAGCACAAGGGCTCATTGCACTGCTAGCGCGTTTGAAGTGTTTGGTCCCAGTCCACAGAGGAGAAGATCTTCAGATCGTCCCGGTGCACTTACCTGTGCCTTGCCATCCACACGCCTTGTGCTCTACGGTCACCAAAAGAGATCCAAGACGCCTTGTGATTGAGAAGGTAAGGCCACTGAGCGCATATGCCCAGGAGCCCCGCCATCAGCTGTTTGCGTACAACAGAAACCTGCCCATACGCAGCCCCATTATCTATGGCACCGCTTAATTGGGAATGGCCCCCCGACCCTTGAAAGAGGATTCTGGAGCGAAGTCTACAGGGGGAGATGGGGTGAAAAGGCTGTGAAAAGGTGAGTACGAGGTCGTCACTAACGAAATGAATAGACTATACCTTGTCCACCTCACCATCTCCACCAAGCCTATACCCTACGCCACCGTGAGCACCTCTCTCCAACCGAATCCTGACATTGCAATGGAGATGATGTTGGGCCCAGGTAATTTGATGAACAAGGGTGTTGCTCAGAAATCTACGGAATGCCAGGTAAGTAATGTTCTTTATGAACTGAAAGATTAGCGTTGCTTACTTGTGATGGGGTTGAATCCACCAGCCCCACGTGCGTGTCCAAAGCTCGCAATATGGAGGAGGTACCTGTTTGCAGACAAGTTTCGTTGTGGTGCAGGGGTGATTTTTTATGCGTCAACACAAATTGCCCGCCAACAGTTACTGCCAGGATTCTCGTGTCAGGTCAGCATATGCATTAGGCCACTGTCATCTTGGTACAACTTCAGAAGGTGAGAATGGCCGTTGGGTGTTGGATCGGAGTGCGGAGCTTGGTGGTGGTATGGTATGGAGTAAGTCGTCATGAACAATAATGATGCATGATGTACTTACATACTATCCTGCAGTCATCTCTGAGATCCTCACGCTAACAACCCACTATCTATGCCCAACACTCTTTGTAACGTCTCGAATTTTTACCACCGCTCCGACATCGCATGGGTCGTCTGTGGAAGAAGATGGTAAATTCATGTCGATCCATCGGAGGATGAGATGGGTACCTCACAATGTGTTGCATGTCCAATACAGTGGCATCAGGCGAGGGGCGGGATGGGAATACAGCTCACCCTCCGGTGAAAGGCTTTCTGAACCGGCTCTTGGTGTTGGCATGAAGCAAAGGCGGTCTATTGGTGGTGGTGGATGCATTGGTGGTGAGGAGAGTAGCATGAGCATGGTGATCAACAGCACAATGGGCTCGATACGTCGATCT
>MPNV01001320.1:0-16037 GCA_013376435.1 Cyclocybe cylindracea | reverse complement strand
CCAGTAAATTGGGGACAACCAGATGATGTGTAGGGGCACAGCACAAGAGCATGCTGAGGCCAAGTCCCCCCTCCTGTTCAGGTCATTACAGTAGATTCAAGCTACCACCTGCACTATCATCAACTTTGCTTCTGCTGGATTGAGTTCCAGCAAACCCTGCAGCATCAAGACCTTCAAGTTTTGGATGCAAATCTTGTCCAGCCTCAATTGACTTTGGGGCACCACCACCACTCCTTCACCAACACCACTCCTTTCCACTACTATCCTTGCCACCTCATCACCCCCCACCATCCTTCCTCATCACCCACCCTCCTTCAAGACCTTTCTTCTTCAAGTGACTTCAAGACCCATCCAGCTACAAGACTTCCTCCCAGTTCTCCTGGATCCTCAAGATTGTCACTCTTTCATTCTCAGTACTCTCCTTCTGGTCAACCCTCATCTCATCCAGACCTCAAGATGAAGCTAATGGCTTTGAGGGCTCAGCCATAAGGGGGAGGTACTGTCACATCCCATCCCTGAACCCATTGTCCATTGTTCCATTGTTCATTGTTCATTGTTCATTGTTCTGGTTCTCAATGGGTATTCTCTTCATTGTTTCATTCACTATTGTTTCTATTGTTCTCTGTCATTGTTCTGCTGGCATTCATTACATAACCTAGATCCCCCATTGTTCTCAGTAGTATAAGTATCTAGGTAGTGTACTGGATTCCCCAGCTGGAATCTCAACCTTGACAACCCCTTGCTCAGTGTTCATCCTCCTGTCTCCTGGGCCTTGGCCAGGATGACTGTTCTTGTCTCTCCTCTGTCAAGACCAAGGCACTGTCCAGTAAATTGGGGACAACCAGATGATGTGTAGGGGCACAGCACAAGAGCATGCTGAGGCCAAGTCCCCCCTCCTGTTCAGGTCATTACAACTCAATGGAGATGCTCAGGGACGAGTTGCAGAGTATCGCCGACCTTCTAGCAAGAAACCCGTTGGATCTTGGCCTGGCAAAGACCTACTTCCACGTTTTTGGGAAATGCTTTGTGAGCTTTGAATACACTATCCAAACCCTGTTGATGAAACGCTGAAACACTCTGCGAGTAGATGGGAGAGTGGTATAAATTCCGCAGTCCTCTTTTGCTCAGCGATGAACGCTGGGCCCTCCTTTGCCAACTCCTCGAGATCGCCCTCATAGTTGAATACCATGATGGCGTCTATTCTCGGTGCCTGCCATCCACTCGCCATTTGGTTAGGGAGGACCTGTTCCACCCAGCCCTAGACAAAGATTTTATAACCCATATCAGTGCCGCCTACATCACCCCCAGGAACCCGAATGGTGGCCAGGAGACAACCTCCTACGTTGGGATACTAAAAAAGGTAGAGTCTAGCTAGTACTTCACCTCTCGCTCAACACGATGGCTGACACACTCTGAGGTCTACACTGAACAAGGGTGTTCAGACAGGAAAATCATCTGCTAAGCGCCATAGGGGAGAACACGTTCGATTTTTGGCCAGCAAAGAAGTAATGTACATATATCTGAATTTCAATCTCTCTTTGCACTCCTATGGATGTAAGAAAGATGTAAGACGTTTGATAGCAAACAGAAGTGAACGATCCAGGAGCGGCTTGGACACGCAGGTGAATACAAGTCCACAGGATCAGGCCTCGAAGGGTGGAAGACATTTCCAGCGGGATCTCATGTACGTCCACGATCTAGGATCGTGCTTCCCCAGGTCTTCAGAAGAGGTTAGTGCAAGTAAACCCACAATACCATGGCGTGCAAGTTCAGCAGCAGTGCAGGTAGACCTGCAAGCGCCCCCAGTGATGATATTGAGTTCGGGCTGTGCATTGGTGGTGCAGGTCAAGCCTGATTTAGACAGGCGTCTGATAGCCCCTGTATCCCTAACCCTACAGGTGCAGACCATCAGAGATGAACCTTGCGATCCAGGAACAGCTTGGAGACAGGTGGGAGTCTGGATCAGGACTGTTGGACCCGTCTCGAGATCGAGGGCGCGAAGTTATCTCAGGTGTATACACGATCCTGGATCGTGTATGTACCACACTAGGCAAGGGAGACCCCCAACGTAGGTTTCTTTCTCAAAGGCGTCTAGGCGGTCGAGGCTAGTGAAGGTGGTGAAATGCAGGCTGGGCAAAACAAGCGCACGAAGGAAGAGTGGTGTCACCAAATATATAGAATTCGAAGGACCGAACGGGGTTATTAAACAGGAGACAAAATGTAGAGCAGATGACGCACCATTTTACCAGGAACGAAGGTGAAGGAGGGTGGTATGGCACTCCAGGACCGCATCTGAGACGATGCGGTCTGTGGTCGACATACGTTTCCAAGTCAGCGAAACATGTGAGGGGTCGGTGAAGATAGAAATAATAGTCGAGGCAGGAGTAAACCCCATGCGTGAACTACGAGCAGAATGTTCGAAAACAGACGCTTGATGCAGGAGTAAACCCCATACAGAAGCGATGGATGAGTTGGCAAAGAAAGAGTGAGTGAGGCAAGGTGGCTGTGCTAATTTCCCTATCTGGACGAAGTTGATTTCGCTGACTGCTTTCACCAGAACCATGACCACTACCTCAACCAGCACCTCCACTGCCTCCACCCTTTCCTTCGCTCCTAGCACCACATTCACCTTTGCCTTCGTCGTCGCCGCTGCTGCTACCGTTACCACCCCACCACCTCCGCTGCCACCAGCTCTTCCATTACTCCGCCCTCCTCAAGACCACCGCAACCCAAGGCCTCCTGTGGTATTGTGGGTATCACCCGCACTGTCCACCTGAAATCTTGCAAGTCGCAAGTCCCCTGTGGTACTGTGGGTCTCACCCACATTATCCACACCAAGCCAGATCTGCCCTAATGTTCTCAAGACCAAAGACTCTTCCTCGTCTGACCGTACCGTATTCTGCATCGTTCTCCAGCTCCTCAATCGGAACGCTGCTCTCTCAAAGTCTCCCCACTAATCCCTCAGCTCCACTAGACTTGTAAGCCCACCAACTCTTCACGTGTTCAACATAAGGGTTTCAACTTCCTTAGCAGAGCATCTCTACGACAATGTCTGACTCCTCCCCACGGCGCAAACTGCCAGAATGGTGTCGCAAGGCACTATGGCATTCGACCTCTGGTTTGGTTGTCTGCTCATCCAACCACAGCCTCCCTCTCGAAGCTGCTGACAATGAAACGGAAGACTTGGGTTTCACCAAACCCAGAAAGGTGTCGGACAACAACATCTACCTTGCGTTCGTGCCGATCCAGCACTACGGCCATGGAGAACTCTTCTCTGCCATCCAACTGCTCAGTCCACATCTCTTCTCCATGATAGAACAAATTCCCTTCACCGACCCTCCTCGCTATGGTCTGAAGTCAGAGTATATGGACGCCTGGATTGATTTGGAAAATGCCCTCCTCACCATATGCTACGAGCTCCTCGACAAGCACACCCAAAGCCACCAGTTTCCAAAGCTGAGCTACCCGATGTGGCCTTACCAATATGGCTACTGGGAGGGACACGATTCCAGAGACCTCGCAGCGACTGCTTGTCAGAATTCACAGAACGCCTTTCAGGTTTTGGCCGGCTATGCAACCTTTGCCTTTTCCCTTTGGCTGGGCGAGTATGAGGATACCTGTTTCGACGACGCATTCGCGTATCTGGCAGGGATGGATACCCAGCCACTCCCGCAGTCCTACCTCACCCTCCTTCGACACACAGTGGTCTGCAACCTCGTGCCATATCTGCGTGCAGGTTGTTTCCTCGACCCTTACACGACAAAGTGGGCCCCGTTTCTCAAAGGCTTCACAAGGGCGAACACTCCTGTGTGGCTTCTACGGGGCCATGACTACAACAAGACCAAGCCCATTGACCCCTACATGCAGATGTACTACCTCCCCCCAAGCCACATCATAGACCTAGCTAGGTCTGAAGCCTCCGCCGTCACCAAAGAGACAAAACGCTGGGCTGCAGCATTTGCTTCTATTCCTGCACCAACAAGAGATGCACCACTTCCACACTTTGCCACTTCGTTCAGCGGTGATGAGGACGGACTCCAGGGGCCCCAGTACAGCACTGTACCAGCATCGGTCAATCCCATCGACCACACTCTCATCGTAGATAGACGTTCGCGTCAGCTTCGGGGTGAGAACTGGAGCGCGTTCTTCCGACGCATGGAGGATGCTCTGGAGACAAGGAGGTGAGAGGAGACCCCCGAAGAACGAGGTAGACAAGAGGGCATGGAGAAGCAGGCTCTCCAGAATGGCTACACCGCCAAAACCCCCGTCTTCCTGTGGGAGCAGGATGAAGTCGACACCACGTTCTGGCGCCGAACCCTCCTTCCAAAGGCCGAAATCGAGATCAACTGGGGCGACTACTCGAAGTTTCAAAGGAAATTCTGGTCGCACATTCGAGAGTGGGACCTCTGTCCCCAGCTTCCTCATTTTCCAGAAGGAGTCAACCCAAGAGACTTTGAGACACCTGTCAAAGAGATTGACGATGTCGAAGACGAGAGGTACAGCTCTCTGTACTCAAAGCCCACCGTTCCTCCAAAGAAACCGCAGGACAAACACACAGAGGACTTCACCTCTCGACTACTCACCTCCGTCCAAACCGCCATCACCTACAATGATACATCCGACTCCGCCTTTTCTCTTTCTTTCCACTCTCTCACAACCCACCTCCGGATTCGGCATGGTTTTGACGCAGAGTCAGAGAGGTCTTGGACTCTGGTGCTCCATGACTCTAAGAACGCTACCTACATCGAAAGGGGCAGCCCATTACAGTGGCTCCAGTATGAGAGTTATCCAAACCTAGTGCCTGGACAAAATCAAAAAGAGGTCCAGGTGTCCATTCTCAACTTCTACGACACCGCCGTTGCTGTGAAGGAAAAGAAAACCTCTTACACAGACCTACCCAACAGCTGGGATATAGCCAGGTCCCTCAAAATCAAATTTTTCTCCGTTCAACTTCAATGCGTCAGATGCCATCTTCCCGACTTCAAGGAGATCTTCATCCTCAGGCCCGCAGGTCGCTCAAAGGCCACCTCCTCATGGTTTGTGGCTATACCTGAGGCCACTGTCATTCTTCTCATCTACTGGTCTGGGTGGGCAATGATGCGGGAGATTGCTCGGGGTCTGCTGGGGCTAGGAATTCGATTCTACACAGTTCTTGAGGCCAAGAAGAAGCCAGAAGAGGAGCAGAGCTGGGAGATGATACCCTTAGGGCTGGGTTCCAGGCCCAATGACTTCCACCCCAGCCAGGAGGACTACCTGTCCTACCTCGCGGCCAGAGACCAGGTGCTGAGGAGCAGATACGGCCATGCCATTCACCTCGCTGGAGGCATCGCAGGTAGGATAGCCACCGAAGTTGTGCCCGATGTCGAAGTTCTCGATGGCCCCATCATCGGCGATGCACTTATCGGCAGCCATGGAGACAGCTTCTTCGTTGACGATGCTGTAGGGGAAGATGTGCTCGACATCGTGAGCGGTGTCTACTACGTCCAGAAAGCACAAGGATCAGGAAGACCTAGCCAACAGTCCTGGTGGCCAACACAAAACTCTTGGCAGAAGATGGTGTTCAGCGAGGTGCAGTGGCAACCAGACGTGGAGGCCTTCTACCAAAAGCGCCAAACTGCTCTTTGAAATGGAGAGTACACCCTCAGGAAAGCCACAGACTGGAGGGAGAAGTTCAAGTATGATCGGAAGTTCACAGCGCAGTTTCATGAAGGTAGTGAGGCTCTCACACATGAGTTCCTTAGGCACAGCAGCAGAGTCAGTTGATCTGTGAGTCTCCCGTTTTCTTCACCTTGCTACTCCTTCACTCAACTTCAACACGGTTCTCAGTCTTCGTGTCCTTGACTGCACCCTGGTGCCTTTGATATTTGTAAACACATACATTTCCCCATCTCTATTTTGTTCTCTTGGGCCTCCCTTGTTCTCCCGCTATGGACCGCCTCCATGTACCCACTCCGTTCAATATAGTATTCTCGAGTCCCCGCATCTGTGTGATAGACAACGCATGAGAAAGACAGCGATGCCAAGAATTGAATACAGAGACCCTTGGATGGGAGCTACTTATGGCTTGGAGTACAGCCTGCAGAGTTTGACCAGAAAAAAAGCTGAATTGTCTATAGATGTACTTGTGTAAAAAAGATAGTCTGTTCTAAGTACTTGGGCTACGACCCTCCCTTGTGTCTATGAAGCGGCCGTAGGACTCAAAGGAGCTTGCAACAGTCCTCCCATAGTCGGACCTGCCGCTGTGCCCCACTTTCCTGGTGTCATAGAGGGTGTCCCACCCGGATTCTGATGCAGCGTACATAGACGCCTGGTTAAAGAAGATGATGCTTCCTCTCCCTTCGTCCGCACCCTGCTCCAGAGGGAGGGAGTTCTCTGGTGTCGGGGTTTCGCCATCCACCATGGTAACAAATTTGAAGTCTAACGAGAGGAGCTGTATAAGAGGGAGCGCATAGAGGGCAGTTGGAAGATACGCACTGTCTACATCAATATTAAAATGGTAGAGTAGGGAGGAGGGGTAGGTGAAAACCACCCAAGGAGGGAGCTGAATAGCAACCCCTGCCTCCCACAGCACAATCCAGGACTTCCTTGTGTCGTCGAAACGAGATCCTGGATCAGCATTGGGAGAGAATTGGAAAAGAGAGGGAAAAAGTGCACCAGGTAGCTGGTAAATCACCAGTGCACACACACCGATGGTGTTCTTTGAGTCTGAGTGGGGTCTGCAGTGTATCCTCTTCTGCCCAAGCAGGATACCGTTTATGCAGAAGTTCCAGAACAGCCCAAACATGGGTCTGATTCTGTACCTCTTGTAGTGCCAGTCCACACTAAGGCGGAATCTATCCACCACTCCAGGGAAAGCGAGTTCAACTATGCTCATTACCTGCCCACTGCTCGGCATCAGACCCCAGCATGTGGCCTAGATTTGGAAGACCTACATGAGTCTCTTCACAACCCTGAGCTCCATGAACTCCAAGACGTGAGCTTCGTTCACAGTGTGCCAGTAGGTGGGGGTAGGGGCCTGGGCTTGAGTCAGAGAGTTCAAGAGTTGCGCAGCAGACCTACCACAGAGTATGATCGGTGGTGGCTGAGGATAGAGGGGAGGTGCAGGCCTCTAATGCCCTTTGCACAGCGGGCAACAGTGTCTTTGCTTTCGAGTTTGGACCCTAGCAGGAACTGGATAGCCTGCCAAAGCGTTTCATCTGCTTCTCGAAGCCATGGCAGCACCGTTGTCCTGTAGGTGAAGGCCCGGTCTTTGGAATCCAGGAGCAGTGCAGGCTGCTCCTGTGCTCTTAGTGGGCATGAGCCCAGTTTGTATAGGTATGAAGGGCGGCACGGCGTACCTGTCATAGTATACAGGGTAGAAGTGCTTTACATACTCTATGATAGAGCCGTCGTCGTAGGCGCAGGAGACTAGCTCCCTATCCTCCAGGGAAGAAGGCCTGCCGTGCCATCCGGTTGAGGCTGCCAAGCCGTCAGCCTCCAGAGAGAACCCATCGCTCCGAACGAACGCAGAGGTGGACTGGAGACGCCTGCGCAGGGTTAGTCTCTGTGCCTCCTTCGCACTGCCCTCCACCTTCTTCAACACTCTTCCCTTCCTGGGTCTGTTAGAGAAGGCAAAGCTGCGAGGGGTAGGAGCTCACCTCCAGTGAGGGGGGTAGCCCTCCTCTTTGTCCTCTACAACAGAACACGCACTTTCTTCGCAGTCGGTGGTGGCATCGAGCTCCTGCAGTGCTCCAGGAAAGTCTTCAGTGCCCAGAGCAGAAGGCGCAGTGCCTGCAGCTGGGGCTTGGAAGGCGGAGAAGTCGCAGTCAAACGGCTCCAGGTGTATCTCCAGCCTCTTCGACTCCTCGAGATACACCCTCTCCAGACTCCGCAGGGAATAGGTGCAGTGGAGCTGGAGAGGGACAGCCTCCAGCCACTCTGGATCGACGCAAAGATGCTCAGCACAGGGCATTGCTCAGCGGCAGCACGTGTCTCAGGCTCGTGGGGTAGGCAGGGTGTCCATTCGAGTTCCTTAGTCCCTCTGCTCAGCAGTAGGCGCTGCTCGGCAAAGAGGATGGGGTTCTCAAAGGGTATCTTGGGCAGAGAAAGAGGGGAGACGCTGGGGTTCTTGTGGCTGAGGGTCTACAGCATCAGCACCGTGGTTCCTTTGGGGGTCTCAACGCACCTCGTCTGTGTCAGTTGGAGCTGCTGGTACCGGTGAGACCAACAGTAGCAGTCTTGTTGAACACGCTGGTGCTGGTGAGACCGACAATAGCACACATATTCGAGCCACCAACGTGGATCAAGCCGTTGAGTGGTGGGATTAAACAAACAACGATGCGTGGAGGACACATTTAATAGGGACTAGTCATGTGTAGCGTGACTACACGTGATCACTGATGGCAGTGAGATTAGATCATGATGATGTTCGATTTCTCAAACTACCCCATCTTCCTCTCTCCTGCCAGTCTCCGACTACGCCAGCGGAACCACAATGCATGCCTGGACTCTGTGGGTTGTACCTGCATGTCCACCCTTCTGCAACCAAGGTATTCTGGGTCTTACTCAGACTATCCTCACTGGCCCCTCTTGCATCTCACCCCACTTCTGGTATTTCTTTCACTGGCTTCGACTCTTTCGACTAGGTGCACCGTGGTTTCGAGTTCAGCCACGATAGACTGGCCTTCTACCTGCCACCAACGTCCCACCGCCACCATCGTCCCCACGAATCCGTCTTCAGCACCATGTCCGTCCCGTCCTATGGCTACGTCATCCACAATGGTGCCCTGGATCCATTCGACTACGGATTGCCCAGCCTCCACGAGTGACCTTCATCTGAAGATGTGTCAAGTATTTCAATGTCAATGGCAATTGAAGATACCTTTGAGTTCATGCACAGCCACCCTACTCATCGCCGTGTCGAGAGCGATGCCTCGAGCTTCTACTTCCATGCACCAGCACCTCAGCAAAACGCTGTTCGCGGCCATCGTCGTCGGGAGTCAAACATGTCGGTATCATCTCTTGCTCCACCTATCAGCCTCTACAACCGTAGCTTCAGCCACCATCACCGCAACGACTCTTTGGCGAGCACAAGCTCCATTGCCATGTCCTTCACAAAGCACGGTGCAAACCCCGGAGTTCCAGCTTGGGCACGTCATTGCAGAGACATGTCCATGGATTCTGTTGTGAGTGACTTCTCTGGTATGCACCTCGGACGACCAGGACTTGGAGACAAGATGTTCGACAGTGCTGTCGACCTTGGCCCACTCACAGCCATCATGGCTTCGCCTCCGGAGAGCGCCTCCCAATCTCAACTCCAGCGACATCCGTCATTTGACTCTATTATGGATGACGAGCAGCGTTCGATGGAGGATTCGCTGTTCGACAAGACTGGGTATCACCAATCCTTGTTGGAGGACTCCGTCTTTGGTGATGACTACTCGCATCCGTCTGGAGGGCTCCTGCCTCCTCATCAGTTCCACCCATTGTCCATCATGAGCAGCTCCAGCTTTCATAGCCCACCGAAAGAGGATGACACAATGATAACCGTACATTGAAGTTTATTACCTATTTTCTTTAATTTTCACTTATTCTGTTTTATCTTAGATGCTCGGCGGTGGCCACGTTCATCGCCGTTGACAGGCTATGAATTCGGCTGGCCACGGATTTTGCGAATTTACGTATAATTCATCGGTTCTGCGAAGGCATTACAACCTTAATCAACCCAACTTATTGGGTCGGAGGTGTTTCCCAGCGCCTGCCGGTCCATCCGCGAAGGTACTACTATAACTACTTTGAGTCCTTTTTGAAGCTCTATAGGGGCACACCCAACCGGGGACCTCGAGCTAACGGTTATGTAACCATGGCTAACCTAGTTCGAGACCTACGGGACCAAACGCACTAGCTCACGGTGCACGGCGAGCCGTGGAGAAACCAAACCAAACGGGACACAGCCCCGCGGTCCACTCGATCGACGATTATATGGATGAGATAGATAAGATTACACGAGGCTAAAGACCTTGTGGGGAACCAGACTTTTTGAGACACGAGGTGATGCGACGAAGAGCGGAGCGTGTTGCGTCGGATGACACAAAACCAGAGGGATCGGAGCCTGCGCGCGGCCGTCGCGTATGACTCAAAGATAACGGTCGAGATGAAAGATGGAACGTGATTGGACCATAACTCCGTTATCCGAACATAGCACCCGAGGAGAGTATGTGAGGTCCATTCTATGAACGGTCACACCTCTGAAACGATCGGTAAATGAAACTGCACTTCTCCGTAACTAGCTTGAGCTAAACGGATAAGACCACATCCGGTGGACCTACAAGTTCACACTGTACCAAAAGAAGAAGAGTGCGCTCGAGTGTATGGCGCAGTCATGTGTCTTACTCACCAGCCCGTCACCGAAACTCATGGCCGCGTACCGTCTGGGGCAGAGATACCCTCGAAAACTCTCTCCTTTCAATCGATGTTGTAAACATATTTGATTTGCTGATCTTTCTCTAGTATAAAAGCCTGTACTCGCTCACAAAACAACCAGTTAATTTGCACCATATCTGACTTTGCGATGCGAGGCTCTGCTTTCTGTCGGATTGAGTCTAAGCTAATGACCTCCGGGACGCGGCAAGCCGTATCTTTAGTTGTGAGGGGGGGGGGGCGGGCGGCGCCGCCGAGGGGGTGGATAAGACGAGACCGCTCTGCCCTACGCTTTAGAGGGAAGAGCTCCGTCCCCCCGATCCACCGTTCCCATAAGGGCCGGCGCGGTGCCTTCGTTTAAGTCGGATCGAAGAGTTTCCCTGGGGATGCCACTATCAGGGGGAAGTGCCTGTCGTTCGCGTCGCTGCCGAGTGCTGTTCGAGGGTTCAAGGCGTCGTCCCTTGCATTGATCGTATAGTCCCGGGATATCATAGAGACGAAACCGAGTGGGTTACAGAGGGGGAAAGTGCCCTTTGGTGCTGTTTGTCGAAGCTTTGAATATTTCATTTCACCCTCTCGCAGATCTTTTGCTTTATTGGAACTACGCGCCGTCAGCTTGTCTGTACAGAAGATAGTCCCCAGATCCTTGGTCGAAGACCGTCGCACCCTCCGTTCCAATTCGTGCGCACCGACTCAGTGTTTGAGTCCTACCAAGTAGCTAGATAGGAAAACTGCTCAAATAATCTCCCACGACACTTGGAGCCTACCCTGAACGTGCGTGAAGCGTAGTGGGGTAATGGTACGTCGTGCGCACGTTTCCTACAAAATTACCACTCCCCCACCTAAAGGAGAAGGTCATCTAGATGGAACACGAGGAGTTTTATGGTCTGTCTGACCCACTGTCGTGTTAAAGTGCAGTGGCATAACGCTAGTCGTGTCATTTAGAGACTCGCTCCGCATTGTGGTTGAGTTCTGAGTGCGCCCAACGCCGCCTTAACTTGGTTAAGTCGGTGCCCAGGGTAGCTTCCTCATTGTGAGCCTATGCTGAGGCCGTGGGGAGGTCGATTGTCATCAGCGAAGATACGCTTTGGTCGGTCCTAAGATTGTAATGGTTTATATACGATTTAGTGCGCTTAAGATCACTGGTTCCTCCTCAATGGTAAACTGTTGACGGGCGTCTGAATGAGTAAGATTGCTGCGCAAGAAGGACTAAGCCGCTTGCTTTATCACCCCGGAGGGAGTTCATAAATTCTCCGTGATGCATTCTATAGAGCGGAAAGCAGCGCCCCCCCATATGTAAAAAGCCCACCGCAGCCTAATAAGCGCGTACCTCAGTCGTCCTCTCTACTTCGTTGATTCCCACCAAAAGCGTTCCTAAGCGCCGGGCATACTATCTTAACCTCTCTGACGAGCTGACGCGAACCCCTTTGAGCCACCTCTTTACTTTCGATCGCCCCGTAATTCCCCTGAATACAGACACCAAGTCGCAAAGAACCAAGATATAGCAGCCTGTCTGATTATATGTGTTAACTCGAGTAGCCCTTAATAAGAAGTCACCCAATCAAAGTTCCAATAGTGAAAGGATGTCAGTGATGAGAGGTTAACATTCCACGGCGGAGCATCGGGAGGAGCGCACGCCCCAATCCCTACCAAACACCACTCGCGCGATACAGGGGAAGATTAGAGGGTGATAAAACGGACAAAATGGCAATGGCCAAGACTCGTCGCCGACGCCAAGAAAGCCCAAGGATCCTAGACGAGGAAGCCAGCAGCCCGGACAAGGGGAACGCTCACAAAGTTCTGAGGGGAGAAACCCATTACGAGCTGCGTGCGTTCCTCACCAAGTTGGATGAAATCTCTATTCCGAAATCAGAATCACCGCGTGACCCGGACTCAGAAACGGAAGGCTTGCAGGTATGCCAGACGCGAGAACAAAGGAAAGCAGAATGGAACACTGGACAGATTGAGCTGGATCTTGGGCACGCTTCAAAGGAAGAGCCATTGAGAGCTAATCCGAAGCGTCCGAGATGCAGAAGGGTCGTTGGGAGGAGCTGCAACAAATCTGCAAGGAGAATCTCGATCAGTACGAAAGATCGCCTAGCGCTGCAGCCCCTCATAACTCGAGCGTCCGACGAAGCTTAGAAAGCTGCAGGCGCCGCCATGTTCTCTCGAATCTTTAACGTTGAGTAATAAACCTATTTCACGGACTGTTTGACACAAAGATTTAAGGCCACGGTGTTCTATAGTTGGACAATATAAGCGCCCAGAGGAAACAGTCATATGAAGCGCTCGCAGAGGCCGGTAGCCACAGAAAACATGCCGGACCCTGGGGATGAGGAAGCGTTTTGAAGCAGTATCCACTGGACGATGTGATAGAAACCAGCCTCGGCTACAAAAAAAAATTGCGAAAGAGAAGCGGCCCGTTACGGAGACAGTTGGATTCCAGGGAGTGGGACGCGCCGATGACGGCAATTAAAAGAAGAATAGTTCAGAGAGCAGCAGTCAGTATCGCAACGCTATTCTACAGACCCGAATCAAGCTCGGTGCGCAAAAGCAGCAGGACAAATGACTCGATCCTGAAAGCAGTCTCCAGCAATTGGTCGCATCGAGCTCAAGACCGGCGTACAAGTTCCTCAATTCCAGCAGCGTCAGCAACCTTCGTATATCGGCACATGCTAATACGACAACATATGGCCGGACCGAGAGTGGCCGATCACCAGACAGAAGGAGGGCTGTCCTACTCGTCGGAACAGGGACCACTTCCAGACTCTGGCCGTGTTGATCGCCACTGATCGCTGCGCGACTCAGGAAAAAATACGCTGGTTCCAAGCGGTGGAAGAGTAACTCTAAAGATGGCGACCGTTCCGGGAGGTCAGAGAAGTCATGAGGAAAGGTTGACGAGTACTACGCGACCTCAAGGAGCAATTACTTTGCACGGGACTTACATGTCAGCGTCATATAGTCAGTCTGAGTACTCGAGATATATCCCGAAGCACCTAGAGACCGGAAGATGAAATCTTGGACGAGTACCGCTAAAGTATGCCAAAAGCGTCGGGGTCGAATCACTCGATGACCCGTTGAGAGGACGATCCTGCTAACGCAAGCGCTAAGGTCGACTGTGGCTCAGATCCATGGAGAAGAAAAAGCAGATCTGGTCATGGCGGCGTTGTTGGACGCGACAACGACGCCAGTCGGGTTTTCAGTAGGTCCGAGAAGGGACCGCCCGTGGCAAAGACCACTAAAGGAGCAGGCGGTAAAGGCCCCGGACGGACCATACAAGAAAATGGAAACGCGAGCAGCTCCAGACCAAAAAGACTGGAGGCAAGATTCCGCCTGAAAAGGAGGCAGTGTTGCGAAGCAAAAAGGGATTACCGTATGTGTCGGTATCCCGAGGGCTGACCTACAAAGGAAAGCCGCGGGACTAAAAGTTCAGTGAGCCTATCCCCAGATAGAAAAAGGACCCGCCTATAACGACAAGGCACCCGTTGAGGACCACCGAGACGCCGGCGACGTAATAAACGAATGCTTGACACGCCGTTGAATCTCACGGCTGGTACCTTCGCGAGTAAGCACCCTGAAGTACGGCGAGGTACTTAGAAACTTGATTTACTAGAAAGAAAGGACCGTCGAAGAACCTAAAGCGATCTCTAAACCACCGGAAGCGTTGACTTAGGGAAACAAATTGGGGTTTGAGGACGAAACTTCTCCGACCGAGAATATGAAGATGATGAACATACGTGGTGTATTGTTGGAGGGTTGCCGGCGGGATATATTATCCTAACCGATGGGGACGAGCCTGGGACCTAGTGTGAAGCATCGTTTGTCGGTGACCCAGTTCTACAGTACCTGGCAAGAGTCGGAGATGACGCCGCACCCAAAGTAGTGGTTGCCAGTGCGGAGTCTCAGTCCTTACGGTCGTTGCTACCCGACTATCAAATAAAAGCCGGTCAAATCGAAGCTTACTGACGCGGTTTTGCAATAGTCTCAATGGCGCGGACGCTCTCAGAACGCTTGGAGTACTTGGGATCCTTACCATAGTCTATAACATGCAGAGTGCGAAACCGGCAGCTTCAAAAGACCTTTGGGCTCTAGCCAGGAACGTACCTTCGAGTTCGGTAGGACTAACTATAATTCCTGCAAAGTCCACATCATTCAGTTCGGCGACAAGGTCCCTTCTAGGACGGCGTTCGACGCGTTAACCAAAAGCTCAGAATCAATAACACGAGTGATGGGGACAGCTAGTCACTATCACATGACCGAACTCCGTGAGTAAGAGGACCTCCCCAACCTTCGTAAGAGGCAAGGGACCGGAGATGAAAGCTCCAGCCAAGCCCGAACCTTCTTTTTGACTCTCGATGAGAGGTAAACAACCATGGAGAAGGTCGCAGTTATGATCGAGTACGACGAACGCACGGAGAGCTTTGTGTGAGCAGGATAACCGTTCACAAAGGGGTAATACTTCGGAAAGATGAAGTTGCGCAACGCTACTTGGGCGGCAGGGCGTAAAGGAATCAGAGATGAGGACCTTGATAAGGAAAAAGTGGCATCAAAGTACCTTTATGGATGGGTTACTGGCGACATTCCCACATGACCGAGAGGAACCATGGACCTACTACTTTGGGAGTTACTTTGCGGGCAGAAGTATAAGCGGTCCTCAGAAGGTTAGGCCCGGTATACCAAGAGCTCCCCGGAGAAGTTCAGGATAGTCGAGACATCAAAGGCGACCCTCTAGCGGATACATGCCCTATTCTCGACTAACCGCCGGAGTTTCGTTCCTACGGGAGATCACTCCAAGAAAGAAAGAAACTAGACAAGTACATTCGGAGGGCTTCCCCTCTGGCCAGAAGAAATGAAGTTAGTAATGAGCTAATGATGAGCAGGAGGAAGGGTTCGCCTGGGTGGAATCTGAAAGGGGCCGGTTCAAGGAGAATATTTCCCCGGTCGAATTTCCGACAGTGACCGCACATGCCTTGGGTATATAAGAGCATACTAATTGCGCCTGGCGTGAAACGCGGAGCTATGCACAATTATAATAAGCAAGTCGACTCCCGGTGTAATACGACCATCGAACTCTCGTATCGATCAAGATGGTTTACTGTACTAAGAAAAGACGGAAAGACGCCTAGAATAGTGCATAGTCTCGAGCCGCTGAATGCAAGTGACTATAGCCGCACTCGGGCTACCGCCGGCCACAAGAAAGTTTAGCAGAGCAATTTCTCCTGGACGAGCTTGATGGTGGAATATTTGACTTGTATGTAGGGTACGAGAGCGACTCTTAGCTGAGACTCGAGGACTTAACAACCTTCGACGCCGTTCGGAGCGCTCCGACTCGTAACGTTACCCCCATGGATGGACCCAATTCGGGACCTATCTTCCATGGAAGATGTGACGTACAATCTAAAAGGGAGATTCCGAATTCACGGAACCCTATATGATGTACGTCCCTGTCAGGGGACCGGCTCTGATATGAGTTACCCGACGGGCAACTGGAGACATTCCGAGCAACAAGGTATTCGGCGCTTCGTGTGGACACATGACAGAAGTGAAATAGGATTCGTGCAGAGATGAAATATGCGGGAAGGAACCTTTTAGGACTGAAATCTACGATCTTGCACGCTCGGACATAACCTTCGTGGGAC
>MPNV01001733.1:40729-82768 GCA_013376435.1 Cyclocybe cylindracea | reverse complement strand
TAGACATGGAATCGACCTAAATTTTTGAGTCTTTTATACGCATGCGTCCCCAGCGAAGCGACGATCGAGCGCGCCGGTTTGATTTAAAAAGTCGGGTCGGGCTGTGCGCCCACCTACCCTGAAAAGGAAATTTAAAGACTGCGGACAGTCTATTCCAAGTGGGGGGGAGTGGGCAAGCCGAACGACTCAGATGGATCAAATTAACCCGGTCAATTGGGTCGTGACCCACTTAACTAGCAAACTGGCGACGTTGACCTACTTAATCAGTCATTTTGAGCACTTGTCGCTCAAAACTGTTAATTCACACAGAGAGGAAGGAAATGAATTGCAGGATGAGTAAATAGTCTACTCAATTGTATTGGGTTGTAAGCTTTATACTGCTAAAATAAGTTCCTTATCAGATCAGGGCGGAAGTCTAGGAGCTCTGGAGGTGGATTCTTGGAAGGTCTTAATGTCCACTCGGAAAGAATTACATCGGCCACGGCCATGTTACTTAATTAATTTTGGGGCCCCCTCTCTGAAAAAGAGAGGGCCCCGGAAAGATACATGATGAATTGGGGCCCCCCTTCGAAAAGAGAGGCCCCGCGACTACGAGAAAAGTCTGAATAGTCCACAAAAATAAAATGCGCCTGACGAAGTCCCCAGTGCTACCCCAACCAGTCCCAGTCCGAGATTGATACCGTACACGAAAACATAAATAGCGATTGGGAGTGGTGGTGCGAATGTACGATATCAAAGGAAAGGGAAAGGTGCCTACGACTCAGGAGCACGTGAAGGAGCGCGTGACGCATGGCGAGACGGAGGAGCAGGCGAGCGGCCCAAGGACGAATCCAAGAGCACGCCCACCATAGTAGGGGCCGCCTCCGCCATCGTCACGTCGGCCGTCGCCACGGGTTCCGCCATAAGGTCGCCGGGAGTGCCCAAGACCAGGTCGAGGTTGGGCGTGTCGACAAGAAGCAGGCCGTCAGGAGTGTTGCGGATAAGGCCCAAGTCGAAGGGACCAGGAAGCTGGCTGAGAGTGTTGAGCAGCCGTTCCAGGTTGGGCGCCTGTGCGAACTCCGTCTCGAGGGTCTCCATGAGCATGCTGAGGACGCCACGGAAGTGCTCGACGCTAGCAAAGATGCTTTGGGGATCGCCAGCGAGGGTGAAGTTGGCCTTGAACGCCGATTGTTGACGACCGGAGGCGAGAGTGGCGCGACCAGCGAGCGGAGTGATGGAAAGGACGAAGTCATGGGTGCTTTGCTTAGCCTCTGCGAGCGCTCGGTTGGCCAACTTGGCCTGCTTGACGAAGGTGTCGAGCTGACATTCCATTCGCTTCAAGGCAGTGCGCATGACTGAAAGATAAAGGTTAGAAAGAAATAAAATAAATAAGGAACCCACTTACCAGGGACGTGGAGATGGGTGAGCCACTGGCTGTCTCGGGCGTTCGACTGGAAGTCCGACGGGTCCTGGAAGAAGGAGCAAACGGTACCGGCGCTACGGCAAGTGGCGCACTTGCGACCCCAGCCAGGGAACGTGCAAGCCCGGACATGGGTAGCACAAGAAGCACAAGAAACTGAGACCTAAAGATAAGGGTCAGCATATGAAAGTTTAAGATAAGAAGTAAAAGAAAGACGCACATAGCTGGCACCAAATACCTGACGGAGCAACTCCAGGTCGTTGTCGTCGATGGGGCAATGGTTTTCCTTGGCACCAGAGGGGTGGTTAAGGTAGACGTGCTCATCAACGAGCTCGACTTCGGGGGACGCGGCGCGCTCCTTCTCCTTGCCTTTGTGACGCTTGGAGTCGGTGGCAGGAAGAGCGGCCGAGGGCTTGCGCTTGGAGGAGGCTGACGCTGATTGCACACTTCTATCCGCTGGAAAAATACATCATATACTGTATTTTTACAGGGTATCCTCATAGGTCAGGACTGTAGTTATACAGTCCACCTGCTGAGGGACGGCGGATGGCTTTGCCGCGGGTGCCGGGGCTCGCGGCTGTGGGCGGGTGGTGTCAACATACCCAAACAATGCAGGAAACAGTGCCCGAGCACTGTTTCCTGCCGTTTGGGGCACTCCCGCCCCCGATTTCGACGGGGAAAAGGCGCCAACGATGAGGAAACATATTTCCTCGTCGTTGTGCACCATTTCCCCCATCGTCGGGGGGCGGGAATGGATGGATTGGGCCAGGTGCGTTTGGATGATGCGGCCTTTTTTCGGGGCCCGTAGCTATTTTTAGATCATGATGTAATTACAATGACGCATCCACTATAATGCTCTCGCCAGCGTCTGTCACGACGTCCGGCGAGCTCGGGGGCACCTCAGAGCACACTCAAAAAATTACAAAAAAAATCATATTAAATTGAAATAAATTATATACATGGTGCGGGTGGCTCTACCAGCCACCCGCTGTGGAATAAAGAGATAACGAGCAGAAACGACACGTCATAACACGTCGTTTCTGCTCTGGGGGGTACCCGGCCATCCCGTCGTGCACGGGCCACCTGCCACCAAGGCCGCCGCCCTGCTCGTGTCGCCGCCTTGCTCACGTCGCCGCTTGCGTCGCTGCCCCCCTCGTGTCGCTGCTTGCGTCGCCGCCCCGCTTGCATCGCCGCCCCGCTCGTGTCGCTGTGCTGGCGTCGCTGCCGCGTTCGCATTGGGCGTTCGCACCGTCTTGCTGTGGCCCCCCTTGCCTTCGCTTCGGCGCTGTCCTGCTCGATGTGGACGGGCCACTGTCCTGCTCTCCCCTCTCCCCCTGCTCTCTGCCCCTCCCCCTGCCCTCCTTCCTTACTCCCTTCTTCCCTTACTCTCCTCGTGCTCCCTCCTCCTCATGCTCGTGCAGGCGGCCAGAGGGCGAAAGGGTGGCAGGGCGAGGCGGCTAACAGGGCACCAGTAGCTGCTACATTGAAGCTTCAAGTTTGGGCAGTTGTCCATGTACCCGGGTGCATCAGGGCAGGCAAGAGTCCTCTTGGGCAATTGTCCAACATGGAGAATTTCCCCTTTGCTGGGCTCTCCGTCACACATAATTTTTGGTGTGCAGCCCCCTGCATGCTGTTGCTCACTGTCTTGGACAGTGAGCAGCCTCGAAATGGGGCGCGGGAAAAATCGGCAAAAATAGCCGAAAAATCACGTGATTGATGGCGCACCTGGTCACATCATCACCGATGATTACTAATGTAAACACCACCAAATACAGCCCAAAAAGGTGTTTTGATGCGAGTTTTCGGGTAATTCCGGCTCTCCCGTGGCTCCAAAAATTAGGTAATGGATGTAGATTAGATACCGTGCCCGGCCCGGTAACGGGTCGTCTATAGTAACGGGTCAGATCGCGTTATCTCAAGAACGGCCTGAGTGATTTCCAAACGGTTTTTTGTGTTACAGAGAGTGTGTAGCGGGCTATATAATATAATACTGAGATGTGCCAAAAATGATAAAATTCCAGCTAGAACTCAAGGAATCCCTTGCATAGTGCTAAAATGATCAGTTTTTCATGTTGAAGCTCGGAGCCTAGCAGCCAAAAACTCTATTTGTCCTCTATTTCTGCATACAGGAAGAAAAGATACATCTTGCTAGAGTTTTTTTTTGGAAGGTTTTACTCGATCTGCTACTTGATTGATCGGAAGCACTGAATTCGGTGGCATCAAAGTGGTACCTGAGCTGTTTGGGGGGGATAATGCAATTGCCATGCTAGAGGAATGGCACCTGCCTCTTAAAAATGCTGCGTCGTGGTTTATACAATTTATATGAATATCTCACTGAATTTTTCAGATTTTTAGCTTGTATTTCTCCTTCTGTGGAAGCCAACTTTCGGCCATATGCCTACTCCAAAAAAAGAACAACAAGCTAAGGCCGAAATAGCAGACAGAGCTATATTGTCACTCAAATACGATGTGTATAGTAGAGTAGGATGTTAATCTTGCATTGGGTGCTCGAGATTTGGCAGGAGGTCGATGGCGACGGTGTTGAGGTAAGTCGAGATCAACATTATATACACTGGCATCTGCTGGTCGCACGGACCGCTTCTATGGATTTTGGCAGTCGTCGACAAATAATTCACCCAGATTCAAGGATTTTTCTGTTTCATGATTCTTTACCAGGAACTGTGCAGATACATGTGCGGGATCTATTGCACTTTAACAGAAGGGATTATGGTGGGATAGTTGCGCCTTGCAATGCGTGTTATCAACGCTACGTGACCGTTCCCGGGTCGGCACGGTCACATTATCTGTGCTTATCAAATTTTCCCACACCCGCAGAGCCGAGGGCTGGGGCTGCTTATAGGGGCTTTATAATGGGGTGGGACAGTGGGATGCGTCCGGGTGCCGCGGGTGCCTAAAAATGGGTGGAGCGGGTCCGGATATGAATGCTAATAATTGTCATGAGCATCCGGGGGGTGCTGCGATGGGGCGGGCGGGGCCGTAAAGGCAAAAAACTCGAAAAATTCAAGAGTCTTTTGCGATTTTAATACAAAACAATTCATATATCAAACGAAATCTTAATATTTCGGCGTAATTTTGGGGACCGTTTACTTGATGCGTAGAGTGCTTCACAAATATTATTGACATATTATGATTCGGGTTCCGCTCACACCGCGGAATAGCGGGCACGGCCGGTTTTGATGCGCGTTTCAGATTAGGTACAGCATAGTGATGGTGACATCCAGGCTGCATTCCGGCTTCCCTCGCATTATTCGCTTAGCTTGCTGAGCGAAATGTCGACGGTACATTGATACCTCCTTTAAGCACCAGTAATCACGTAGAACGGTTGGAAACTCGTTGGAGATATGCAAAAAGCGATTTTGGCTACTAGTATGCATGGTGCACCCATGCATCCTCGGGCACTTCTTGGGGCTTTAACGCCAAAAAATGATAAAAACATTGTGAGAGAATAGCACCCATTGATATTGCCAGGGGCTGTCCGGGTGTGTAGATATGAGGGTGTATAGTAACCAGGAGACCCACTGCAGCTACCTCTATTGAACGTTGCTCTGACGTCTGAAAGTGGTACGTGTATGAGACATATATACTTCAGAATTAACAGATTTATCATTAATTTTTAGTATGCCTTGAATTGGGTTAGACCTAGCAATTTTTCCGGAATAGATATTCGATTGACCTCCGTGGGATATTGCACATGTAAAGGCCATGATACAATGACTATAAACTGGAGGGGAACAGATCGAGGTACTTGCGAGGCAAGGGGATGAGTTGTGAAGTTTATTGAAGAGGAGAAGGAGGAAGGTAATCCCCCACATCGTATCATACATATACCGTACCAAATCTTGCATATCGCACTTTGATTTCAATGGTGCGTTCGGTTCAGGGGAAATGTATGTTAGCATATTCCAGTATGACGGATGAGGCACAGTGCCTGGGAGGAATGTATTTGAGAAATAGTGGAAATGATGCGCGAAAACACGCAAATATTTAAAAGAGTACCTCGGACTTGCTCAAAAATACCAACTTTCCATATGATGAGGCCTGTTTAACACTGCGAAGAGACTGCAAGACCTGCTGATCCTTTGTGGTGAAAGTATGGACAGCGTACAAATGACCAGCCAAATGGCAACAACATCCCATGACACTTCCCTGTGCCACTGGTGTCCTCAGGTGTTCGCCTTCTCATTCTTCCACCCCCAAGGAATCTCATCCGTCTTTTGCTCTCTTCCGGTGTTAACGGCCCTCATATATGAAGTTGGTATTTTTGGCAGTCCGAGGTACTCCATTTTTAATATTCGTGATTTTCGCGCATGTTTCCCTATTTCCAATATAACCATTTCACCAGGCTCTGCCTCATCACGTCAGTACGAAATATGTAACTTACACTTCCCCTGACTGACACCATTGAATGATGCGATATGAGATATTGTGTATCTACATAGATACTGATGTGGGGATACCTCCCGCTTCCCTTCTTCAAACTTCACAGACTCATTCCTTTCCTCGCAGAGTACCTCGATCTGTTCCATCTAATTTACGTCATTACATTGATTCTACATGTCCAATATCCCCCCATCCTGGAGGTCCATAGATGATTCTATTTTCCTGTAAAACCGTCAATAACCCACTTCAAGGCCATATAATTTGATAAAATATGTTAATTCATGAAATAATCACTGTAGTATCACGTACCAACTTTCAGTCCGTCAGAGCGAACGTTTAGTGGGGTATCGCGTGGCTCTCTGGTGTACCTTATACACCCCCTCAGATCTATACACCCAGGACATCCCCTGGCTTATCAATGATCCGATCACTCTTCAGACTGTATTTCAGTATTTTTGGCCATCAAATGGCCCTAACATGCCCGGGGATCACATGGGGTGCACCAATCCATCATAGATAGCCAAATCGCTTTTGCCATATTTCAACATGTTTCCATTCAGTTTCGCTCGATAATTGTGTCTACAGAAGGTACAATGTACCCGCTGACATTTCGCCAGCCAAAGCTAAGCGAAATAATGCGAGGGAAGCCGTGAATTCTACGGAATTCCAACCATGAATGTGACTTACCTAATCTGAAGCGCATCAAAAACCGCGCCGTGCCCGCTACTTCCCTGGCGGTGTGCGCTACTCCATAAATCATAATAATGCTCAAATATTTGGTGAAGCACCCTCTCCATAGAACGTATGTCCTCCAATTTACCCGAAATATCAAGTTTTCGATTTGATATTGAGTTGTTTTGTATTAAAATTGCAAAAGACTTGGCTTTTTTCGAGTTTTTTGCCTTTTACGGCCCCGCCGCCCCATCCCGCACCCCGTGGATGCCATGATAATTATTACCATTCATATCCGGACCCGCCCAACCCATTTTTAGGCCCCCACGGTACCCGGAATGCACCCCACTGTCCCACTAGCCCCTATCATGCATGCCCCACCATCTTTTGCTTTTTTTTGTTTGATGATTTCCCATGCTTTTTCCTTTACCTTTCCAACCCACCTTTTTTCTGATGAGGGTTGTTTGTTCATTTTTTATTTTATCCTTCTTTCTCCATCTCTCTTCATTAATTATAAATCCATGTCACTTTTTTCCTGCAATTTTTTTTCTTTCCATTTTTGGCATCTTTCTCACTCCTCTAGTCTAGCCTCTTTTGGGATTTATTTTTTTTTTTTTTTTTTTTTTTCGTGACTGTCTTAAGCGACGCTTTATGACAGCAAGGTACTGATCCCGTCGTACTGCTTAAAGGCAGTGTTTGATATAGAAATCTAGCTGATAGAAGTGGCCTGCTGCCCTCATCCCTCGTCTTCCCCTCTCCCCTCTCCCCCATTCTCGGAGCCATGGCATCTCATAGATGTCATGCATCGTCTGGATGGGGGATCTCATTTCCTTGTTGCCTCTCGCCCTCGCCCTCGCCCTCATCCTTTCTCCCCCCCTCTCACCCTCACCTTTTCCCTGCCCTGCCCCCTCTTTCACCCGTGACCTTGCCTTCGACCTCCATGGCGCAAAGAAAAGAACGGAGCGAAGACGACGACAGCGTGAGGACAGGGTGATGACGAGGCGAGAAGGGGGATCGGCAGGACGAAGGTGACAGCAGGGCAAATACAACGATAGGGCGAAGATGGCGACGAGGCAAAGGCTACGACGAGGTGAAGACGACGACCGTGACGAGGCAAAGGCGACGACGGGGCGAAGATAACGACGGCGACGAGGTGAAGACGATGATGAGGCGAAGATGACGACGGCGACGATGGCAGCGGTACGAACGACGGACGATGGTGAGGACGATACCTCAACGGCGACGACGATACAGCGATGGCACAACAGTACGAGCGATGACGGCGAGGACGGTACCACGACAGCGAGGACGGTACCACGACAGCGAGGACGATACAGCGACAGCGAGGACGATACGGCGACGGCTGCGAGGACGGTACGATGGCGGTGAGGATGGCACAGCGGCGGCAGCAGCGGTGAGGACGGTACGACAACGAGGATAGGACGACAAGGGCAGTGTGAGGACAGGGCGGCGACGAGGACGGCAAGGATGGGCCAAGGACAATTGTCCTGGTCGCCTTGCTCATCTCACCGCTGTCTTCGCCCTTGCACTGTGTCCCCCCTCACCCCATGTTCGCCCTCGTGGCGTCCTTGTTTTCCCCCGCGTCTACGTGAGCAGACGATGACCAGGGGAGCTCCCAGAGCAGAAGTAATGCACCTTGGGGGCATTACTTCTGCTCTTTTTCCCTTTGTCTCACTGAGGGTGGCTAGTAGAGCCACCCCCGCCATGTACATATTTTATTCCAAATTAATATACTTTTTTTCATGATTTTTTCTGTGTGGTCTGAGGATGTCTGAGCTCGCCGGATGGCCAACAACGGCCCAAGATTCCGAGATTCCGCGATCGGAAGGGTCCACGTGGGTGGATGCCATCATTATCTAAAAATAGCATGACGTTCGAAAATAGCTGCGTCATCCAAACCTACCCTACCCAATCCAGCCCATCCCGCCCACCGGGGGCGGGGGGAAATGGTGCAGAACGACAGCGAAATATGTTTCGCCATTGTTCGCACCTTTTCCCTGCCGAAAACGGTGGTGGGAGCCCCAAAAACGACGAGGAGCAGTGCTCGGGCACTGTTTCCTGCATTGTTTGTGCATGTTGGTGGCTCCCGCCCCCATCCAGGAGCCCCAGCACACCCAGCAGGTGGGCCTCTGGTGGCGGACTGCTCAATCCCACTCAGGACGTATGCTCACGTACTGGTAAAATGCAGTGTTTCATATAGAAATGTAGCGTACATGGCTGAGATCCCTTGGTCGAAGACCGTCGCACCCTCCGTTCCAATTCGTTGCAAACGACTCAGTGCTTTGAGTCCTACCAAGTAGCTAGATAGAAAACTGTTCAAATAAATCCCTCCCCACAAACTTGGAGCTGCTCCCTGAACTGCCGTGAACGTAGTTAGGACGTCGTGCGCTGTTTCTACAAATTCAACCACCTCCCCCACCTAAAGGAGAAGGTCATCTGAGGAATAGAGGATATCTATTGGTCGTTCTGACCCACTTTGTTAAGTCAGTGGCGTCACTCGTGTCATTAGAGACTCGCTCCGCATTGTGGTTGAGTACGTTGAGTGCGCCCACGCCGCCTTAACTTAGTCGGTAGCCTGGGGTAGGCTTCTCAGTGGGCCCGCTAGTGAGGGATGAGATGATACAATGTATAGCTACTATATAAGGCAGACCCACTGGAGACCGCGTGCTACAGTTGAGACGATACAATGTATAGGCCTGCTATATGGGTTGAGCCGTTACAGTGTAGCTTACCTACCTGAAAGTGGTTATCTCTGACCACTAACTAAAACACTCCTTATTGACCACTCGATCAATAATGTTCGTCCAAAGGGGGACTAAGTATTTACAGTTATGAGAGAGTGATGTAGACTAGCTCGAGGGACAGGCTCCTAATGCCACACGCGATACGCTTGTGCTGGTTATTGACGTGCTAGGCAACGGATCTTCTTATCCAAGACCTTGACAATGAACAAAGAGATATAGGATGTAATAGAAGGGGTTGTAGGGTCTTTGAACTCATGAATTTAATGTGGGACTTTAACTCAATATGATTTTACTATGCTTCAATATTGCTCAATGACTTCGTTTCAAAACTAGTGCATGCTCTCTTTCTATTGGCTTTCTTAACCACTCGATTCTAATCAAGATGTTGAGGATCTAGTGCGAACTCCAAGTCGCCTCAGATACACTCCGATCCTGCCAAAGGATCCTTTACTTTAGCCCAATTGGCTTACTTGACTTAGATGTGATGGTGCTCTCGCCGACTTCACAATTTCTCACTTGGTCACTTAAAACATTGTCTCTCACTCCACTGATGCTAGTTCACTTTATTGGGTCTGATCACACGAAGTCAAATCGCACTCGCACTGGATTTTAGGTCCAAAATGTGGGGTGTAAATTGCTTAAAACTTAGAGACTAAACTAACGGATCCTTAAATACATCAAGAGATAGGGGTATCAGGTACAAATGAGTCATTTCCAAGCCTTGCACCATATGGTATACAGGGGATAGGAGTCGTGCCATGGCCTTGACCATGCGTGTTTTCAGTCTTGACCAATGCCACCAAGTCCTAATCTGGTTTATCCGCGGTCAGTAACAATGACCCGATTTGGTTCCACTAGCGGTGCCACAAAAACATGTGCCACGCTTATCACTTGAGCTATTCTTGGCGACCTAGGCATATGTGTGCCCCCTATGAACTGCTCATCTTAGTCCCAAGAGACTAGGCCAATCACATCGTGCATATTAGAGGTGACCTCTACTAAGCTTGGGACTTCAACAGCGTTGTAGTGCCTTGTCGACTTTTGCAGACATCCCATTCAGAACGGTCTCAGTGATCCACCCACTTGGCCTTGGACCAGTATCAGACATCCCATTCAGAACTGTCCTGGAGATCCAATGGTGAGCCCTCGTTCCAGGCCTGGATCCTATGGATGCCTTCACTTCCACTTTGTATTTGGTAATCACGGTATTAAGACACTTCACTGCTTAGTATGGCACGCCTGAAGCATGCCTGCACTATCACTCGATGGTCACTGTTGACTTCACAATTGCCTTGCTAGACTAGTATCGGATCAGACCTAGCTAGTAGATTCTAATTAACCATGCTTTGGTATGTGACTCTGTGGTTTGTTTTCACTAGTCTTGGAATGATTTGTAGTGTCCTCAATACAAACAACCTAGTGCGCACCATTGAATATGGTCACACTCGTGTCTATTAACCAATCAAGTTCACTTGTAGACTGGGTGCTACAATGAGGACCGAGTCTATAGTCGTTCATTAATAACACTTTGTATAGCGCACGTGGGTTCACTATTCTAGGGAAATCGCAAAATTCTAAGGCTAGCCGTGGGCGGCCTTATCACCGTCATAGAGTATGAGTGGGGTTGAAGGTGCCCATGGTGTAAGGGTCAAATGGACAACTAATACAGATAGGAATTACAAGCCCTCATCTCCTTATCACCAGCACATTTTCCATTACCACCATTCATTCATACCACCTTTATCCCTCTCATGCTTGGGGCCTCTGCAACAAATTTCCACCTACGCATTACCACATTTGTACACTATTGTCTGTCTACATGCATCTCTATCTCTTGTCATATTATCTACAAATCATACCTATTTTGAAAGTCATCTCTCAGGCTTAATGGCGAGGAAGAGGTAGGAGGCATAGGGTAGAGTAGGGTAGGAGCTGAGAAGGGTGGTAGAGGTAGAGATGGCAGCAGGAAGGCGTGGGGGCAAGGGTAGATATATAATCCAGCAACAAGTCCATAAAGTGACAGGGAAGAAGGGCATAGATGTTGTACTAAGAGAGGAGAAACAAGGAAGGTGATATATACAGATAGCCCAGAACAAAAGTGAATCACCTCCAGGCCCTTGATGGTGCTGCAGTCTGAGTATGCAACAACTTTTCAGAATGCCAGTGTGGGAGAAGCAAAATGCAAATCCACGCAGGTCTGATATGCCGACGAATGATGAGGGGGGCAACACAATACATGCTGTCTGCCTGTCCAAGCTGTATGTGTTTCACATTGGCATGCACCTCCACAGGACATCCTCAGCAGCATTGATGTGGGGCAGCTACAACCCCATTGCTGCGCAGGCGGTCATCAAGGGCAATCAGAGGTATTGGGCAGGTTCGAATCCAAATTTCCATGGACTGGCTCCACAGATAGGACAAGACGGGTGTCGAATGCGAAGGTGTGGAGCTGCTGCGCTGGCACATGAGTGGGCAAAGAAGGCGGTGGAAGCGACACTCCAAGGGGCAGGGGGCTAGGGTGGCAGTAGGTGCAGTGCAAAGGTGCGTGAGAGGGTGTGCAGCTGAAGCCAGGATGAGGTCTAACATCCGATTGATCAATCAGGGGAAGTAAACGCAAGAAAGGAAAACATGCACCAAGAACGAACGAATGTCAGCAATGATGATGAAGGGAAAGTAGAGAAAGGAGAGGGCAGACACGAGAGGAGAGGAGAGGACATCTATGTACACAACAAGTAGACCCAGGACAATAACAATGACAGAAAGGATGCAAATGGGAACGCTGAGAGGATGGAGGAGGGAGAATGGCTGTCATAGAATCCCGCAGTCCTTGAGGGCGTTTTGTAAGCACGTCTCCTTGACGGCAGCAAACACCAGTCAAATATTCGTCGTGTCGGTCGCTTGCGTTAGACTAGACGATAAAATGTCAAGGAAGATGAGAGGTTGATGAAAATAGATGACATACTGTGGATATACGCTCAGATGCGTTCAGTTCACCTGCATGAATTTCCACAGGATATACTTTGTCGCCTTGTTGATGTCTGAGCCAGCTGTATACTCTGCGAAATATCGTTCCAGTGGCAGCTACAACAACGATAAGTATACAAACGACGACGACAACAATTGACAGACCTTCAGCAGCTTGTTCTTAAATATATTGATCTTGTTCAGGAATAGGATGATGGACGTCTTGAGGAACCATTTTGAGTTGATGACCGACTCAAATAGCAGTAATGATTCCGCCATCCGGTTCTACAAGCGAGCAAACGATCATCAGATTTTGACAGGAATGATGCCACAGATAGAACAACACGCCTGAGTCTTCTCCTCCAGCAGAACTTCATCATATTCACTCAGCGCTGTGCAGAAGATGATTGATGCCACGCTCTTGAAACAATATATCCACTTCTTCTGCTCCGACCATTGTCTGCCAACATCAAACATGTGTATTCTGCAATGAGACGAAATAAGATCAGTATTAGCATCAATCCAATGATGACAGAGAGACGACGATGGGCAGCCGACATATGGAAAGCTGAATGACAAGATGAAAGGCCCCTCTGGTGGTGCAAATAGAACCATAAGCCCGTTCTGGCACCGCATGCATCATGCTGCACAGACGCTGAAAAAGAAAGGCAGCTGGGCATGATGCAGTGGCGGCAAGAAGAAAAAGCAAAAGAGGGATATGCACAAAAGTTGCCCCATAGTGAACCTCGTCTCCTTAATCCCCACCGTCTTCCACCGTGCTCTCAATATGTCTGTCTCTTTTGGCAGGTAGCCAGGCTCTCCTATCCACAGGACCTCACCAAAGAAGCTGTTGGATGGGGGCTCGTCAGCAGGGGTAGAGAGGGTGAGCGGGTGGGAGGGACTCACTAGCCAGCCGAATCCATTATGTAAAAGTCCGACAAATGTTCATCCATGATTTTGGGAATGACGCGGTCCTTCCAGAGCTGGTGGATGGCCTCTGCGATCTCCATGGGGAAGTAAGGTGCACCACTGTGTGTGTCAAGTCTGAACTCGAGTACTTTCTCAGCTAGGGCCTTCGTATGTTCAGGATGAGGACCCGTAGCTAAAGAGAATCAGAACACGACGATGTGAATCATGACAGACGCAGACATACTAGCCAGCATGGGCATATTGGCCAAGATCGCAGAATACGTCCATGGCCGACATCTTGCCCCACTTCGACGCTGTCAAGTTAGTCTCGAAAGCGTACTCAACCCACCTCTTCCACTGGATGGACACTTTGAAAATGATATCGTTGCTGCAAAGACCTTCCACTTGCTTGTGTAGATTGAAGATATGTCCCGGGAGCATCTCAAAGTCAATTATTAGAGGCCAACTGTGGTCGTGCGCATCCTGCAATAGGCATGGGCATTTAGCGTCCTTGACCAACTCAGTGTGAAAGCCCAAGCTTTCGTAGTAGTAGATCATGGCCTGCAGCCCCGAGCTTGGCTCGTCGGGGACCTTGAGCTCACAGTCACTGTCATGTGGGCACCAGGTCAGTTTCTGTAATTTTGGTCAGAAAGTAATAATGAGGAAAAAGGAGGACTAGACCGTTTTCTTTTTCAGGTGTTCAGGCTCTTCATCTTCGCTGATATCACGCTTCCGCTGCCAGAGAAAAGGTGTTTCGTTAGCATTTGAACACTTGTTCAGAAACCTTTTACCTTTTCACGTCCTTGATCAGACTATTTTGCCAACAATATTAGAACTGCGACAAGAAGGGGCAATATGACATACCCCTACGTCTTTTGCAGCCTTGGTTGCAGCCCTCGTGGTCCTTGTCAGAACTTTGCTGATTTCCTTCTTCTTTTTCTCCTTTCCCTTTGATTTGCATTTCTTCCCTGCTACGTCAGCAGTGGAGACCTCCAAAGAGATCGTTGGGCCTGCCTCCGTGACATTCTCTGGCACCTCTGACAAAGCGTGCGTCGCCGTCGCAGTCGCCATAGTGCTCTTCTTCGCCTTGGAGGCCGTCTTCCCGCCTTCACTCTCCTTGAGCGGGATGTCCTTTTGGGGCTTCTGCTTTGTCCGCTCATTGCTGACCGCCTTCTCCTTCCCAGCTTGCTGCATCGGCTTGTCATTGGCAAGTTTGTCGTCAGTCGGCTTGCCTTTCGTTCACTCTGCTGTCGCTGCGTTGCTCTTCTGGCCTTGCGTCGTTGTCTCCTTAGCAGAGTTCTTTGCCAGGACACTACTGGATGCAGGCTGAATTGAAGCCTTTGCCGCGGGCCGGGGCTCAGGACGTGGCGCCATCTTTGTTACCTCAGCCACCTTCTTGGAAGTATTTGGCGCCATTGCCTGCTTGGGTTGTTGCACTGGTTTTGTCATCGCTAGCATTTTCTCTTTGGTGACTCTTTTCTTGGGGGGGGGCATTTTTTCCCTTTTGGCAGTGACTCTGGGGAAAACATGTTGTTAGGATAGTGGAAGCGAATGAAAAGGAGATTCCCTGACTGTATCCTCATCATCGCTTGATGAATCCTCCTCGCTGCCGTCGCTGTCGCTGTCCTTGTCCTCGTCACTTGTCCTCTTCTTCTTGCTATGCCGTTCACCTGAGGGTTTCTGACCTGACCCAGAGGAAGTCTAGAAAAGAGGAAATAGAGGATATTACTTTGATTACCATGTGAACATACCTTGTCCACTGCAACATCTTCCGACCTTTTGGCACCTTCCTTTGAGGAATCCTTTAATGCAGCCTTCTCCTGCCTCTGGAGCTTCGCACGTGCATGCGCCTCAATGACGAGCGTCTTTCATCCACTTCTTCCTCAACGTTTGGAGATTTTGTTTTGTGATGGCCTCGATCGGCCACGCGTTCTTTTAGCGGTTGAAGACAGGATAAGTCTCAATCAACTGTGAAAATGTTAGTATGCGACTCCGAAACGGAATAAATCAATACTTTTACCTTCATCTCATTATACACATCCCACTTCTGTTGCTTCCAAGTCTTCATCGGATCCAGATACTTCCTGTTGTAGGCAGTGACAACCCCCTGAGGCCGTAAGACCGCATATATGCGTCAGATATTCACATATATACGAGCAGGAAGACAATATACACACCTGAATCGCCTTTAACTCTGGATGCTCCTCGCTGTCACGTACGCCCATGCTGACCGATAAGCAGAACCCTTTCCTGTCACCACACCCCGATTTCCCCATTGGTTCAGGAAGTGGTTTTCCGGACTTGTCCTTCTCCTGGATTTTATCTAGGATTCAATTGAGTGTGATACCATCAGAAAAAAAGCACCTATTTGACATCCTTGATTAGCAATGACCCATTTCTGATCAGCAACTTCAGCCAATAATTGTTCATTTTGTTCTAGAAGTTCTCTCTTTGAAAGCTGATTAGAGGGCTTTTCTGTCATTCGAGCAGGCATTTGAGGTGTCGATGGGAGTAGATCGGGTAATCAGTTGGGTGGCGCTAACAAAGAAGGAAAGACGAATGACGTGTATCATCACGTGACAAGGAATTTATTCCCATCTGATACAAGTCGCACAAATCCGCAAGTACTAGCGACCGTACACGCAGGCCAAAAGTCTAGTATAAACAACAGGATCCTGTTCGCCTCTGGCAGGGCGGGTGCCACATTTCCGGATTGTGCAAGTCTCCTGATCCACTGAACGAACTTTGAATATATTCCCTGCCATAGGGCCTGTGGTGACAGTAACAAAATCGCCCACCATATCAGGAACCACAGGTTGGAGGTTGGCGATGTCGATGGTGCGTTCCCCCCGGAGCTGCAGGTCCTTAACGCAGACCTGATCACCAGACACAGAAACAAATTCGAGTGCCTTCCAGTTCACTGTATCCTTCTCCAGGAGCTTTGCACGAACACCTTCGAAATGAGGGTCCTTTAGCCAGGACATGTCGCGGTCTTCCGTAGGAATAGATGCTACAGATACCATGGAAGGTAGACCTAGAGATGAAAGGGCTGGAGTACGAGAAGAGGGATCCCAAGCAGGAGACTGCGATGGCATGTATTGAGAAGCAGTGGGCATAGGCGTTTTCGAGGTGCTTGCGGCGCTCGGTGTACCTGGATTTCCAGCCTCGAGAGAAGACTCGGCAACAGAAAGAACAACAGCTGGCCCAGAGGAGTTTTGAGACCCGAGAATCTCGTTAGTGACCTCATCGTTTTCCCTAAAGTGATTCATTAGTAAATTTCATGGACTAATTTGAATAATCCTACAAAGGAGCCAAATTCTCCAACGGAATATGGAGGTGCTGGTGTGTCGTATCGATTTCTACAATAGCCATGCCATGTATCGTCGTCTCCTTGATAAGTCCCTTGGTGCCTTTCAAAGGGTGCTTGCATACCACCATGACGCGCTTTCCTTTGTGGACCTCGTTGAAATCTTTTTGGCCAGGAAAATTACGTGGTTGGCGTCTAGGAACACGTAGTACCGTTGAGTGAGGAGCGCTATAAAAAACTACTTCTTGTAGTATGACATTAATCTAAAATTCGTTAGAAATAGACATGGTAGACGAAATGGAACCTGCCTCCCGTTCTGGGGCGATATGCACAATAAGTGTATCAGCATACGCGAACGTCACCCAACCTTTGACCCCCTTGTGTTTGCCATGGGTGACAGCGACATGATCTCCAACCTTGAAATGAGGGCGGACCTCTAGGATACTGAAGGGCGCCACAATGTTCTGGGACGGAAGGTGCAGCAAGACCTCTTCGCTGCCAACCTCAACTACCTCTCCCAGCACGCCCGCAAATTCGCCTCTGATGACCTTAACTCGATCTTGAATCTGGAGACGTTTCTGCGAAACCCGACTGAGGGTTTTTAAACGCGTCGCGTCTTCAAGCAACGAGGTATCACAAAATAACGGAAATTCATGGTAACAAGGGAGGATTTCAGAAGTGATTATGAGGTCGATTTTGTCGATAGGTACCAGCAAGATCCCCTCTTGCGCGTAGGTGCACTTTTCGAAAATATATTGCTTCTTCACCTCCAAAGATTTGACTTTGCGAACACCGAAAGTTTTCACCATGTCGTCATACGGCGCAAGTGCCTGTGGTGGGCGGGGTTCTTTTCCGATTCGGGGAATCAACCCAACCAAAAATCCTTCCTTCCTTTTGATGAGCAGGCCTGTATCCCCGCTGTACTTCTTCCACTTTGCATGTTTGTCACGGACCCGAACCCATTTCTGGTCCTCGGGCCTGTAGGGGCTGGCCCGAGTCAGCATTTCGGTTCTTTCGTCCATTGAGACAGGGCGGATATTACTGGGGTCGAGTTCTGAAATTCGACGGGCAAGCGCACGGGCCTGATCCATGCTGTCAACCTCGGCGTAGATGCAGCCAGGAATAGTGCTTCGAGCAGTTATCGAACGAGCGAGAATTTGAGGGAAGGTAGGGTGCGTCGCTAGGGACAAAACCTTGAACGCGGTGCTTTCTTCATGGCCGACCTAAGTAGCGTCAATGGAGGGACAGAAAGTAACAACATAGGCGACGCACTAGACAGCCAATCTCAAATATTCTGTCGTTGCCCTCAAGCCTGACCTCTTCGTTGCTTCGGAGTCCCTCCATCACTGACGAACTTCGCCCGCGCTCCCTAGCTCTCTCTAGCAGCTCTTCCCAAGCGTCTTCTCCAGCGTCGTCTATGGATTGCATGAGGCGCAAGTGCTGCGTAACTGCGATATAGGACTGTACATCGTCATAGATATCTTCTATCAGGAAACCATGTATTAGTACGTCGTTGTATAGGAAATTTAGAACCTTCTCGTTCGTGTTCGTCCTCATCTTCCGTCTCATCTCGTACATACTCCTCTTCGTCATCGGTAACGCCTGCCTCGATGTCTACGAACATGGCCTGTATTCACCATTACTATCAATGATCCATCTTACATTCAATAAGAACACTCCTATTTACCGGATTCAAACGTCTCCTTTTCTTCAGAGGAGCACCTCCCTCTGATGTATCTCGATTCGACATTTGAAGGTGGTATTTCTTCTATTCTACGACTATCTACTCTGTATGTACGTGAACGATGGTGATGGTTGGGAAAGAGAAGTTGAACTTTGCGAGCGCCATTTGTGCTGCGCAACTTTAGGGTAGGCCGCGCAGAGCACTGCCTTCCTAAACGAAGAGTGTCTGGCTCCTCCAACCTCGGCTTATCTCTGACCCCTCACTATTTCAGCAGGCGGTTTATCGATCTGGAGGCCGTCTAGCGATGCCACAAGTTCTGTTCTGCCAGAATTCTGGTTATCGGGGGTGGACCAGCGGGCCTTGTAACCCTGCGAAATCTGCTCGAAAGGGGCCAGTTTGACCATGTCGAACTGTATGAACGCCGAGATGATATTGGCGGAGTCTGGTGAACATCCTTATCGCGAATTTTCACGACGAATATTGACGGCAATTTAGGTATTACGATGAACCCCTCGAAGGGGACCGAGATTCGAACAAGGCTCTCTGGCCATCGCCCGCATACAAGGGCCTCATAGGCAATGTCCTGCCTGAATTCCTTGGATTCTCTGGTCACCCTTTCCCCGAGCCACCTTCTTCGCCCCATCTGCCTTTCCCAACCCTGAAGGAAACGTACGATTACCTTCGACAGTTCGCTGAGCCCTTCTTGAAGGACGGCAAGATCAAACTGAATCGACAGGTTATTCGCGTTCAGGAGATTGGCTTGGGCAGGGGATGGCAGGTCGTTTGGAGGGACTGGGATCACGATGGCAGGGAAGTGGAGGAACACTGGGACGCGGTTGTTGTCGGTGTTGGGTGGTGGGATAACCTCGTCTGGCCGCAGACTGAGGGGCTTGACGCATTAAGAGAACGTGGATCGGCAAAACATGCGAATCCGTGGAGAGGACCAGAGGGGTATGAGGGCAAGGTACGCGTTGTGCATCCATCCAACATGCTTTGGAACTGACCGAGTCTATTTTTTATTTTTAAGGAAAGCTCTAGTCGTTGGGAACGCGAACTCGGCGAATGACATTGCGGCTCTCCCCCTGTCGTCCATGCACCCTTGTATCAGAGCATCCGACGGCCCCCTTTCGCCAAGTTCGTCAGTCTCGAGAGCGAGCGTATTGTCAAGGTCTCGGCAGTATCCAAGTACATCCTCAAGGAAGGCGACAAATTCAACGCTCTGCTGACGGATGGGACGCTGCTCGCGGATCTGGATACAGTGCAGCTGGGGACGGGATATCGCCCTTTCCCCAATTTCGTGCATGTATTCGAGAAAGGTCTGGAGGGAAAGCTCGTGCCCATCGTGTCAGACAGTACCTACCCGCCTCGAGTCCCCTCTCTACACAGGATGGTGCTATACGCGTACAACCCCTCATTGGCATTCGTCGGTGCCCATCTCCCGCACACCCCGCTCCCTATCGCGGACCTTATGAGCACCTGGCTCACTCTTACGTGGCGTGGCGAGGTGTCATATCCTGACACACCGGAAGGTCGGCTTGTCTTTGAGAAAGAAAGACTCGAGGCGGTCGAGAGGGTACGGCAGACGGTGGCGGATCCTTCGTCTCTGATCGTCTACAGCGTGCTAGGCCCGTACGAGCAGGAGTTTGCTGTTGGTTTAAGGGCGGATATCGTGAAAGCGAGGCCAGAGCTTGACAGTCTGTTGCTGGTGTGGAACGACGAAAGGACGGCTGTTAGGGAGGCAATGTACCAGATAAAGTATCAGTCGTTAGAATACGCTCGTGATCATCCTGGATCAGTTGTAGAAAACAATTAGATTTACAGTTTAGCCCAAACGATCGAAAGAAAATGCAGCACGCCACTTGGGGCCAATGCCCACGATTGTTCACGGCGAATTTTGGTGAACTTCATGCTGGATCCTCCGGACCAGACGAAGTAAGACCTTACGCGACCATAGTGACACATCAATTGCAAGGAGGGCTCTAACTCGTCGTCACTACCAATAACAATGAGCAAGTGGCATTGGACGGTGGCCACACCCGAGCCACTTCGTTCGAAATGTATTTCGCCGCCAACTACCCCAGACTCCCCTTCCTGTCGACCATGATCCCGACACCCATCCTCTACCTTCGTCCTGCCGTCCAGCACATCGGCTGGGGCGATCGCAAGAAACTGCAGTACACCACCGACTGGAGCACCTACCCCGTCCTGCCGCCCAGCACCATGATAGTCCAGATGGTCATTGGGCCAGAGATGGACGACGCAACGACGCACCACCTCGTCACGCTCGGTGGCAGCTTTTTGCAGCTGTTACAGCGGCACCAATACGACTCGGTGTCCTACATCATCATGAACCACGAGTGGGGCGAGAAGTTCGAGCCGGTGCTCAAGACGAACCTGGGCAGGGCTTTTACGTTTTTCGAGATACGAAGGGTATGGGAGGACGGCTCTGAGCGCGCGTGGATGGAGAACAGGAGTGCGGACCCGGCAGCCCAGCCGCGGAGCTACTCCTTCGTCGCGCGACGTGCTAACAAGGTCGATGAGGACTTCCTGAAGCACCTCCGGGGGATCGACGCTCCTGGACCACATATGCTCCACATTAGGACCCCCGAGGCGCCCTCGCGGTTCTTCATGCACAAGGATCGGTACATCGCGAAGATCACACAGGCACTGAGGCTGTCGCTGGGCCTACAGAAGTGTGTCCTCACGCTCGACTTTTCGATGCAGACCGACCAGCTCCTGAGGTGCCTCCCGCCGAGCTGCGAGGAGCTGGAGCTCTTAGCGCCAACGTCATTTGAGCTGACGAAGCTTGCGCATATGGCGGTCAATGAGATTGTGCACAAGCTTGCTTTGGGGCTGGCTGGGGCAAGGCATCTCAAGGTTTTGACGCTGCCGGTGCTGTTTGCTACTGGGATTGTGCTCACTTGAACGACTTCCACGCTTACAGGTGTTGCGGATAAAACCTATGGCGGGATTGAGAGGAGGGATACGATAACACGTTTCTGAGAGAAATGAGGACGGTGAAGAGGAAGGGAATGCTGAGAAAGGGTTGATCGTGTGGACGACGCGCAAAGAGGGGTTCAATGAGAAGGCCTTCCTAGCACTAAGGCCCTTGCTTCCATCTACAATTATTTATCAGCCAATCGCATACTAGCATAGGAACACGACATGCACTTTCTCCTGTTACATGGGGGGCTTGACCAATCCATTACTCAGTTTGTAGTAAACAATCGACGCGTCTGAAGAAGTAATTGCGAGGAGGATGGACTGAGTGCCCGATTCATTTGCGTAAATCCTCTCAAAAGCCTGCTGTATCCTGTAGGAGACGAGTTCATCACAAGAGACATTGACAGCAAAGCAGTGGGCGAACCATGAGAAGGATAGGTTCTCAGATAGAGAACAGGGCAAAACATGAAGTATTTCGTTCTATCAGGAATGTCAGCACTTCTGTTTTCTGAGAAATAAATATTTCTGACGAACTGTTACCCCGGATGACTCCGCGTGAGCAAGGTTCGAGGTCGACTACTTCGACATCATCCCATTTTTGCGCTGGAAAGGACATCGTTGGACTTGTCAAAGTGAGAGCCTAATTTCTTACCATACACTATATCATTATATGCTTGAAAAGACTAGATGAGGCCCGAGGATACTTCGCCATCCAAGGCGATAGGGCCGCGTACTGTGAGTACCAGAGTTAGTGTAAGTTGAATTTCAATTTTTGGAAAGCCTACGGATGGATGAGACTGCATAATTTCTTGAGATCCTGGATCGGAGAAGAGCCTAGAAGAGCTGGTCTGGAGATCTATCTAACGTTTCGAGTTCATGGTCAAGTGGAAGAGGGTAGTGACGCGTGACGTCACTGTTTGGTACCAGGTCAATACACGTGACTGGCGCACGGACCTCCTTGAGAAGCCTCCGAGTACCCATTATAAGTTCCTTTAGAACATACTCAATCAGGATCTGTTTACAGAAACTGACTGAGTCTCGCATTTTTACAAATGCCGCATTCTTCATATCCACTCGATGACATTCGCGCTCTCTCGTCATACTGAGAACATGGCTCTTCTTCAGAAGAGTCTCGAGGACGTTTGGTTTTTCTTTGGTGGACGCTTGCAAAAGTTTCACCGGATTTGAGCCAGCGAGACGAGCGTCTGACCGCGAAACCAAACATCAACCCAAACGTCAACTCAACCGCGACCAACAACCTTCATCGACCTCCATCGACGCGCACGTACCCTCCCGCTCCTCTGGCGGCTGCTAATGCAGAGTATACTCTGCCTTCAGCGGCCGCCAGATACGTTCTGCGCTCACAAGTATACTTGCGAATTCGCAACGTTTCTGGCTGCATGGGTCTACCGCCCGGTCTTCAAGTGTTCACCCGCCAGTGTTGTAGGCCACTCGAGTAAGCACCCTCCGCGCTCACCTAGGCCCTTCTCACCAGATATTCATCCCGCAGTTTGCAGCATGTTACGCGCTATCGCACCACATGTGCCCTTCGTATGCATTTAAATCTTTCCCTCCACCCTTTTTGTAGCCCTAATAGTTCTCCTAGCCCCAACCAGCGAACACGCATCCCTCTCGCTTGCAGTACCATCTTTCGTCGGTAAGCCGACTCTATTGTCCTGCTCATCTTTGCACTGCTCATTCTTTTCCTCGTGGCTTTTTCCAGGGTTTTCAATAACGGTTGTGCTGTGTAGCGCCACTCAGCCCATATTCTGCGTTCCAAGATGAGCAAGTACTTTGTCTTTCTACCTACCTCGTGCACCTGAACACCTACACCTCCCTCCTCAGATGACGGAGATGACAGATTATTGCCTCGTTCCCCACTCGACCATTTCACGATCGGTAAGTCCTCTATTTTTTTAAATCCATATCGTATGTCTTTGCACATATCTCTCGCTCCTCAGATGACGAAGCTGGTGTACATCATCGCCTCGTTCCTCACCCGGCACGTTCTACGATCGGTAAGTCCTTTGTTTCTTAGCTGCCTCGTGCTCCAGAATGCCAAACCCTCTATCCTCAGATAATGAAGCTGGCGTAAATTCCCAAGGCCACGATGCCTCGCCACCGCAACGCGAAGCCGACAGTCCTATCTTCTCCCCATTCGTCCAAACGTCGTTAGGCTTAGGTCCAGTACTGTCCTTAGGGTATTTTACGGCGCACGCAGGACTTTCGAATCTATCGTTTCTGTGCCATGCCTAGCCATTACATACACAGTTCCTTTACCTCCATGTTCAACGACTGCGGAGGTGCGCCATGGGGGTTCCCTGCCTGGCAGGACATCACTGGTCTCCCCAACGGCCCCTTCTCTGATCCTCTTCCTGACAAGTGGACACGTGCGGATGCGGACGCCGTTTTGTCTTATTTCGATGCGTACAGGCTGAAACCGAGGGAGGAGGACAAAATAAAATTTGCTCCTGCGACGTCCAACACCGACACCGTCCCTGGTTGCAAATTCTGGAAAGAGTGGATAAACCGCCACCTCAAGAACTGGCAGCTCCACTCGAGATTCACCAACGTCTTCTCTTTGTTGGGTGTTCGCCCTGTCTCTCTCGCCCTCGCCGACCCAAAGACGGGCTGCCCAGACCCACGCATGTATACCGTCTCCGCCATGGACGGCGTTGGGCTCGCCCTCTTTGGCCCAGAATCTCTCGACGCTCTCGGACACCTCCTACCCAACCTTCAGCCGTTCATGAACGCCATTATGGGGCGCTGTTGGAACAACCACCGTAACACCTTCAACCATAGCAAGAAGCGCATCAGTCGAAAGAAACGCGACTCTCACCTTTGAGGGTGCGTCTCTTTCCTCATTAAATCTGTCTCTGATCTCACCCATGATTTTTGGAGCTTGACCGTGAAAAGCTAACGAAGGCCAGCCTCCGTCCTGTCATCATTCAAGTCGCGAAATGGAAGGTCCTGGCCGAGGCCCTGCAGACCACGGACAGCCTTCGCAAAATTACGGTGGTGGAGGAGGAATTAGCGCGCCTTATGATCGGCATCGGCGCGCAGATATCTTCTCCGGCAACAAAAAAACCAAGTAAGCCCCCTTCTGTAGCCATACGAGTGCGACCTTACCTTTGGATGTAGAACTGTGCAAAATCTTCAAGAAGAACCTCCTGTCACTGGCTTCAGAAGAAGATGTCGCCGATGTTATCACGCTATATCGCGAGTATTTCGACACCCTAGACACTGACGAGAATGACGCCCTCGAAATCCAGCACCCCGCTTTCAAGTCCACCTTCTCACAGCATGTCGAAGGTGCTGATCCTGGTGTCGAAGTAGAGTTGGCGATGATGCCCAAGGAGCTCGCAGCAAACCTCGGCTTCATCAACGGCCTCCCTTTGCTCTTCAACACGCATCGTCACACGGGCGGACTCACCCCCTGGACAGCGCCTGATGCCTTCGAAGAAGCCAACATGCGGGATAATCCCCTCTTCGTGCCAATTGCCCTCCATTGGCACCAGGCCGCCGGCGTCCACGCGCAAATCCGAATGATATTTTCAAAAGCTTCCTCCCCTGGTCGTTGCACTGGGGCGTTGGTGGCAGACGAAGTAGGCCTTGGAAAGACCTTCCAGGCTGCAGCTCTCATTGCCTCCCTTGCGGACATGGTGCTTCGTCAAACGACTGGCACCCCTCTTCCACCAATAATACGTACGTCTTTTTTTTTTTTGAGATTGTCCTTGCTCTGACGTCAACCCTAGAGGGAAACCCCTTTGTTGCGGACATCAAGACCCTTCCCATCGGCGCACATCTCCTTGTTCCAGGTACCCTCCTCTCGCAAAGTGAAGCCGAACTCCGTGTCGTCCTCAACCCCAAAGCATTTGACATATTGGTCTATCCGACCAACAAGGCGTACCACGAGATGTTTTGGTACCCTTCAGGTCCTTTCCACCTTTCTCAACACAAGCCTTCAAATAGAATCATCATCGCTTCGCACTCGGTAAGTTGCATTTTTCCTTTGAACACGTCATTACTCATCAACCGGTGAAGGCACTGCACCAAGATTTTGGCAAGCTTTTCCAATCAGGACGCCCGGCAGGCAGCAAGGCCCTCATTCGTGTGTAGCCAATCACGAAGCGCCGTTTCTCCCAGACACGAACTTTCGTGTCACCTTCTGTCACGTCTCTCCGCCAAAAAAGTGTTACCATCAGTGACCACGAATGAAGGGCGTCCCCGAATGAAGGGCAACCCTTAGTATCGTTTTGCATTGTTTTGCATTTAGCTATAATGGGCATGTCGAGTAGCGAACGGTCGCTGCTCTCACGACGCTCCCAAGACCTTTCATGGACATCATCAACGAAACTCCTCTCGGTATGCATTGTATTTTCATTTCAACTTTTCTCAATATGACATTGCCTGCCTTGCCTAGATCCTCGCCCTGCGACTCCGTCACACCCTTCGCTTCACCCGCACGGTGGCCCGACAACTCCTCCTCATGCTACGGGCACCGGAAATCGTCGAGGCCGCAGCGAGTATCTCGCTATCGGCGGTACGTGCAATTCGTCTTGATGAAATCGTCGACATTAGGGCTCATGAGATCGGCAGACGACAGCCCAGAGGCTCGCAAGCTGATGAAGAGACAGCGGCAGGAACAGAAGATGAGCTCTTCGCCACCTCGATGCCCCACTGGCGATCGATCCCCCGCTGGCGGTGGTCACCACTATGATTCTGACGAAATGGAAAGCTTTCCCCCCCTCGGCTCTATCCCAGCCCTGGTCGTCAAACCATCACGACGTAAGCAGGCGCTAGCTGCTGCTGCACGATCGGCGCCTCTCCCCGGGATGTCATTACCTGGCCCGCCCTCAGTGCCTCCGGCCCGTCAGGCCCAAGCCCAGATTCGCGAACCGCCGCCTACAGCTTCCTCAATTGCCTCATTGTCTAGGCAGCCTGAGGCCCCGCCTTTGCCCACCCCTCAGCATAAAGCCGCTCATCAGCAGGCTGCAAATTTCTTTTCCTCGTTGGCATCTCGTCGTCAACTTCCATCCTCCGGCGCAGGCAGGTCCTTCTCGAGCCCAGCTCGCAAGCTTAGCCCCCCTCCAGCTGCCATCAAGCCTGTCAACCCCTTAACGAGGAAGGAGCCAAAGAAGACGCTGTAGGTACCAATTTTGTCGTGTGCAGCTTGTATATCCGCCTCATAGACATCCCCATCATGTACAATACTTACCTCGATTTTCTTTACCTTGTACTAAATCATATGCCCCTCTCATTGCCTCGAAATCTCTTCGTTATATGCAGACCCAATATTCCCTCCAACAAAAGCATGTTATGTGCATCAGAAAGGATAATTGAGAGATTGACACAGCTGAGCTGCTCGTACTCATTGGGATATGCCTCCTTGAGATCATACGGTAAGTTTTTCTCATTTCATGGGTATGCACCTGGCATCTTTTCTCGCAACCGCATCGCGAACATCGCCCAAGACCATACAGGAAGACCTTTTCGATTTTGGACGCCGAGACGAAGAATCATTTTTGCAGAGGTTTGAACAATTGGCCTCTATGTCTCCTCCTGCTCAGGTCGTGCTGAAAACCTTTAGGTCGTGCTCACATCGTATTGAGGAGCCTAACGTGGGGGTCGCCAACAGTCGCCAACGCTGACAGTGCTCGATTACATAAGTGTTTGCGATAAGGTGCCACCAGGTGCCACCATGGAATTCGGCACTTTCCTCTCATCATGCCCAGGAACACGGTACGCATACATTCCTCTTGCGCGTCGACTCCGTCTTCTTCCTTACCTACTTTCAAAGTAGTGCTGCGAATCTGATCACCGAATTCTGGAGAGAAAGGCGGAAGCCCGCACTTGGAAATCGGCAGCAGCGAGTCCTCGCTGCGTCTGTGGTCGGCGGTGGTTCAGTGGTCAATGGAATGCTGTTGGGCCGTGCTGCCGCGGATGACTACAATATGTGGGAGAAGTTGGGTAATCCGGGTTGGGGATGGGACGGGTTACTTCCGTACTTCAAAAAGGTTGGCGTTACTCCTGGAATGGCTCCTGTAGATAATGTTTATCTCACTTAGGCTGCGACTCTGAACCCTCCGTGAGCAGACCTCACCGCCGAATTCAACATTACCTACGACATCGACCGCGCATACGGAAACGGCCCCATCCGAGGCACTTTCCCAGACTTCTTGTGGCCGGGACTCAGTGCGTTCTCGACAACTCTTTCGTCTTCTAAGCAGCTCTAACACCATCCAGAGATTCAGTGGGACGCTTGGAAGGATCTCGGTGTTCAAATTAACGCCGACGGAACTGCTGGAGATGCGTATGGTGCGTATTGGTCGCCTTCAGCAACCGATACACAATACCGTCGCTCCTACGCTCGAAACCGGTACTACGACCCCGTGTCAACTCGCCAGAACCTCAATCTCCTTATTCGCCATCGAGTCAACGAGGTCTTATTCAACACCGACAAGCGAGCGGAGGCCATCACGATCCAGGAGCGCGGAACTCCCAACGGTTCGCCAACTATTACGGTCAAAGCTACGCAGGAAATTATTCTCTGTGCTGGATGGCTCCACACTCCTCAGATCTTGCACCGTAGTGGAATCGGCCCGAGAGCTCTCCTTCAGCAGGCGGGAATCAAGGTTCTCGCGGACCTTCCGGGCGTTGGTTCTAACCACCAAGAACACCCGTATTTCTTTGGCCAGTTCTCATGTACGTTTCTTCTTCAGGATTGCAATTCACGTCTAATGTGCATATGCCATATTAGACCAGACGGACATCGTGCCGAACCCGACCACGCTCGCTACCAATGAGATGTTTCGACACTGGGCAGACCAGCTGTGGCAGAGGAGGAAGGGTAGGTGCCCCTTCCCTCGAATTGTTTAAATCTGTCTTCGTTTCTAACTTCCTTCGAGGACCGAGGTCGATCGGACTTGGCAATTCATTAGCCACCCTCCCACTTTCCATCCTCAGTAGGGGGTTCCAAGCTATCGTTAGGAAGGCTCAGTCTCAAAACGCAGCGACCTACCTCCCCAATACCTACACTACAGAGCAAATCAAGGGTTTTACCGTCCAACGCAAAATTATGTTTTCCTCTTTCACGAAGCAGGACAACGGCGTCATCGAGATCCCCTTCTCTGGCGCGTCCGCCTCGATCATCGTCCTCATGAAACCTCTCAGCCGTGGTACCGTCCTTCTAAACATCACCGACAAGTACGCGGAGCCTATCGTCGACTTCAACGCGAATGTCAACCCCGTCGACGTGGATATCTTCACCGACGCGCTTCGCTTCTACTGAAGCTGGATGAAAACACCGAGTATGCGTCAGCTCGCTCCCGTCGAGCAAGTACCTGGCGCCAATATTACGACCGACCAGCAGATTGGCGATTTCGTTGCGAAGTCAACAATTACGCACGGCGGCGATGTTGCCTCGGCACCTGGCGGGTGTTGTATTCCCCGAATTGACGGTTTATGGTGTTACTGGTCTCAGTGTAGGTGATATTTCGATTATGCCGCTCGATCCAGCAACACATACATGTGCTACCGTCTACGCTATTGCTGAGAAGGTGAGTGTCATGCCCCCAATATTAGGAATCATTTTTTGAGTAAGCCTTCGCCTCGCAGGCCGCAGACCTTGTCAAAGCGCGCGCACAATCAACCAGAGTATCCTAGAATATTTTTTGTCAGGAATTGCGGGTCTCACGATATCGTTCTACCGTGTACAGTAAGGGACTGAAATACTTCTTTAGGATAGTATTTGCGTCCTTGATCAGCAATGTTTATTTATGCATCGGCATGAATAGAGCTACTCCCATTCGGTTCTCAAACTTGCGATGGCTGAATCAGTATTCCGAACTGTCCATGTTCCAACCTCGCTCATATATCATAGACAATCATTGCCCCATTTTTTCTATTCCTTTTGCCAGTTGTATTGCTGTTAATGAATTGGGCAGGTGTGCATCAGGCGAGCTACGACTCTGAAATATCTCGCCCCAGATATTGAGCCCAACCGTCACTCTACGTAGACTACGGCCCCCGGATTTACAAAATCTCTTGACGGCGTTGGTTGTTGTCCTGCTACGCCTAGATGATCGTACGGCCGTCGAGCTCTCGAACTCTAGCAGTCCTAGGTTTAGAAAGAAGTGTGCTCTCTTCAGATCGTCCTAGCTTTTCCGTGCATGCGATGATTCTTATGTATACACTTGCCTCGAGTCTGGACAGACGATGTGTCTCCGAATGATGCATCCCGAACTAGTGGGTTCAACTTGAGACGCGGAGAAGAACAACTTCTCATCTTTTTCGGGCGCAATTTCTCGCTTTGAAAGCCGATAGAGCATCTCATTTCGTTGGCCTTGGATCCAAGCGCTGAGACAGAATTCGAACGAATCGATCTCCCTCGGTCGGTGTAGTCAACCTCCATTTGGAATTTTCGATGCTGAATATAGCCTACCCATCAGCGTGCACGAGGTTACGCGGCGTAGAAGAGAGGTAGAGAAATTATTTAATTTCTTCTGTGCAACTTATAAATTTATGACCGCCTTAATTATGAGGAAACCGGGGACACGACGCACACCCAACAAACGTGGCTGCCTCTCAAAGGACTCGATGGACCGGGGAAGTCCTGATTTGTTGAAGTGAGTAAATGAGAGGATGGGAGTACCGGCAAGTCGATATTTAGTAAATTAACTCTTGTTTCGGGCCACTTCACTGCTATTAATTTCCGTGAAAACAGGATAGGATGTAGGAGTAAAGATCCCTGACCTTCCTAGCCAAGACTCGTTTCAAATTACTACGGTGCTGCAATGAAGACAATTTTTGTCTTGGAAACTTGGCTGGGTTGCTCTCTTCTCGGAGGTGAGGTGTGTGGTGGAATTTTAATTCTTCAGGCGATGCATAGGACGCCCCCGTAAGTACTGACTCTGACTGATAAGGACGCTAAATGTCGGAAATTTCCGAAATGCCTATTGATAGCCGCAGTAGCGATTTCCCTCACAACGCCTTACAAAGAGTTAGTTAGGCCGAAAATTTTTTCATCCCTTCGCTCTTGAAGTGGCATACAAAGGTGAAGGACAGTCACTGAGTACCCCATGCACTGTTTTATTTCTAATATTTCTGCAGGTCACCAAAAAATAAAGGATTATGTCGAAAGCCCCTATCTTGGAGTGCCTTGTAAGCTGCCGAGACAGCTTTTCGGTGCCTTATGATGGCTTGGTAAGGCATCTTCCTTGTAAGGCAATTTGGAAATTTCCGACATTTTAATCTCTTCGCGCTCGTTGCTAAGAAAAGGTGCTGGCTAAATATTTTCACGATGAGTCGACCATAACAAATCGGAAACTTGATTCAGCCTTTTATTTGCCCTATTGCCCATCTCTTGCGTTAAAGAGGTCTCGAGGTCATGGCTCGCGATTTGTGAACCGTGGGAGACACTCTCGGCAAACCTACCGAGAGTTAAGCAAGTGCAAGCGGTGATCTCCTCTCCTCCATTCTGAGCAGACTGGTTCTTGTTGATACTATTACTCCTCTAAGGCCATTCTCTATATCAACCGGTTGCCAGTCATGGTCACCAGCCTTTCGTAAGCCCATCTCACCGCTCCAGGAACGAAGCTTCACATTAACATCTTCCAATTCGTAGGCAAGCCTCGCTTCGCATTCTGTAGGACAGACGGCGGATTCCCGCTCTTCTCCTCTACCCATGAAATCTCGTTCCCCTCGCCCCCCAAGCCGTCACTGCGTCACCGGTCGCCCGAGATACACCATCCTACTGCCAATAATGAAGAGCCAACCTTCTCAATGCCCAAGGAACTCGTCCATCATCCTGGCTACCTTCGCACTTCTCGATGACTCAGTGCAGTCCGGGGCGTACACCAAGTCAGCGTGGATGGGGCTCGGAGAACAGTGGATCGAGGAGCTGTCGGCGTTGTCTTGCATCGGGCGCAGTTGAACTATGGGAGATGGCGCTAGACGAGCTGGTGGACAAGAGGGTTTGGGATGCTGGTACGTCTCTTCATCCGGCTTCTATCGCATTCGTTGCTGATGTCTTTTCCCGTTTAGCCACTCTAATCTCTCCTTTGTTGCCTCCCTCTTCCGTGGATTCGTTGCGTAGCTGTCATCAATACCAACCGAAGGCACCGTAGGACGACCCTCAACTCAGCCCACCGATCTACCTATCGCCGTAAATCCATCTTCTATTCCGATGTTCGTGAGTTGTTTTTTTTTCACAACTTCACCAGGACTGCGTGTTGGTCCAACCTCGTTCTCATTGGCAGGTACAAACTTCAGGAGTGCCATCGCACGCGAAAACCCAGTTGGGTGGAGTGCCACTTTCATGCCGTCCCTCGGTCCACGCCAATTCCTGAGCTTTCACATCATCTACGCCATACGCCAAGCCTCCGCCGGGCCTCTATGGGCGTTGCAAGATGGAGAAGGAGAAGGACAGCATACCTCTACTTCTTCACCCTGTTCAACGCCAAACGTCGCCCAGGGTGAATGTAGACCGAGGCGAATAGATCAAGACCGATACGGATGGAAAGGGCATGTGCGGAGGAGGATCTGGTGCTGGTGCTGAGTGTGGATGAGATGTGAGCGCGGACGGCGAGGTCGGAGAAGGAGGAGGTGAGGTAGACCATGTTATCCCGAGTGAAAGGATACTTGGTGAGTTTTTTCGACGTCTTTTTTGGTGATCGTCGAAGCTGATAAACTTACCTTTAGCTATGTATCTCGAACGATATGTCAAATGCCATTTCCTTCCCGAACTATGTTTGCATCTCTTAAGTGCTGCTACCCGTGTCTCCTGTACGAGGTACGACGACCAACACCCAGCATATCATGAGAATCGAAAACGAAGATCGATCTCCAACTGACTGGAGCACGGTTGATCGCGGCTGTTCTTCCCAAGTTCTTCCTCCAACGCCTACGTGAAACTTACACCTTGGTTCTCAGCTCAACACTAGCCTTTACTTGGCCATCAAGCCTCGACTGCCAATACAGGATTCGCCATTTGAACCGGTTCTGCTGCCTGCCTACCACAGGCTGCGTCCATCGCACTGCATAACCTCTTCCTGGCCTGCTGTTCGTGCACAGTGTGGACACTCAAATTCGACACGAAAATCACAAAAATCCTGAGTGCATTTGTGTGAGATCGGCATTTTCAGCTGTGGGTGTGGGTGCCACAATCGTGATAGAACTCCTTCATGTTTGGGTAAACGCAGTCTTGCTACACAATTTGTACGTGATCTGTGCCTCATTCTAGTCTGCTCTCTAACGTTTTTCAGGTCGGAGGCCCTGACGTGTCAATGCTCAGGGGCCAGAACCTTTTTCTTTCCCCAGCCGCTCCGTGAAGGTGTTCGTTTGGGCATAGTTGCCTATGCCAGGTCTCAGAACTAGATGCTAATATTCCGACGTCGAACTGTCTATACGTTCCACCACCAGCGACCAGGAGGATGAACACATTTTAGGCAGCAAATGTGGCGTAGTTCGACGATTTGAAACAGCCTGCCACGCCTCATATGATACTCGATTTTTATTCTGGTCCAACACTTGTGCTTACTGTCGTATCTTTTGTAGACTTCCTGGTCGATCCGGAGGCCTCATTGAGCGTAAAAAGTGCGGACCATGAGGGCGGTTTTTCTCTACAGATGGAGAAGTGGTGCGTGTCGAGCTAGACGCGTCAGGTGAACGAGGCAAGAAGGAGAAATGGTGGGACGGGCAGACGGGAGGATAAGACTACCTGGTGTGTATCATGCCCGTGCTCGTTCCTCTGCCCGGTTTCTAATGACCCATTTAATTTATTATCTCGGTCTTGGAGAAACCTATCCATGCCATTTTTTTACTGATTCACTCTCTTATTTGTCTTAGCCTCAAAGAAAGCCAGTTCATCCATCGAATGTTCGGTGATACAGAAAATACGGAATGCCTCTAGTAATACCTTGTTCTATCCTTAAGAAGAAACCTACCACTTCATCGGCTATGTACCTGCACCTTTAGTAGCTTTCGTGGTTCTGTCCAGAAGCCTCATCGAACGTGTGTACGAGTATGGTTTCACTCTATTTCAGGTGGAGATCCTAATGCATCACGGGCCCTTGTTGATCTTCCGCCTCTGGTCAGGGTCTTGGGCTACGCAAACGCCTGCCCACGCCATAGGGCCTACAAGCGAAATGGAAGACAGACCTTCGATAGGAGCTGCGTCGTCATCTTCACTTGAATTTTGTCTCGTGCGCGTCTGACTCCTTTCACCGTTGGTCAGGCTCACATTCGCAATTTCTGCAAATTATGTAGACTGTTACTCAGTGTATCAGCAGATTGAAGCTAATCGAACGTGGAGACCTTGCGATGGTACTTACGCTGCTCGATACCTCTAGGTGCTGACCTCTCAAGAGCGAGTCTCTGAGAAAATTCGTCGAACATTTTCCTAAAGGTCAGCTGAACTAATTGCGGGCTTTTTCTATGTAACTCATGTCCTAGACACAAATCCCACGCGTCCACTCAAAGCAATTGACTAGTGTCGTGCCCATTCACGATGAGTTGTTGTTGGGTCTGTGGGTTTGGATCGATGCCGTCCCAGAAAATGCCGCTATCGAAATGGGAGAAGCCATGCCAGCGGCGTTCAAATCATCGAGCTGTCTTCGACCGCCGTTCAACGCTAAAGCACAAATCGAGGCGAATATGGGTACGCGTCGCTGAGGTAGTGCCACTTGTCAAGATATCTAATATTGTCTCCTTAGCATTCCTCCGAGAGAATGACGATGCATCCCACGTCCGTTCATCTCGGATAATGTTCGACTTAAGGAAATCCCAGAGATGGGGACGTACTTGAACCCCTACATGGGCGAATCATTCCTTCGATACCTTCAAGGATGGTCCTTCAAAGCGCCAGTTCCCTTGGGCACCAGCATGAGCATTAAATCGACGAAATATGTGGATGAGTACGAAGTGGCTCAGTCAACGACTCTTCCTCTGTGTGCCTGCTCTACATTGCAAGTTTGACGGTGGGGAAGAATGACAATGATGATTGGAAGGGGTTCTACCGACCAATGCCTTTTGGTTGCAGCGTATGTGACCCTTTCTTCGACGCTTTAATCACACACACTATAAATGATCGAATAATAGATATCATATTACGCTGTCAAGACATGGAAAGCACGAACGCTACGAAAGCAAAATATACACAGCACTGGAGAGAACACGAACAATGAAGCGAGCACAAGTAAGATACCAACTATTCAAAACAACCCTTCCTCCTTCAGCCAAGCCTGATACGCCAATACGGTGTCGAGTCGCGCCTCTTGTCCTGATTGGAACCTGCCCTTATTTCAGCAGCGATGTAGAGCTTTAAATGCATCGTGTCTGTTGCACATCTTCTTGTTCTTCTTGCACGGACATCTAAAAACTGACTGGCTGCAGCACACTTTTGGGCCATGCGGTTCGGCTGTCTTGAGATGACGCTCTATTTCCTTCTTTGTCTTTGCGTAAGCCGGGGGATTAGTGCACGTCTTGCATCGATACCGACCCAACTTGGAGGACACCTTCTCATATCCAAGATTGGCCACGCCTCCTTTCTCCTCCTCCACTTCTTCTTCTTCTTCATTGTCCCCATTCCCAGAATCGCTCTCGTGGTCATTTTTTACTTCCCCAGCTTCTTCACCGCCACATTCATGGTCGGAAGGGAAAGAGGAGGAAGGGATGACCAGCTCCGCAATCTCGGAAAGTAGGAACGCATCCGCGCTAGGGCCGATGAATAGCGTCGTCGATTGAGACTTGGCAGGGGAGGCCGTGATTTGTGTGGTTGTTGCCCGCCCCCTCTTACGTAGAGGCTCAGGCGATGGCGAAGGGGACCTGAAGCGAGATACTGCCATGTTGTTCCCGGGCATGGGGTGTGTGCGCTGCCATGCGTCGATTTGGTCCTGCATGTACTCCGAGGTACGAGGGTGTTGGGTATCAGTGAGCAGGGTGCCAACTGGGTAAAAGTACGCAGATGGGCTGGGGGTGCGCCATTTGCGTTTCTTGGGAGCTTGATAGATGTTCTGTGCTCCGTCCTGAATGTCTGTGGGGTTTGGGGAGTATAAAAAGGCGCTCGACACTTGCTGACTCGAGTTACCCCAGGCATCTGAGATAGGGAAGAGCTCCCATGTGGGGGAGTGATTGTCGGGGCTGAAGGGAGCGGGGATGGGAGCTCGTGGGATCGCCGATGGAAGTGGCGGGAAGAATGGGGAAGGAGGCGGGATGGGCAAGAAATACCCGGGCAGCTTCGTAGGCGTGACTCTATAGTATTAAAATCAGTGCGAGGGTACGGAGCGTAGTCGTAGATCAACTCACTGGCTTATCGGCATCATCTGCTGTGCAAATAAAATGTAGAGAAATTGGACAAGTGCTGAGATTGAGTGGCGAGGGCCAATGTTGGGAGATGTCAAAGCGCTCCCCCAGTATTTATAGCGCAGCGCAATCTCCTGAAGCCCGGTTCTGTGCGATTTCGTTTCCGCAGATTTACCTGAAGGTTACAGAACCCGAGAACTATCTACGCAAGCCCATTGTTCAAGTCACTGGTCACGCGTCAGGAGCACCATGTGAACTGAGACCTCGGGTGCAAACTTGTGGCAAACTCTATTTCTTCTGTGCAGAAAAGAATAATGAGGTTCACAGGGAGCTGATTGGCTTGGGACATCGAGAACCCAACCCGATAATCGGGTACTGAGAATTACCCCTGTGTGAAAAACTTGACTGGCCAATTTTTAAATCTGAATCGAGGCAATGCCAGTCACACTTCCTGATCGAGGTCGAGAGCGGATCACTGACCGCCGATCTTGTGTGCAACCATTTGGGTTTATGGGCGCGATTTCCGAATTCATAAGCGCCAACCTACCTGCAGCCCTGCAGCTAAAAACAGGATTTTTTTTACCATTTTTCCTAGGCAGGGGGTAAGTATGTGGAACGCGCTCCCTCACGCCAGCGTTAAGCGTGGCAGCATGCGGCAGTACCGCGCGGCACCAAAGCTTTCACGCGCACACTCCATGAGTTCCATTCGTGAAGACTGGTTTCTCGCGGCAACGGGACAAAGAAAGGTTGCTTTCGTGGGCCAATCAGAAGTGTGGCCCAGACTCTGGAAGAGCACCGGGGACTTGACTGGATGAGCGTTCTCGTTTGTGGCTCACTCTCGGCCGCCTGCACCTCCAGGCCCGGACTCCTCGTTTGCTATTCTTACTATAATTCGATGAGGTTGAGGTTGATTACTGCTTTGGCTTAGGCTGACCTTTCTATGCTGTAAAACACGTAGTAGCAAGAGAAAGCTCCGGTAAGACGAAACTGTCAGTCGCAATACCTACGCCATCTTTAAGTCAGGGGCTTCATGGACATTCTGGGTGAGATAAGATAAGATAAAGATGAACTTCCACTAGACGCGAACCACTTCGACGCGAATATCCTCTTCCTCACCTCCTGCTTTTCATTGAAAACCTACATGAATTCACAAGTAAGGCGATCGAGCTCGGCATTGAAGGCGAGGACCCGCTTAGAATAGTGAGGTGATAGTCTTTTACCGCGTCCATAGCACACAACCAAATACCAGCGCATACGACGGATTCATTCATGAAAGAAGGACACCGGACTACCCCGTCGAGATAAAGGGAATCAAAATGTCAGAGGGCATGGGGGAAAGTCTCGAGGAAAGCTGATTTCGGCGAACACGAGTGGAAATAAAAGGTGCACTCCCCTCCTACTCGTCGCGACTTTCTTCCCTCTCTGATTTCCAGTACCGTGGCTCTGGTTATTTGGGTCAATACATTGATTGTGAAGGCAGTTTTGCGATATAAAGATACATGAAAACGTCGAGCACGAAACTCGAGTTAAGATCAAAGGCGAAGACACTACAATTACAAAAGCAAACTATTATTACTGGCGTCTCGTGTACGGGCCCTCGACATTGCACGGCGGTTTTCCGAGATCTCGCACCCATACTCTTTCTCTCGGATCCCCTATGAGGGAAGTATCCGCATTCATCCAGGACTCAAAAGCTCATCATTTTGTCAGGGTCAAGCAGGACCCCGGACAATAGGCTTCGAGGCTAGATACTAGAAATTCGAGATTTTTGGGTTGTTGTCCGTCCAAATTTCCAAAAATTTCCAACTTTTTGTCCGGTCAGTATCCGGCCGAAATGCCAAAAATTGCCCAAAGTGGGATAAATTTCAAAAAAATTCTCCTGAGCCCCTCAGAAGGTCGAAAAAAATTGTGATCCTGTCCGTCTTATATCCGGCTTTCGCGCTCATTTTTGATAATAGTTGTCTGGAAATTTTCTGGCCTTGCGGCCGGTTTTCGACGAAAGTTGTCCGTTTCAGTATCTATCCTCGAAGCCTATTGTCTGGGGTCCTGGTCAAGCTCCTACTGGATCGTCGCATATTTTCACTTTGATTAGGCGACTTCGCCACCGGTAAATTGCTTGTTTCCTGGGTGCCTCTAGATCTCAGATCCCCATCGAGCAGCGCAGACCAACGGAACCAGTTTGTCCTTTGCTCGTATATGCAATGATCTGAGGTTGTGGGGCAGCTTGTAGATGCAAAGGTCTCGGCAGGAATCCTCGCAAGACAGTATTTTTTCCCCCTATTTTTCAGCACTTTACGGAAGAGAGGGGAGAAGCGCAATCACACACAAGTGATGCTGGCGACGGTGGGACGCCGTGATTGGGTCGTCGCTCCTATCTAGAAACCGAGCAAATGTGCAGGTACTCCAAAGTGAGTTTGTTTATGTCTGCACAAATCTGTAGATAAGTTGGACTGCTGAGCAAATGCCTCATGTGGCGCTTTGGCCCACCGACCACCCGACATTCCCCACCCCCATTCGGACGAAAATTGCACAGACACCTTTTTCCATTCCATTTGATTCTATCTGACCTTTTCTCTAGTCATTGAACAATGGGATTGACTCTGATTGACTGTGAGATCGAACGGCCGTGCGGTGCGGTTGAACGCGCATTCGCCCCTTTTTGACGAGTGGCTCGCGTTCGCGCTTTGCTATATAGCTGCGCTTTGGCGGTCCTCAGAATGTTCACTGTTTCTCCCTTACCGCCAGTTCACTTAAGCGTCCCACCTCCTCTCTCTCTCCTCTCAACCCCCTCCTCAGGCCGAAGATGTCTTCCAATCTCTTCATTTCTTCCAATGAACTAGTGACCTTGGACTTCTTGTTCCCTACCTCTCAAGAATTCTTGGAGACGTTCGACATCAGAGAGTGGCAGTTTTCGAAGTGAGCGTTCCCTCTCCTCTCTCGCCGTCCATGACTAAAGATCCACCAGCGAGAACGAATTTGGACACCTCTTCTCCGAATTTTTTGACCAAGAGCCCGTGGCACACGAGCCCGAGCTCCTCAATGCCCTCGAGGTCGCACAATCGAACGACGGCGACGACCGCCATGCTCTATCCTTGGCCGATGGCGCCACTAGGCCCTCAACGCTGCATTCTTCCTCCATGGCTTCCCTTTGCGACACCACCTTTTCCGGAACCGGAATACGCCCAAGAGACGGCGTCTATTACGATGGGGATGGGACTTGGGATGGGACTTATCCTACGGCATCCAATGACATTAACGTCCCTGGCACTGTCACGGTCGACAATTCTTTTACGCCCCCAACTTCCATGCATCCCATGGGATCGTTCCCATCTTCCAATTTCACCTTTGACGTGGCGCAACTAGCCTATCCGTCTCATCACTATTACCCTGGAGAACCTCCGACAGCTACTAATTCAAACTACCCAACATATCTTGGCCCCAATACGCCGACTGGGTACAACGTCGGCATCGCTCAGGCTTCTGGATCCCCAAGTATACACCAGCCTGAGCCCACTTCTTCTTTTGTCCTGCCGGGACTTCAACTGGAACACATCGCTCTTGAGACCATCCAATCGACTGCGAGCGGGTCGAACCCACATTCAGGCTCCGGGGTGATTCGACGATGGGTTGACGACAATGCTGCAGCAGCGGTCGCACAACGGCCACCCAAGAAGCGCCGGAGGGTGAGCGTGCAAGCGACATCCACCCCGCTGCCTAGCACAACCGCTCGCCGGCCCTCACCCTCGGGGTCATCAATGTCCTCTTCATCTCCCTCAGGGTCCTCCCCATCCGCCTTCTCCTCATCCCACGGCTCGTCCACATCGTCCACCTCGCCAACGCCCTCTATCCATTCATCTAGCTTCACCCACCTTTCTGACCGATGCTACCGGTGCAAGATATGCCCCGTTCCCACCTATGCAGACACCGAAAGGGATATCGTCCGTCACCTGGAGAGTGCCAAGGCCCACAATCCGCAGCACGTATTGTGCAGGGATACCATATACCGGTGTCCTTGCAAGCCGCGCCTTTTGGGAAAGAGGAAAGATTCTCACAAGCGCCATGTACGTGTGTATATCGTCTCGGAGAGGACTGAGGCGATCGAGTTGGGGGACAAGGAACGCCTTGATAACGTGGACGCGTACGAGGCGGGGTTGAAGAGCGATAGGCTACTTTGACGCCCCTTCTTTTCCAATTGGACTACAGTTATTGCTTTGTTTCGCTTTGCTCATGCTTTCTAATCTGCTATCACGCGAATCTAATGTTTTCTTTCAAATGTCTTTCTAGCTTTCGTGTTCTCTGTATCTGTGTACTGCTAGCATAGTTTTAAATTTCGACTGCTTTTTTACATGTGTCGAAAGACACTCTCTTATTGAAAAGACTGCGAGAACTGACTGATATTAGGCGTTGAATTTCAATGTCGACCAAACAATACGTCTCTTTCATAAAGTTGAAAATAGGGCTAACTAGGACGTCGTTGCTGGGCACTGTCTCATCCGAGACGCTGTACAGAAGAAAGAATCAAGCTATTTATATAAGACTTACATAGATTTCGTGAAGAAAGAGCACATGGTTTCATTCGCTGTCCGCCGACGACGACGACGATGTCCTCAGTAGTGCTGGCTGACGGCATTAAGTCCGAGTTGTCTAGCGGCGGACACGCCGTTCGAACGTGAGATTTAACGGAATCGAGCAGAGGGTAACGAAGAAACCTGTGTGATTATGATTTGAATCATGAATAAAAGACGGACGTGTACGAGACTCGCTCCAGCCTGAGCACGAGTGGTCGGAAGCGGACTGTGGCAAGCGTAGATTCCTGTCTTGTAGATATAAGCCAAATGCACATTTCATCTTAAGAGATGGTTGTTGGGTGTCAGTCGAGTCAAGGAGCATGGGAAGAGAAAGGCATAGTACTTGGACTACGCGATGAGAGCGGCGCCGGCAAGGAGGAGGATGTCTTCTGCATTTGAGTGCATTTGGACATTGAGTTAGTTAGTAGTTGCTGTTATTGTCTTCGGGGCATATACGCGCCTGTCACTGACTTAAGAGTACGACGAGACTAGTAAGAAAGAGCGGGAGGAACGAGGCAGAATTCTAGTAGATGTACCTTCTTAATATGAACCAACGAGGTAGTCAAAATCGACTTGCAGTCCTCTCCCAGAATCTTGTCGCAATATTCGTATAAGGTAACCCCTTGCTTTGAGGGTAGGTAAGAAAGACGGAGTCGACAGGAAAGATGAATATACGCGTACAATATTCAAGAGTACGGCGCGACTTGAATGCCAAATTCGATGGGTGCAACCTCGTCTTGGACTTCCATTGTGAGATCAGGGATCTACACCCGTATCTCAGATATCCCAAGGCGACGACGCAGGGTAACCTGGAGACTTTCTGTGCAACCTTTGCGGAGAGGGAAGATGAATGTGTAGAAACAGAGACCAGAGAGTTGGAGACCGACATTCCATATCGAACATCTCTAGTTGGACTCTTGGGTTGGCCCTTCAACGACGACAGAAAGAGCAAATGAGAAGGGATTTTAATGCGGTGCGTCCTCCCCATGAATTAATTCTTTGTTCAAGATTTTCTCCGCGGTCAATCCGACAAGGCTTCCTGTCCTGTTCCCGCGACGTCCGCGACGCAGTTGCAAGAGTAAGATGCCATGTAGTCATACCAACGGAACCAAGAGATGCATGCACGTGTTACGTGTCAAATATGGGCCATGCATAGTCTTTCCTATGTTTGTGAGGACTACATCATGAGATTGAAGCGAGTCGTTCATTCTTGAGAGCCTTTCGGGGATCTAATAGCGTGGCCAATTTCGAGTTTCAGTTTCCCATTTTCTAGTGCACGTAGCATTATTCGTAGGGTGTTTTTCATTGCATATACAGAATATCAATGGGAGCGGTCCAGGGCGAAACTGGAAAGATGGTCAATAAAGAAGAAGCGAGACACGAGACTGAAGAAGACGACCTCTAATCAAGTAGAATCAGTGTTCTCAGCGTCTCCTTTGCTTCGCTCCATCACCCCCCTCGTGCCCCTTCGTTCCCTCCTCGCCTTTCACCTCATCGTCATTCCCCTCCAGCATCCCATCATCAGGAGGCAACGAACCCGAGGTCTCGTACCACCTGATTCACGCTTGTCTGCGCGTCTTGACTGTACACTGATCGTGCAGCCCGAAACGTGGCGATTGAACGAACATCTCAGTGTTATCCATCCGTGTCAGATAAACGGGTTGTCCAGAGAAGGAGAACATGTGGTTGCGGAGCTACTCCGAGCCTGCAAGAGTACCAATCAGCCAGATTATTCAGAGGAAGAGACGATGAAGACGAACATGCCATCCTTCCAACGCTATTCCCTCCCTTCATATCCACACCACCTAGAAAACTCCGGCAATATCACGGACGAGTCCTCTGAATGCGTCCTCCATATCGTCGACCTGTTCAGGTCGGACAGCAGCGACATCCTCTCGTCCATTACTTCGATGAAGGTCCGGCTGGAGTCGCATTGGCTGAAATGTTAAGAGTGCTGATGGCTGCTAACGCTGAGAGGGGAGCGGATTTGTGAGCTGACCGTGACAGTTGAGGAGGCAATGCGTAGGAATGGTGAGGTATGCGAATCCGGCCGACAGAAAAAAAAAAAAAAAGTGAGCCGATGCAAACAACCCTGTCATGCATGAGGGGGTTGTAATACACGGAGC
>MPNV01001733.1:0-21876 GCA_013376435.1 Cyclocybe cylindracea | reverse complement strand
TGGTATATATGGATGGAATCCTCTAAAGTAGGGCTACCTGATCAGACCACTTTCATGAGTCCGACGATACTGGGGGTTGGGAGGATTAAAATGTTTTATTCACATTATTAGACAGTGATGACCTTGGACGTGACGCCAGGTCACTGCTCGCGCAGCTGCAAAGGACTTTCTTAGTGTGATTAGCCCTCACGGGGACTGTCGTTAGTGGGATAAGCAATCCACACACTACTTTGGTCGCTGGCTCTAACTGTCGTCTATACCAATACATGACAATTCGGCCATTGGCGGTGCCCACACACCGAGCCACTTTCGTTCCGAAATGGGTAGTTTCGCGCGCAGCGTCACCAGGACCCCTTCCTGATCGCCATGATTCCGACTACCGAGAGCCTCTTCCCTTAATAGCGTCAACAGTGAATGGGCATCACAAAACCGCACAGTAGCCCACCGACTGGAGCACTACCCCGTCCTTGGCAAGCACAAAATGATGATGATCAAGAAAGGCATTGGGCCAGAGGATGGACAGCGCAAGCGACGACAAATCGTCACTGCTCGATGGTTAGCTTCTTGCAGCTGTTACATGGCGGCACCCAATAGATCGGTGTCCTACATCATCATGAAGCCACGAGTGCAGAGATGCGACCCGGTGCTGCGAAGCGAACGGCTGCAGTTTTACGTTTTTCGAGATACAGAAGGGTATGGGAGGAGGCTGCTGCGGCCTCGCATACCCTTACGGTGATCTCGAAAAACGTAAAAGCCTGGCCCAGGTTCGGTGCTGAGCACCGGTGCGAAATTCTGTGGATACCTTACTGCGTCCTTCGCGCATCGCAGTTGGTATCGCCGCGGTGAAGTGACTTAATCCTTCGGTCGCGCGCGAAGTGCTAACGAGAGAAGGTCTGATCGAGGAGACTTCTGGAGCCTCCTCCGGGGGGATCGGCGCTCCTGGGACCACATCGACGTGCTCCACATTGAGCGACCCCGAGGCGCGCCCTCGCGGTTTTCTTCATGGCAAGGATTCGGTATCATCGCGAAGAGTCACACAGGCACTTGAGGTGTTCGCTGGGACCTACAGAAGTGTGTCCTGGCCGCGACTTTTCGTGCGAGACGCCGACCGATCCTGCAGGTGCCTTCCCGCGGCTGCGAGGAGCTGGGAGCTGCTTAGGCGCCAACGTCATTTGGAAGTGACGAAGCTTGCGCAATGGCGGTCATGAGATTGTGGCACAGCTGGACTTGTCTGCTGGGCAAGCATTCTCAGGTTTTGTACGCGTGCGGTGGCTGTTCTACTGGTTGTGCTGGAACTTGGAACGACTTCCACGCTTGCATGTGCGGATAAAACCTATGGCGGTTTATTGAAAGGAGGAGGATCCGATACACGTTTTTCTGAGAGAAATGGGACGGTGAGGAAGGGAAGGAATGCTGAAGGGTGAAAGGGTTGATGTGTGGACGACGCGCAAGACGGGGTTCAATGAGAGGCTTCTAGCACTAATGCTTGTTCCATCTACAATTTTTTTCAGCCATCGAATACTAGCATAGGAACAGACATGCACTTTATCCTGTTACACATGGGGGGCTTTGACCATCCCTTATCAGTTTGTAGTAAACAATCGAGCGCGTCTGAGGTAATTGCGAGGAGGATGGAACCTGAGTGCCGATTCATTTGCGTAATCTTTTCAAAGCATGCTGTATCCCTGTAGGAGAGACGTTCATCCCAAGAGACTCATTGACAACAAAGAGTGGGCGACATGAGAAGGATAGGTTTTCAGATAGAGACAGGGCAAACATGGAGTATTTCGTTTATCAGGAGTCAGCATTCTGTTTTCTGAGAAAGAAATATTGTCTGACGAACTGTTTCGGTTTCTTACCCGGATGACTCCGCGTGAGCAAGGGTTCGGAGTCGCTCTTCGAATCAATTGTTATGACCATTTCTGCGTGGAAAGCGACTCGGTTGGAACTGTCAAGCGGAGCATAATTTCATTACCATACGACTATATCATCTATATGCTTGAAAAAGACTAGACGGGCCGGGATAACTTCGCCATCCAAGGCGATGAGGCCGCAGATTACATGTGGTACAGAGTTAGTGTGAGTTGAATTTCAATTTTTGGAACAGCCTACGGATGGAATGGGGACTGATAATTTCTTGAGATCCTGGGATCGGGGAAGAGCTAGAAGGCTGGTCTGGGATCTATCTAAAACGTTTCGGAGTTCATGGTCAAGTGTAAGAGGGTAGTGACGGTGACGTCACTTGTTGGTTTACAAGGTCAATAGCCGTGACTGGCGCACGGACTCTTGAGGCCTCCGAGTACCGAGAATTTAAGTTCATCTCTCCCACCCCCCCCGTGAAACCTCACTGCTCTTTCCTTCTCCGCCGCAGAACGAGGTTTGCAATTCCAACAGAGGAATTTCTCCGGCACGAACCCATTCATCCATTGCGAGAATGTTGGAACAGCGGCCTGTGGTGCGCTTCGGCGGTGGCGGTCTCTTTCTGTGCGCTTCGAGACATAGATTCCATTGCCCTGGCGCACTGAACACGGTCCAGGTTGCCTTTGCGTGTTGTCTTCATGCCGTGTTCATGTTCTTTTCGCGGGCGATGTTGGAGGGAAACTTTAAGGTTCGGATGACATCAGATTTTAACAGTCCGACTGAGATTCAATCTGCGCCCAGCTGACGTTTCAACTTCAGCTCAGAAGTCGTCCAATGTGCACTTCCTGCCAGATTCGAAAGCACCTGTACTCGATGCGACCTCTGCCAGCGTCAGGATGACCCCCAACGCGCGTTCAACCGGAGATTCGATTGACTCGAATCAGAAGGAATCTGCAGACGATAAGTTTCTGAAGGCCAACTCGCTCCTGAAACCGCCCATGGGTACCAAGGCCTGTGTCGTAACCCTTCGGTCCGAGCCTGGGGCGGGGACCGAAATGTGCCACATCATCGCGAGGAAAAAGAATACGGGCCCTTTCAAGGTGTGTTGCATTTTGAGCGTTGGCGTGCACTACACTCACGACGCGTAACAATAGCTCAGCCACTTTGAGTTCCTGTGGGGCATTGAATACAAAGAATTCTGCCGACACGTCGAGGAATCTGATGAGATGTATGTGGACCATTGAACTCGCCCAACTGGACCAGTCTGACTCACTGAGAAACTAGTGTCTGCAAATCTTCACCGTGCATTCGATGAAGACAGCTGGGCGCTGCTTCCCTGCGACCTCAAGATTCTCTCTATCATGAGAGTACACTATGGGAAGTGGAAGCGTTTGGGACCCGAAATGACCCAGGAACGGTATTAGTGCCATCAATTTAAGAAGGTACGAAGCAGATCCGTTCAACAAACTGCGATTGACTCGTTCAGTACAGTCTACGGTCTACGGAAAGAGAAAGGCATTCCGATACGTCTTGCTTCCTCTGGCCTCCCCACGCTTCCATATGCCTGTTCTTCGTCTTAGGCCTCCCTTCGTCGTCCCCCAAACTGCAGCCGACATGCATATTTTCCCATACGACACCCTCCCCGAACTGATTCTTCATGTCGAGCCGCACTACGTGATCTGGAATCTTGGGGAAAAATTCAAACGGCAAGGACTCACTCCGGACTACATAGCCGAGGATCCCAGTCTGGCCCCTCTGGTGAAATACGCCGACGCCCTCAGAGGTTGCTTGGAAATTTTTGAGATGTGGTATGGCTTCAAAACTCCGGAGTGGTTCTATGACGACGACGGCAATGGCGACAACAGCGACGGCGACGACAGCGACGACGGCGACGGCGACAATACCAACAACGAGTCGGATCCGAACGCCGGTGGCCCCTCTCGTGGCACACGTGGTCAAAAACGGAAACGTCCCACTAGAACGGATGGTCCCGGAGGAGACGGCTCGTGGGGATACACCTTGAGCGAACATCCCGAAGATGAGCTGATGGAGGACGTCGGGTCCGACGACTCGTCGTCTCAGCAAGATGATGATAAGGACGACTTTATGGAATCGGAGGAGGACTTCTCGAACAGGATTGATGGATGGCAGGGAGAGGTTGCGATTTTCAAAGAGAGCAGTGATGTGGAGGGTTCTGGTTTGGACATGGCTGTCATTCCTCCTTGTGGCGGTGATTTCGCTGCATCAAAGCTTGATGATTTCGGAGAGTCGTGGTGCTCAGGGCGCAGCTGAGGTGATTTGATGGCTCCTTGTCATCATAGCAGGAAATGTACATACCCTCTTTTGTTCCTTTTTAAAGCTTAACAGACATTTACTTTGGCATTGCGTCTAGGGTTTATGCACTCCAGGTTGCAGATAAGCCGACCGTCGATGATGCGCGCCTTCCACCTCACTTTCTTCCCTTCTTCCACCTCCTCTCTTTCTAGGTGCGCATTTTTTCATAGTTTGTGGGTTTCGCATCTGCTAACCGAGTTCATGCAGAGCGTACTCCCTATCCCTTTTTCAATTGCTGACAATACCCAGTCAAGACTGCCCCAGAATAATCGCCCAACCTCCGCTGCCACGAATGCCCAAAGGCTTCCAGCCACAGTCTTGCTACAGATCTTCCAGCTATGCATGGACACACGTACACAACGTTCATTCCCTGCTCCTCAAGATGACGTGCTCCGCGTGATAACCCACGCTTATTCCGAATGGCGTCGAGTCGCTCTCGCCCAATCCACTCTTTGGACTCATATACAGCTGCCACCAATCTGCTTTCAACATCCTTACAACCTCGTTCATCTTTTCCAACAGCACGTGGATCTCAGCGCTGATCTTCCTCTTTCCATCGAGCTCCAGGCCGACGTTCAAGCACCGTTGCCTGGCGGAGATGTAGCAAACGTAGCTGAGGACTATCTGTATGGCGGCGGCGCCATCTCCATCACCGGCACCATCCTCCTTCCCATTCGCGAGCGCCTCGTCGCCCTTACGTGCCTCCTCTGTGGATCAGACGTCGCCCGCTTCCTTCACCTTCCCTCCGGCACATTTCTGGCTCTTGAACGTGTCTCAATCACCTTCATCCACACCCTCGACACTCCGCGCTCTCCATTTACGCAAAACCTCGTCGAGTGCTTGAACTTCACGGTGTTCGAGAACCATGCTTCGTTGAAGGAGACAACGTTCAATCTCCTCAGTGAGATCCACCCCCTCGACCTCAAGATACCTTGGGCAAAGCTCACAAAGCTCGACTTGCGCCGAAACCCCATCTCTCCATTGCTGTTCCTCCGTATCATGCGTAAAGCCTCTCCTTCCCTCGTCAAAGGTTCGTTCCAGGTCGAGTTTCCACGCGTCTCACGTCGCCCTTTCCACCCGAAATATTTCGACGTACTCATGCCCCACCTCACCTCTCTCCGCCTCAAGCTCATCAATCCGAGCCTGGACACATCGTTCTTCTTCTACCTTCGCGTATCCAAATCCTACGGATCGAGAAGTTTGACGACTACGCGGAATGGGATTTCTCGATGTTTGACCCTCTCTTCATGCATTTCGCACGTACCCTCCGCGTTCTCGAGCTCGCCAACTTCTCGCCTGAAGTAACTGGATATGTTCCTCTTGTCTGCAGGCTCACCCAAACGACACTTCGTGAAGAACTCGAGAGGCTCTTCACCATCCTGCCCCATCTCGAAGTCCTCTGCCTTCCTTCCTCCATCCAGGTCCGCGCACCAGCGATCCAGAAGCTCGCAAACGGCCTTCTCCTTCCTTCGTTAACCGAGCTCGAACTCCATGCCGTCAATGCAGAACAAATCCTCTCGATGATGAAGGGACGAAACGTCCTCTCGGAGTACTATCGGCTTCAGCCTGGGACCTCGAGGTGGGCGAGCAGGGTGGTGGCACAGACGGACGTCAAAAGCTTTCGGTTGGTGAAGGTGTGGGTTGATGGCTGCGAGGTCGAGTCGATGAGTGTTGCATCAGAGATGTTGGGGTTAGCCTCGACGCTTTCGATTGGCAGTTGTCGTCTATAAGGCTGGAGTCTGACATTTTGACAGGAATTGTTTCGAGGACATAGTTTTCTTTATTTCTTGATATTCATCCGAGCATTCGTTCTTGTATTTTTTGCCCACATGTACATAGTCTTTTCTTGGAGACGCAACCGAAGTGCAGCGTCGCTCTTGGTCAAATTTCTTATCTAATCTCTTCGTCTCTTATTGAATGCGCCTTCTCAGTCGATGGACCTAACTCTGACGTCACGAAAGGTCTTGAAGTTGATAATGACATTGGGGTTTCAAGTCACCACTGACGGCTAAAGGACGAATCTTGACGACGCAATGCTATGAAGAACAAACAGGAAGTTCTACTGACTTTAATATTCGAATTCTCGCTCCAAAATTGTATTTCTGCCATGTGTCGTTCAGAGAATTGCGCCCCCAGGCCGTGAAGGTTTATTAAGTGATATGGACAACATGGATATCTGTAGATCGACCAACTGGGAGGAAAGTTGAGCATGTGTTCGGGTCGGGCTGATTCTACAAACAACTGATAGTACGCGGCAGAGGAGAACCATTACATGAAATCGAGCAGTGGCGGGAAGATTAACGACATTTGAGAGCAGCAATCCGGCCCGCGGGAGGGCGATCACAGACTCTAGGTCAGTGCGACAGAACTTCGAAGCAAACAAAACAAGCCTACATTAATCTAGGAAATGCATAGAAAAAGAGAACAATTTGCGATTGCTCCATTGACGTGGCGTTGGCCATCAATAGCCATGCGTGGTATGATAGTGGCGACCGACGAGGGTGGTGGTAAGTTGTGGGGCGGTCGCACGATGAGTCCACATGCTTGTCGGAGGATCAAATGCCGAACTGGCACGTTGAGGGCGGGCCTCGAAAGACGCGACAGAGTAGACTAATATTACGCGTCAACAAGATTGAAATTAGCCAACGATAGACAAAAGGCACGTACCTGATCGCGAGAGAACACAAAAGGAGCCCTGCTTCTGGTAGTTGTCGCCTCAAGGAGGCAACCAGAGCAAAGTGTTAACCCTTCCGAAACGTCGTGTTTTCAACTCCAACACGGAACGGAGAAGACGGTCATGTTCGGCCGTGGCATTCGATATTTTGGAGAAATGATTGTTCTAGAGGAAGTTGTTGATGCCAATTAAGCCGAACTTTGCAGATAGCAAGCTCGAACAGCGGCTGAGACGATGTTATCAACGGTGTTGTCGTGGAGATGACAAAAGATTGCCAACGTACCTTAGGCGATAAAATGTCTGCGCCAAAGCCAACCTTCAACCAAACCACACTGACGGTCTGCAAACTCGAGGTTACGGTTGGGTTTGAGAGGACCTTGGAGCGCTGATGCGTGGTTCAGGCAGTGGAAGTTAACCAACATGGTGATGTGAAGGCGTTCGCTGGATGCCTGGGTATATGGCTGAAGGAGGTAAGGCTGGAGGTGATGACAAGCGGAGAGGAGGAGGCGGCGGGTTGTGGCATTTGCAGGAAGTCCAGACAAGAGGTTGAAATTGGGAAAGAAACAGAGTAGGGTGCCGCTGGAGGAACCCTTGAGATATTGAAGAACCGAATATGAGCAAGCAAACGGACCCTGAATTACATCGAGGTCCGGTTCTGCTCCCGCTCCCACACGTACATGCCACCCGCCCCCATGCCTGCAAGTTTTCGGACCAGAGGCGGCTGACTTGTATGTCGAAGGCTTGAACTAGGGAGGTGTGAGCAGGTCCGGAAAAGGGAACGAGCGCAAAAAAGATGCACCAACCTCGCGATTGAAACGTCGTCAAGATCTCGATGCCACACCACAATCTTGCCCATGGCCTTCCAAGTTCGACCCTTTGCTATGAGAGGTTTTGCTATAACGAGGTCCCTGGGGCCGGAACGATGGCTATGAGGTCATAAAGGCTGCCCAACCAGATATCGGGATATATGCCAGCTGTGCGGCGAGGTCAATGAGAAAGTCAGAGATGAGGAACATGAGAACCAACTTTAAAGTAGCACTACGTTGTTGATCGTGGGCTCCACTCCCAGCGAGACATGGGCACTAACTGCGAGAAATGGCCGGTTGACTGGATTAGAAATATAAAACAGTGAGCTAGGAACGGGACACAAACAGTATCCGACGCTCATCATAGCTGACAGTGAAGAGGAAGCAGGCCGCGTGGCCTCGGTATTGCACTACAGCACAGCCATGGGGCAAACACGGTAGGAGCCCTCCAGGCGGATGCAAGTAACCATCGCTGAAGACGGAGTCCTCCGACGAGGATTGGCGATACCCAGTCTTGTCGAAGAGAGAGTCCTCCATCGAACGCGGCTCATCATCCATAATAGAGTTGAATGACGGACGTCGCTGGAATTAGGAGGCGCTCTCCGGAGGCAAAGCCGTGATGGATGTGAGAGGGCCAAGGTTGACGGCATTGTCGAACATCTTGTCTCCGAGTCCTGGTCGTCCGAGGTGCATACCACAGAAGTCGCTCATCACAGAACAGAATCTATAGACATGTCTTTGCGATGATGTGCCCAAGCTGGAACTCCGGGGTTTGCACCATGCTTTGCGAAGGACATGGCGACGGAGCTGGTGCTCGCCGAAGAGTCGTTGCGGCAGTGGTGGCCAAAGCTACAATTGTAGAGGCTGATAGGTGGAGACAGCCGACATGTTTGATTCGCGGCAACGATGGCCGCGAACTTGCTGGGGTGCTGGAGCGTGGAAGTAGAAGCTTGACACATCGCTCTCGACACGGCGACGGGTGGGACGATTGTGCATGAACTCACACGTATCTTCAACTGTCATCGATATGGAAATGCTCGACACATCTTCAGACAAAGGTCGCTCGCGGAGGCTGAGCGGATCTGGGGCGCCATTGTGGATGACACAGGATGAGACGGACGCGATGCTGAAGACGGATCCGTGGCGACGATGAGGACGGCGAGAAGCTTGTAGCGGGTAGAAGGCTGGCAGATTGTGGCTGAATTCGAATCCGCAGCGGACCTCATCGAAGGAATCAAGGTCAGCGAAGGAAATCCCGGAGGTGGGGCGAGACGCGGCTTTGTAGATGCTCATGCGCTTGGCCTCAGTCTCGTTGAGACTGGCATTGGAATCCACCTGTTGGCGCTCTGGTATCTCGCCACCGATGATCTTCGCGTAAATTGACTTGAGGACCAAGTCATCTTTGAGTTGGTCCAACGTCGAAGCATCGGACATCTAAGACATCTGACGAACGTGCAAGGGTGGAGGGATGATGTCGGAGAGTGTGAGTGGCTTGTCGCCTTCCTTGGGCAGCGAGGCCGTCAACTTGGTATGTGGTAGGCCGCCGAACTTGAATGAGGTATTGGGCTGCCCGTCTGAAGAACTTGAGTTAGTTGAGCATCCAAGCTCGATGCTGGAGGACTCCTCGCAACTATCAAAGAACATTTCATGGGTTTCATTGCTGCTATCCGGGGTAGGGAACATAGTCGGTTCCTTGACATCAACGATGCGACAGACGGAGAACATGTCGAAGTTGGACTTGGGCTTGCTATCCTGAACATCTTCGGTGGTCTTCTCCAATATGCTCGGTTGCTTGACGTCCACCAGCTGCGAGGCAGGAAGGCCATCGAAGGCTGAAGACCCGAAGCTTTCGCTACTGGTAGTTCCACTGCTCTCCTTGCCCATCGCCATCTTGAAGTCCAGAGGCAGCAGCGGAACAGGCGGCACGTCAACACGAAGCTGGGCTCTGAAGTCGTATCTCAAGTCTACCTTCGCAGGGGTACGGAAGGCATTCTCGAATTGTTTGACAAAGCTGGCGCGATCGGAGCCGCCAGACTCGTTGAGCTTCTGGTTTTCGCCCGTGAAGTCAAATGATTTCTTCGTACCGTCGTCTGATGACATGGATCCGTCGTCGATCTTGCGAGTCTGGTCCTCTTCATCAATGAGCGAGGCGTGGAAGACGGGCAGCTAAGTAAGCCTCTCCAAGGACATCACTTACCTATAACCTTAGATATCACCCATGTCCAAACCAGAACCCTCCACATCACTGCTCTCTTTGAAAATCGCAACCTCTCCCTGCCATCCCATCAATCCTGTTGAGAAGTTCTCTCCCGATTCACCCAAACCATAAAGTCCGTCCCTTATCATCATCTATGCTGAGACGACCGAGTCCGTCCGGACCCGACGTCCCTCCCCATCCCAGCTCTCTTCGGATGTTCGCCTCAAGGTGTATCCCCACGAGCGCGTCTCCTCCGGACCCATCCGTTCTAGTGGCACGTTTCCGTTTTTGACCAGCACGTGGTGCACGAGAGGGGCCAGCCGGGCGTTCGGATCCGACTCGTTGTTGGCTATTAGTCGCCGTCCGCGCTGTCGCTGTCGTCCGCCGTCGTGTTGTCGGCCATTGCCGTCGTCGTCATAGAACCACTCCGGAGTTTTGAAAGCCATACAACATCTCAAAAATTTCAAGCCAACCTTGGAGGCGTCGGCGTATTCACGCAAGAGGGGCACAGCATGGATCCTCGCCTATGTAGTCCGAGTGAGTCCATTGCCGTTTGAATTTTTCCCGCAAGATTCCAGATCACGTAGTGGCAGGCTCGACATGAAGAATGCAGTTCCGGGGAGGGTGCGTATGGCGAAAATATGGCCATGTCGGGCTGCAGTTTGGGGACGACCGAAGGAGGCCCTAAAGACGAAGAACCGGCATAATGGAAGCGTGGGTTGGCAGGCCAGGGAAGCAAGACGTATGCGAATGCACTTTCTCCTTCCGTAGACCGTAGACTGTATGAACGAGTCAATCGCAGTTTGTTGAACGGATCTGGCTTCGTACCTTCTTAAATTGATGGCACTATACCGTCTCGCTCGGGTCATTTCGGGTCGCAAAAAAACGCTTCCACTCTTCCATAGTGTAACTCATTGATAGAGAGAATCTTGAGTGGCAGGGAAGCAGCGCCCAGCTGTCTTCAAATCGAATGCACGGTGAAGACTTTGCGACACTAAGTTTCTCAGTGAGTCAGACTGGTTCCAGTTTGGGCGAGTTTCAATGGTCACATACATCTCCATCAGATTCCTCGAAAAGTGTCGACCCGCAGAATTCTTTGTAAATTCAATGCCCCACCAGGAACTCAAAGTGGCTGAGCTATTGTTACGCGTCGTGAGTGAGGCACGCCAACGCTCAAATGCAACAACACCTTGAAAAGGGCCCGTATTCTTTTTCCTCGGCGATGAATGTGGCCAGCATTTCGGTCCCCCGCCAACCAGGCTCGGACTGAAGGGTTTACGAACACAGGCCTTGGTACGCCAATGGGCCGGTTTCAGGAGCGAGTTTGCCTTTCAGAAAACTTAAATCGTCTGCAGATTCCTTCTGATTCGAGTCCAATCGAATTCCCGGTTGAACGCGCGTTGCGTCATCCCTGAACGCTGCGGCCAGAGGTCGCATCGAGTAACGCAGGTCTTTCGAATCTGGCAGGAAGTGGCCACCACTTGGACGACTTCTGAGCTGAAGTTTGAAACGTCAGGCTGGGCGGCCAGAATTGAAACTCAGTCGGCAAACTGTTAAAAAATCTGATGTGCATCCCGAAAACCTTAAAGTTTCCCTCCCAACATCGCCCGAAAAAGACATGAACACGGCATGAAGACAAACAACCAAAGGCAGCCTGGACCGTGTTCAGTGCGCCAAGGGCAAATGGAAATCTATGTCTCGAAGCGCACAGAAAAGAGACGCCACCGCCGAAGCGCAAACCAAAACAGGGCCGCTGTTCGCAACAATTTCTCACAATGGATGTATGGGTTTTGTGCCCGGAGAAATTCCTCTGTTGGAAAATTGCAAAACCTCGTTCTGCGGCGGAGAAGGAAAAAGAGCAGTAGGATTGTCAACGGAAAATGGGTTGACGAATCCGAAGAGGTTGGGGTGGGAAACACAGGAGGACCAAAAAGTGTGCCGCTTATTTGATGGGGGGAGGCAAAAACGGCGACCAATCCGTACGTTCAAAGCCGAACTAACGCTTCTGGTCGCAGCGCCGCGCAAGGCGGTGTGAGAGGACACGTCGAGGTCGAGGAAAGCCTGAACACAGGCCATAGTACGTCCCATAAATCACGAAGACATTCGTCTACCCACAAACGAAGACCCGTGCACAAGCTACGACGACAAAGTCCCACCACTGGAGGCCGGTGTAAACACGCCGTTGCCGACTCTCCTCTTCACCAACGCGCAACGACTATCAGGACTTCCGCGTTGTCGATCCAGAATCCTTTCTGGCTCTCAAACTCGATCCTCACCACGTCTAAACCGCAACTAGACTATCATACGACCGCCCAATCCCTCCAAGAGCCTCAATAACCTACCACAATCCCGATTGCACCCCTCAGCCCAAGTAACTTATCCAACCCAGCTGAGAGCCTACCTCACGCTAGGGATGCCGAAAGCACATGTCGTGCACCTCATCGGAACCACCTCTCTCCAGACGTGCATTACGACTTCGTCGCGTCCAGGGAAACGGGCGATTCGAGTCGTTTAGAAGGGCGGATGTCTCCTATACGCGGTCCTGCGCCCGGTGTCTGTGCGCTAGACGGGACAAGACTAATGCGCGAACCGGCTTGAATACCCCACCCGTTCGACTCAACGCAAGCAAGACCGAAACAGGACGAAACGACCCTCGGATTCGGCGTCTTTCCTGCGCGACCTCAAGGCAGAACGAGGAGATCGTGGTGGGTTGGGAATGGGAATGATGGGAATGCTGTTCACAGCCTACCTTGCGTAATTGAGGCACCTCATGCTTTTCCGTTCGTATTTATTGTTATTTCTTTTACCTTTCATACACTGTTACCGATTCCAGTCCGCGTTCCCTCCTACGAACCATCAACCCCTCCTGCCACGCGCGACGACCACAGAACTGAATAGATACCCAAACGAAATCACCTCACTCTCCGCAAACAAGATTCGAACATCCTCACGCCTCTCGCTCGACATTTACGACCTGCGCACGGAAGCACGAGCAACGCGATTATCCGCTGACGCAAATGGCTGCTTTCGTCACGTCAATCGCAGCTCTAACACCTCCGGAATGTCACGGAGCAGCAGCGACGATGAGCGGAAAAGGACATCGACCTGGGTCCTCTGTGGGCCGAAAACGTGGTTTAAGACGCGAGAGCCGGATACCTTTCAGCGGAGGATGGGCCCGGGATGGAGATGGTGCCGCCGGAGCAGGACAACGAGGATCGAGGGCGGAGAGATGACGCTGAACGGGTACCACGTCAACACCAAGTGCAGCGCCTAGAGTCTCAAAACCAGCGTTCTCAGATGACAGAGACACCGCAAGGATCCGCCGCCGCCTTTGCCCAGCTTTGCCCTGTCACCTACCCGTCGTCCCGAGCCGTCGAGGAGGAGGGCAAGGCGAAGGCGGTCGATATTGATGGTGATTGTTCGAATGACAGATGGCAGTCTCAGAGGAAGAAGAATGGCTCGTTGATTGGGCAAGGTATGTCATCCCTTCAGCGGTTTTCATTTTTAAGTCGTTTGTCCCTTTCTTCCCGACGTCGTTTATCGTTACCCATGTCTTCCCTTATGCTCAATCGTCGTTAATTTCGTACTTTCTTCTTATATCTATCTTCCATTTCATTATCTTCGTACTTATCTTATCTCTTCCTCAGCCCATAGCTGATCGGCCTCTCCAACCCCGGTATTTCATCTGCTCCATCCAGAAGTATCACCCTACAAGGACCAAACACATCCTCCTCCTGAACTGCGACCACCCAGACCAGGACTACAACCCTCGAAACGACTCAAATGATGGGCGGTCAACATCTCTCCTGATTTTCGACGGTGGACCCACCTCCAGCCAACGGAAGACGCATGCCGCGCCCAAAGGCCATCGGAAAAAATGGATGCACCGGGAGCTCGAGGCGATGAAGGGCATGGGTCGGCTGGTAGTGCTGATAGCCCTGGCGAGGGTGGGGCGGTTCGAGGGCGTTGAATATGGTATGCGTTCGTCGTTCCATTTTTCTTTCCGTGACATTTATTCCACTTTGCTTTCTTTCTTTTTCTTCTTAGATGAACACAAACTGATGCCGCCACCACCTATGCGCCTTTCTTTGACCAAGCGACGATCTTCCTCCACGGACGTTGCGGGTGTTCCGAGCCCCAACCTTCGTTTATCACAACTTACCTCATCTCTCAAGCAACACTCAAAACCGATCGACTACCAACATCCGCATCTTTGCCTTCCATACCCCACCTCCACCACCCCCCGCTCCACCACCCTCTACCCCACCTCTCTACCGCTTCAACCATCATCTCCAGCCCAATTCTTCCCCATCTCCACTCACATGTTCGCCAATCTTCTCATTACTCAGCCCGCACTCTCAACCAAGTTCAGCAGCAGCAACAAGGTGTTGCCTTGCCTCTTTTCCATTTCCGCCTCTATCGAGGAACGATTGAGGAGGGCGACAAGGAGGAGATCTTCAAAGCCCGGAAGATCTGGCGTCCGCTGAAGGCTGGTTTGCCCACGTCGTCGTCGGCACCTTCTCTCCGGGCATCTTCGCCGCTTTCCTCTTCTTTGAAGGCATCATCTTCTGCGAAGGACGTCGTGCGTCAGCCTTCGCCGTCGACTTTGGCGCAGACGCCACAGCATGAAGAGGAGGATGTGAAGATGGTCGATGGAACGTCTCCACATAGTCCAACGTCCTCAAAGGTACCTCTCAGACCAAAATCGCCCTCCCAAGACCCGGATTCCGTGGCATCAACTCCACCCTCGCGGAATGACGAGCCTCTACCACCAGTGGGTGACCTTGTAGCTGAGGAATCGAAGGTAGTAGGGCGGAAGGGGGGTGAAGATTCGCATATGGCCAGCATAGATGATCACGAGGGGAAGACGGTCGAAGAACCCCTTTCGATACGGGCATCGAGCCCTCCACAGACCGCGAAGTTCAACACCATTGCCAACCAGTACCCCTCCTTGGCCTCGTTCAAAAACGCCACCCAGATCCTTATCGCCCGCACCGATGGACCAGGACGACCCCTCCGCCGATCTCGACTGGGCGAATGACATAATCAAACAGTCGCCCAAGACATCGCCTGACTTGCCGCCACTAGTACCGAGTCCTTCGCGGTCGTCTGGGGTTGATGAGGAAGAGGATGCGAGTCCGCCGCCTATAACGGGTAGTACGGAAGCTACGATGGAGGTGCAGAGGGCGGAGGAAAGGGAGGAGGACCACGAGATGGCACCGCCGCCTTCTGAGGCTCTGAAGCAGGATGTGCAGGACGATACGATTACGATCGTAGTCGACCCTGCTCCTCCGTTGGCCTCTACATCGTCTCCAGTACCACCATCCACACCAACACCTTCTCTTCTGTTATGGGGAAATCGAAGAATCACACACTGTATTGACTGATCCACAACAGAAACACGACCACCACCCCAGTCTCCAGCAGCAGCGGGTGCCGCAGCTCCAGATAATCTTTGCGATGACGACTGATCTTGTAATCTTGGAAGCCCAAGGTTCTCAACGGGTTGTGGTGGGAGGTAAGGGTATTTGTCGAAATCCCCCGTTGTCGTACGTCCAGGAGAGAGTTTGAGGGTCTTCGAGCGTGATGAGAGAAAGAGAAAGATGCCGCAGTCGTGGTCGGATAGCAATAAGATTTCGAGGCTGATGTCGTTCCGCTGACGATTGACGAGCAATGACCGTCCACAGCTAGTTTGACCATGGAGGAGGCCGGTGATGGTGGCATCGCGGGCGTGCATGCTACGCGGGTATTTGAAGTCGAGATTCAGCTAAGGAACTAGGTCACTTTATCTATGTGTCAGAGACAATGGTTCGGATTAGAAAGAGGAATGGAGGACAACATATGGTTTGACTTTGACAACGCGAGACTTTCGTCTATCTATATAGGATCCGCAAGGAGAGGTGCGGAGTGCGAGCAGGTTGGCATATGAGCAGATGAGGCTGGTCTTTCACCGGTGACACCATTGGTCCGAGCTCGTCCGGCACGAAACTGCGAGGACGGATTGTTGATATTGAGTTGGCAAGTTGGAGAGACATGGGCACAAGCTATAGATAACCTACAGACGTGGCAGGACACTCTCAGAGTTATGACCTTAATCCCCAAGAAAATAAAGCCCGTACCCACCATAAGGACGAACACAGGGCAGCTGCTCTCTCGAGGGTGGAATGTTGTTTCTCGAGTGTACTGGCAGGATCTATTGTGAGAGAGACTCCAGGTCCGCGGTATGATGCTGGTTCGTGCATCAAGTTGAAGATGAGTCAAAGATGGAAGACGGTGGTGGTGGAGGTAAACAGAGGCGACACCACCCTCATAAATCACGATTGGCATTGTCCTATCATTATCGACTTCGCGCTGAAGGGGTGAGTCTCCTATCTTCGTGGGCTTGTGTTCGAAGTCATGACGGCTCGATGTTCGCAGAGGAGGGGATTGCTGATGGGCTCCTCAGGATCTAGTGGATGGCGAAGGGGAGGAACCCTTGGGACACGTCAGAAGAGCGACGGGAGGGTGTGAGGGTATTGAACAACTGGTAGAGAGTCGAAACATGGCATAGGAAAATCGACTCGCGTACAACGAGGGTTAGCATGGCACAGCCAGAGCCTTGTTTTTCTAATGCAGGAAGATAACCGACAGCACATGTGAGGAAAGAGAGGTGAGAAGGAGACTGGACAGTGCGAGGGTGGATATCCCGGAGCCCGAAGGCTACGCGCGGATTTCCCAGCTACCGCGAGCAGTTTTACGTGCTACCGCTGCGTAGTGGGGACGGTGGAGACGCAGAAGGTCGGAGGATAAATAAACGTGTTCCGAAGAACCACAAGCACATGAGCACGTCAGATCTTGGCGTATTATCATTAACCTTATTTAGCCGGTACTCGGGCCGTGTGCTACGTCGACACAATCCATATCCTTGCTGGAACTCTTCTATGCAGGCATCATGTCATTGAACCCTTATCGACTCCAACCTCTCGTCCGTGAATTCCCAGATCGCTATTCCTACAACTGAACTCTGTTCCAGAAGCCCTTGATTCCAGCCATAGGAAGTCGTCGTGTTAGTCCAGCAGGTCAGTGAACCGATAAATTGTCGAAACAATATCTGACTTTTCTTAGGATTGGTTGGGAGCTCTATCTCTCAGAAACACGGTCGTGAAGATAGCCCTGAGGAGGGTGAATTGTCAGGTATAGCATAATTTTATCCTTTGAACATATGAATGTCGTTGTCACACGAGGCACTATAGACATATCCCCCGATGCGATCATGATCGCTATGGAGTCAAATTCAACACCTGCGACGTCTATAAAACCAGAACCAAAGCACGCAAAGACTGGCATTCATGCAGGCAAGACAAAGAGCCAGATCACCCGGAGCTGGAAACATGAGCGAGAGAAACAGTATGAACGAGAGGTCGAGGAGAATGCCACAGCCATCAAGGACATTGTTCAAGATGCTCTTAGTGAGCAACACGATGCCCACAAAGAGGAATTGGAACAAGCAAAGCGGGATGCCTTTGAAAAGGTGAGCTTCCGATAATTCAATCCTCCTCTCCACTCAAACCTTTGGCAGGCTTTTACTGGCTTTCTCGGCCAGCCTGTCAGTGTACATTTCGTAAAAAAGGATGAGGAGCTCCTGCAGGAAATCTGTAGAATTGAGGACCAGACAGGTCGGCCATTGGACCCAGATTCTCCCACATTCAAGGATCTTGCCTTTACCTTGTTGTCAGATCCTGGCATTCATGTCGGCTGGGATATAGGTGACGAAGAGCCAGCATTCATGGTCTGAATCACGTAAGGTTTTCATGTTAAATCATCATCATGTCCTTAATGGCTATCTTTAGTCCTTGGAGTGAATTCTCAATGGCAGAGCAGAGGGATATCATACCATGCCTGGAGACGATGATGGCATGGTCTCATTGCATGAATGAGATCAAGACCAACAAAGCCCACAAGGTTCAGCCTTTCTTTTCATATATTCGTTGTTACTAATTTCAGGTGTGTATCTTCCCCAGCGCCATGGCATTCACCTCGCGACTACAACCCAGGAAAAGACTGGCACTGGGAACATGTACATGGCTGGGTGGCATAACTCTTTTGAAGAGGACAAAAGTTTCGTCGCTTATGCTGCCAAGCCAACACAGAAAGCAAAAGTGAGGTGAGTGTCCTGCTTATGTTGTCATGCAATTCTGATCTGTCATCTAGTTTTGCAGAGTTATCACCAAAGCTCAAGAAGATTGCTGATGTCTTCAAAGAGCAGCTCAGCACCCTGTACCCTGGTGCCCACGATGCCCTAAATTTGGAAGCCCAGATGTAATGTTTAACCATCTGTAATCACTGGCATCAAGCAATCATCTAATCGTTTCTAGGCTGGGAATACCCTCTTTTGCCGACATCGATTATTCTGGTGGATCACTCAGCTGTGCACCATTCACCAATTCACTTGCAATCACCCGTGAGGATTTTTCTAATTTCATGCATGAAGATGCGGATTTCCTGGGGTACGCATATGGACAATGGTGGGCAGCCATGTACAACAAACAATTGAAGTGTTATCGCCTTGATCCATCCACCGACCACAGATCTATTAAAGGTGGCCCCTTTCTATGGGGTAATTATGGTTATGGGGTTGACTTTGAAGCGTATGTCATGGTTATGTCCCTTGAGTGTGATATTTAATATCAACCTTTTTCCAGCTCTCAAGGTCTAGTAGAGATCTGTTGGCATGGAAAGGATCATTTCCACTGTACCACACAAAGCCACAGCTCAGTGGGAGTCACCCAGTTCGGAACCTCTACTCAGATTACTGAGAAAGGAGTCAAGGCATTTCGACGATTTCGAGACAGGGGTCTTTATAGGGAAAACATTGTGACATTCAGTGACCGTGCATTGAAGAAGTATCAGGGCAAAGTGAAGAAAAACAAGGCATGAGCTCTCATTTATTATTGCATTAGTCAGAATATTTTCATTAGATGCGAAATTTCAGCACTAATACTCAAAGAACCTGATTTTTCCAAATCTGGCATGCCTTGGCATCTGAAGTTCTTTGATTTGCTTCACCCAAGGTGTGGCTGAGTGTTGAGTCAATCATTATAACTCAATCTGGATCTTGGATGTGGCGGGATGCCAGAATGTGTCGGTAGCCATTCCAGATGCCAGTGAATGGCAGAAGTGGTTGTAAGACCCGAAACACTGCTAGCCACATCCAAATTCCTCTCTGGCCCAGTTGTCTAACTTTTCGTTGGTTTTATCTAATCATGCTGAGTTGCTGTGCGGTAGGACGATCACATATTTATATTTACGCAGTCAACATGCAGTCGACATCACCAATGAGTAGAATGTGCTACACTAAGCTAGCAGCCTTTAAATACATCTTGTAGTGTACTGTATGACAAGTAGTGGACATCTGGGTTGAATGGAATGAGCTCAGCTGAAGCTCGATAATTCTCGTCAATGCCTGCCATGGCATCAAGGGAAAGGAAGAAGGGGGACTGACGATCTGACACTAAAGCACTGTCAAGATCTGAGTAAGAGCTCAGAACAGCACCGTGTGGCCAGCCATGAAGGGTTGGGTAGTCGTCCTCGACCCAGCGGTGTTCAGCTTCTGATAGATGTGAGCTGACACAGACATTAGGAGGTGCTTGTTCATCAACATGGGCCTGAGCCACCACCAGCACTGACAGTTTGAATAGGGATGGAGATGGCCCTGACAGTTGCTCAGATGCAGGCTCTAGTGGAGCTGTGTTGTACACTTCCGATGGCAGAGGATCTGAGTAGCAGTTGGGTAAGAAATGCACTAGAGAGATGAAAAAGACACACCAGATGTCTGTTCCTCCTCTGGTTCAGTGCTTTTGCTAGCGAGTTCCCGGTGGGCAAAATTTTGTTGAATTGTAACTAGATGGGGAGAATTCAGCTTTGAAATGCTGCCCAAAACAGCCAAGGCCTACCTTTCCTTGCCACAGAGTGACTGATTCTGTGGAAATGTGTTGACTCTTGGTCTCAGGTGTATATGCCTTGCCTTTCATGAAGTTCAAGGCTGGCTTGTGCTCAAAAATCATATTGCCATCCAAGCATGATACCCCCAAGAATTGTCAGATTGACGCCATCTCGATTGATGTTTCGGTGAGATTGCTCATTCCCATTCGTTGTTTGGGGTGCAGCCTTCCAAACATCAATCAGAATCAGGCTTAATGGTTGGTAGAGTGCTGGTAGCGCAAATTTATTGGAAACTCGCTTATCCTTCAGCCACGCTAGCAATTATGGACTGTCAGTTTGTGCCAAAGACAGAGGTATGTAGCTCCTTACCTTTTGCTTTGGGCCCACCATTTTCAATGAGCTTGAACACAGTGTCGAGATCCGGGAGTGGTTCTGAAGTAGCCATGCTTGACATAGCCTCCTTAACATCGCATGAAACTTGAGGGCCAAGCTCGTGAATCTTCTGTTCAAAATGTTCTTCACAGAGTCAGAGAAAATGTCGGAGGTGGTCATAAGGATCCAATAACTTCAGTTGCTTCGTTGGCTCATAGGGGCAAACCCCTTCAAGTCAGGAACAGAGCCATTGACAGTATAAACCTAGGCCTGAAGGCAAAAATGAATCAGTTCTTCATCCAGATTTTTTTCAACAGGTTGCGACATGTAGCGTACCCAGAGCCTGGCCTTTATGGGCATCTGCAATCCAAAGAAGAAAGCCATCTCCATGTATATGTGTAAACCATACTTGTATTCCTGTATCGGCTTCAGCAAAATGAAAAATTCACATGAAAAGAATCAAATGTGATTCGGCTGATTGCGACATCGTGAATGCTCGAACAGTCACAATAGCTGCAACAGTGATAGCTAAGTTGACATGAAAACAGATGACAAAATATCACTTACACCACATGCGATCCACATCCCAAGTCTCGATTTCGAACTCTTGCCATTTGTGGTGCAATCTCTTGAACAATGTGTCAATTGACAGGAATTTCGATTGCATAAGATGTTGCGACATTGACTGCAGCATGCAGATTATGAGGTGAAAAGGCTTGCCATCTTTGAGAGTATGCACTTCAGCACATCTTACATATTGCTCCTCTGCTGGAAGGGAAAGGCTCTTCCTAGCAAGAAGTTGGGCCCCTTTGTGTGCTAGTGAGCAGAAGGAAAGGAAGGGAAAATTGAAATAAGCACAATGTACCTTCAAATCCCGTTCCTTCCAGAAAATTTTCTGAACGGAGCTTGTTTATATATCATCGAACATGGTCCAGGTTGCTGAGCAAAGGATGAAGGTCAGATAGGACTGGTTCTCTTATGCTGGTCCAGCTGAGGTGCTCCTTAAGGCCATGTAAAAACCCAGAGTTGGTCATTATGTTCCGTGGGGTCGCATCTGCTAGCCACCAATCCATCTTGAGTAACAAGGATGCCAAAACATTGAGATACGTGGCAGGTGTTTTTACTGGGAATGGGTTCGCATGCGAGTGTGGGTTTTTACAGATCATGAACACTTGAGGACAGGTAGTGAGATTGAAGGGTGTATACACATCAAAAATTGCAGGACAAGCATGTCCAATGTGACGATTAAGGCATCCTCGTCTGAGCGTGCCATCCTTGAGGCGATGCCAATACACTAATTGAGTATTAATCATACACCACCACAAGATAGACAAATGGAACAGCTTACAGCAAGCCTCCCATTGAGCAGATGGCGAGGTAGTATAGCGGCATGGTACTTGTGGACCATACCCCAGGAGTTTCACAGTTTCTGCATGCTGAGTAATAAATTCAGAGTTGTTTTGGATGAGTGCATGAAGATAAGGAATGTCAAATTCTTCCAGCCAGTGCACAATTAGATGTGCCATATCTGTCTTCTTACGGTATTGACACCTGTTACTTATCTATAAGAGCAGGATCTTTGCCATTGTTGAAATGGATCACTTACTGGACAAAAGTCTGCCCCAACTTGTCTTTTTTCATCATAATCCTTCCATGGCATTGTCCTGGTGAGCGTCATTGCCGTTGACAGGCTATGAATTCGGCTGGCCACG